>JAMJFZ010001038.1:21697500-22062500 GCA_026225945.1 Cricetomys ansorgei | reverse complement strand
ATGTCCTTCATAGAGAGTGACATTTCAAACTTAAGTCTGAGTACGTTGCTTTCCCTCTGAGAACTCTGCCCTGTTGCACACTGAATAAAACCCAAAGTCTTTGTATCAACCCAAAAAGCTCCATGTGAAGCAACCTAGCCTCTGTCTACTCCTCACTCTGTTCTGGACACTGGGACCTCCTCCCAGTGCTGAACAGAGAAGTCTTAAACACCCCTTTCCTCATGTATGGCAATTTGCAATTACATAGGGGATGTACCTGTTAATTTACTTGGTTAACAACTGTTACCCACAGCACCAGGGAAAATGTGTCTCAGATACCTAGCACCTAGTGTGTGACTTGGCAGACAGTAGACACTCAGTAAATACTAAACAAATGAATAAGTGAATGAATCGATGGGTGGATGGCACAGATGTCATGTGTCTCTTCACACTTGGAACTTCCATCTGGTAGGCAGTTGGGTGTTGGGTAGGCAGTTAGCCTCAAAATTGCATTCTCAGTGCCAGCCGTACCTAGGGGTAGTAGACCTGATGCTCCTGACTGTCATTCAAGTGGGCTCAATTAAAGATGGCATGGATGCCTTCACAGGGCAGGTTCCATCCACAGTGCCAGGGGTGTTTGTCAGGCTTAAGAAGCTAGCATTCTATAATGATTCAAGGTCTATCCCAAACGCCGCTGAGGTCATATGTGGTCCCTGGGCACAGAGGAGATAAGATAGAGCCTAGACCTGAGGCTTGTGTGGAAAACCCCAAAGCTATGCCTCCAGCATCTTAGTTGGTAAGGCTGTCGGAGGAGACTGAGGTAGTTACTACACAGTAGATAGCACAGATGAACACAACTCTGGCTTTGGCCTCAAGGGCCAAGCAGTTTGGCCTGAGATAGCTGCTGTTGCCAGACTATGTTCACTAATATTTCTGCATTTGAGTGCAAAATATAGGAAGGGACCCCTTCCCTTCATATATTTACTATGTGTGCACACAGGTCAGAGGACAGCCTGCAGGAGTTGACCCTCTCCTTCCACATGCGAGTCCTGGAGCTGAGCCAAGCCACTGTCCTTACTAAAGGAGGATCATGGCTGACAAGCTATTCTATTCTGGTCCCCTAAGGAGGCTGTGCCAGCAGGAGGACTGTGGTCTGTAGACCAGGGCGATGAGCAGATCTCATGACCTGTGGGGACTCAGTGGGACTGTGAGCAGGAAGCTGCTAAGGGTGACTCCAGGTGTTTGGGGCAGGGGTATATGTGAATATAGTGTGGGGAGAAGGAATCAGATAAGGACTCACTTGAGGCTTGCTATCCTGGTGGAGAGGATCAGTCTGCATGTTTGGGAGCTCCATATATTACTAAAGATCAAGCATATGGAGAAACAAGGGAGAACAGATGTTTGTGGAACCAGCACTTAGAGACAGGTGCTATGTTTTTTTCCCAAGCTACTTCGTCAGACTCAACTCAAACCTTCCCTTTGCAATTCAAGCTTTCTTCTATCTGGAACATTCCATATTCACTCTAAATGGGTAGACACCAGTGATCTGGGGATACTGGCAAGGCAGTGGAATTGCAAGTGTCCCCTGATGATGAATCTTTAAGAAAAAAAAGAGCCAGATGGGATGCTGTCTGAAGATGGGGGGGGCATTGTAAGCAGGTTGATATGGGGGTGTCAAAAGAGAGGATGAGAGGAAGAGAGGAAATTTAGGAGAGCTAGCTTAATAAAGACCAAGAGACAAGAGTATGAAACCCTGGGCAAAAGAGGAAAGGGCTGGTTTGGAAGAGGAAAAAGATTGTTTTCTTTGACAGAAGATGAAAGGGTAGATGCTATTCTCAATTAGGAGCTTAATTCTCCAGTTTCAGGATTTAAAATCCAGTCTCCCTTAAGGGTCACACCTTCTTATCAGCAATTTACACCTCAACAAATGTAATTTCCCAGACTATTTCTGACAGCAGGTTTCCGTAGGCAAGAGGGTGGAGGCCAACCTTACTAAGGGATAAGAGACACTCAAGACGCAGGACTTTCAAACCAGCCAATTGGAGCAGCTAGAGAGGATCCGTCCCTGCACAAGGGGTCTTCTCAATGATCACGGGAACTCCTGCCTTTGACTAGAACCTTGAGAACTGGGATCCGGGTCTTTCCAAGCACCTAGGTGGGGGAGCTGCACTTGCCGGGTTTCTGCAAGACTCTGCCTGCAGTACCCCGCCCCCATTGGGAGGGCTCTTAAAAGGGCAACGTCAGAGGTGGAGCCTTCAGCTCAATCAGCCCTGGTGTAGGTGGGGGCTGCGAGGATGCACCCCTTCTGTGTCTTATCTGGAAGGGACTGTTGGGGAACCCCACGCTGGGAGGTGACTGGGAGAGTAGTAGAGGCCCCTCATCCTGGCACAAGCTCTGACATGTAACACATTTCTTTGGAGCCCATCCCAGCTGGGCCTGTCAGACTTACCCTGGGAGCACAGCCAGGACTGCCTAGGTCCCCCATAGGAGGTATGAGAGTTGTGGGGAGGTGGATTCTGTGGACCCAGAGTAAACCGGAAAAGCTCCAGGAAAGGTAAAGCAGGACAAATCTGGGGGGGGGGGGGCGCTGGACTTCCCAAGAGTGAGGTTTCATTCTAGGGAAGTGTGTGGCTGCTGTTCAGAAGGCTGAGCTCAGGATGGTCCCTAGCAAACACTGGGCGACTCTTCAGCCCTTCAGAATCCTCCGAAAGCATGGCTTCCAGTCTCTCTGGTGGTCAGGACAAACATCAGCTCCTAGCAGATACTTGACACTCCTAGACCTGCATTTTGGACCCTGAATTCCTGGGTGTGGGAACCAAATGCTGCTAAGGGACCCAGGATTCTGACTCACTCCTCAGGGCCTCTGGGGGTTGTTTGCTGAGGTAACCTGGGCAGCTGAGGTTGGAGATGGGGCAGTCAAGGTGCCAGGGATGAGGGCATCAGCCGTGGGCTGCGGAGGCAACACCAGGGTGGAGTCCAGGTTACCTGGGCGCATTCCCAAGTTCTCAGCTTCCAGGTGGGTCAGCCCATCCTAAACAATGCTTGCATCAGCCAGAGCCACTGCTCCAAGGAAAGGAGTCTGGTTAGCTCTGGAGGAGTAAGCCACACCTTCCCAGTAGGCTGAGAGAGCAGGGACTATGTCCTCTGTTCCCAGAGGGCTTAGCAACAGGGTCAGACTGCATGCCCACCTGCCAACATGTTCTGGCCAGTGAGAAAGACCTCTGCTATCTTCTTGTCCTCTGCTTGCAGGAAGGAGGTATGCATTCTATTACACAGACCACCTGGCTAGCACAGGGGAAGACTGTCATGGGGAGAATGATGCAGGGTGTGTAAAGTCCAAATGCAGTCAGCTCAAGAAAACTAGCTAGGCAGAGAGCAAGTCAGCTTGTGCAGAGAGGCAAAAGCTGACGTGGGGGAGACCAGAACCCCAGCCTTTGATTCCAGAGCTTTATGTGTGTGTGTTGGGGGGTGGGGTGAGCCCTGTGCTGGAAGGCCATAGGCATCAGGAGACTTGAGATGGAGTGGGAGGGCAGCTGTGGAGACCAGGCCAGGCCCCAGACAGGCACAGGGGCACCTAGACATTCCTAACAGACTTCTAAGTAGGGCAGCCTAGCCTGATCATAGTTCGGGCTGCTTTTCTTCAAACCCAATGTTCAGGTTATGGGAATGTGAATTTCTGATCCTGAATTACAAATGGGAGCGGCCTGCTCTTTTGTCCTCTTGCCTGGGCTTTGTTTTCCCAGGGTCGGGGGCAATGGGCCATGGTATCTGCCTGGGGGTCCCAGGGAGTACAGAAGGCAAAAGAAGTGGTTACCCTTGGAGGCACCCAGTTTTGACAGGCTTGCCAAGAGCAATTTTAACAGGACCAGCCCCTAGCAGAAACCCGAGCACATGGCCTCTTTCCTTGCTTGATACTGAGCCAAAGCAGCCGAGGTGAGCTGAGCATTCAAGCTCCCAAAGAAAGTCACTCTGGCTACCAGCTGGCCACCAACCTCATTCTCCCACTCTGTGGACAGGTATAATCAAGTCCCCACCCTAGCTCCTGGGACCATACAAAGATAAAAGGGAGCATCTAGAGGAGGCACTTTAACCTGCTAGGAGGCAAGCACTAGACTGACCTAAGGTGTCATTAGGGCTGAGGATACAGATCACAGATGAAAGGGAGCTGGTGAAGGAAGCCTGAATACCACCTTCCCCCAGGGTGCAGGTGCCTGGCTATTAAGGCACAGTGGGAGTTCCTGAGAAGGCCAGAGCAGTCTTCCTCCACCCATCTACCTGCCTTGGACACTGCAGCAAGTAACTGCTGTGTAGAGCCTCCCTATATAGGACAGAAACTGCTGTTCCTAACCATAGGTCATGTTTCTGAACCTAGGGGCTCTTTTGGATTGAGTGTCAGCTACCATGATTAGCCTTTTCCCTTTCCAAGGAGCCCTTCCCAGAGAAAAGCCAGCAGGCTTTTCCATCGCGCTTCCAGCATGCGGGTCTCTAAGCGTACAGAGAATCCTGACTCTTGTTCTGTAAACTTGTGTTACGACTCCAGGCTTTCTAAAAAGTCTTTACAAAACAGAGCTTGTTAACTGGCTGAAGGGCTCTGACTTGCTCAAAGGAGCCTTATTTGGGAGGGAGAGCAGTTCAGGCCCAGGGAGAAGCAGCAGAGACGGGGTCAAGCCTGGGGAGGAGACTGTGGAAGTGCTGTGCCTTCCCCAGAGATGCTTTATTGCATGGTTTCACCAGTCATCCGTGAGGAGACCCTGGCCATGCGAGGAGATGGGAACACCTGCTTGGCACATGGCAGATGGTTTCCCATTAGCTGTGCAGTCAGATGAGGCAGGGTGTGGAGTGGTACTCGGCCTCCCTGCTCCAAGGCAGGCCCGGGATCCCATCAGACAGAAAGTAAGTCTGGCACACTGAGAGGAGGCGGAGTTCAGGCCTCAGTGACCTCCATGTTCTGCAGCTGGTTCTCCAGGGTGACCTCTTTTGCTGCTTTCTTTTTGCTGCCCTCATGTTGCTTCTTCTGCTTTTTAGATGGCTCCTGGTCAATGGGTGCAGGCTTCACAAATGGGATCAGTTCTTGGAGACCTGGGAGGGAAGAGCCCTCTGAGTGACCCGTCATTTCTATCAATGCCCACAGACCCCAGTGAAGAATTTAGACAATAACCCTTTCAACAGAGGGATACCCACAAGAGGGAAGGGTACCCACAAGAGGGAGGGGTACCCACAAGAGGGAGGGACTTCTCCGCTCTTTTCTTCCCCAGTCTGAATTTCGGATCTGCGTATCACACCCACACTACTGTCCCAGTACCATGGGGCAGGCAGAACTTCGGGGATCGTGTTCCACTTAAAAATGTGGTATAGTTCGCAAAGGGCCTATTCAGAAAGGTTTAGTGAAGCTGGAGAAGCCGTACCTGGTGGCATGAACGCCTTCAACTTCTCCGGCACAATGATGCCCTTCTCTGTCTGGTAGTTCTCCAGGATGGCGCAGATGGTCCGGGTGGTAGCACACATTGTGGCATTAAGCATGTGGACAAACTCCACCTGGGAAGAGCAGGTTCCATAGGGAAAATTAAACTCAGCCCTCAGCCAATCTTCCTCAGGACCAGAAACCATCCACTCAGCCAGAACTTCCCCAATCCAAAGGATGGCTTTAACCCATTTCCAACTTTGTAAAACTTGAATTTTTGGCATTTACTGTCTGTAAGATAATCCTAGGAAGATTCCTTATTTCTGCATGTGTGACAAGTGGAAGATTCCAGTATTTCTGGAGGATCTGGTGGGAAGGAAGAAACCACCAGTGGTCCATCCTTTTAACCCACGTCAAACCCAACTCAGGATAGAGAAGGATCTAAAGACTGGGTTTATTCATTTTTTTTTAATTTTATTATTATTATTTCTTTTTTTGGGGGGGGGGGGTTATAGGGTCTCACTATGTGGCTCTGGCTGTCCTGGAACACACTCTGCAGACCAGGCTGGCCTCACACTCAGAGATCCACCTGCCTCTGCCTCCCAAGCACTGGGATTAAAGGCGTGCGCCACCAAGCCCAGCTCTGAAGACTGGGTTTAGGAGATGAGCTTATAACCTGACCTTCTTGTGCGAAAAGAGGGAAGACACTGCCTCCAACTTGTTCTGTGTAGATAAACGGAGATTATTCTTTCTCTGGAGTTAAGGAAAACAAAGCCAAAGAGAGAAAAGCTCGAATTACCTTGTAGAATAGAGCTGGGTTCAGGTTTCCATCTAAAAGAACCCAGTCCTGACTTAGCAGAAGTCATTCTATTTTCTTTTGGGTCTAGATTGAGCTGATTTTTCATAAGCTCCAAGGAATGAGAAACAGGAAAAATGTGCCCCATGCAGAAGGCCCTGCTGCCCACTTTCCTGGGGTCCAACTACCTTGTCCATCATCTTCTTGGTCTGCCCATATCGGATTCGGAGCCGGCGAGCCTGGTAATCCGTGCAATTAGAACAGGAGACCAACTCACGGAAGGCGCCTGAGCCTGGAAACCAGGCCTCCAGGTCGAGCTTCTTACTGGCAGCATGATTCAAAGAGCCTGTAAAGAAACCCCTAGATTCAGGAAGGATGGAGGGGGTTTCAGAAGGCCCTCTGCAGCGCCTGAAGAATCCTTCACTTTACATCATATCCCCAGAAGGGAAGTCACACTCAGATCTCATCACCAAACGCTCCCAAGGGAGAAGGGTGTGATATTTTAATGAATGTGGGTAAGGACTTGAGCTGAGAGCTAGCCCTTTGTGTGGTGGCTCAGCTGGTGAAAGTGATCTGTGAGATGCAGAAAAGGGAGAAGGAAGAGACGAGGGGTTCTGTACCTGAGACAATATTCACAATGTGGTAAGGGATCCCCAAAGACTGGTAGAATTCTTCTGCAGTGGCGATCATTTCCTCAAACATCTCCCATGACTTATTGTCGTGGGGTGAAGAATACACGAACTGTTCAATCTGCAGAGAGGGGCCAGAGGAGATAGGATAGCAGCAAGAGGTGGAAAAACTAAAGGGTTCAAGTGGAGACGTTCTAGCAGTGATCTAGCCCCACACCACTGGGAGTCAGGCCAGGCTGTGTCCCAAAAGAGATCAGCGCTCAACTAGACCGGACTGCAACAACCAGGACGATGGATTCTAGAGAGTCACCATCTTGTGCCAGCTGTTGCGCTAAGAGCCTCACACACGTCAACTAGTTCAGTGTTCTGTTGGCCTAGGGAGGTGGACGCCACCACTGCTCTTCCTTCAGAGGTTACACAGCTAGTGAGGGGTGGAACTGGCACTGGGGATTTAGGGAGCCTGGTTCTAGTCTGCGCACAAAGCTGCTTCATACATTTTCCAGGCTCTCTCCTACAAAGACATCAGCAATGAATGGGAAAGCCGCTGCCAGTGGGGCTCTGGGGATGCAGGTCACGCCCTTCCTGTGACATCGGGACAGGCAAACTGAGAGAGCCTGCACTTTCTACTCTCACCTTCTCAAACTGATGGACCCGGAAGATGCCACGGGTGTCACGGCCATGCGAGCCCACTTCCTGACGAAAGCAGGTGGAGAGGCCGGCATACTTGATGGGCAGATCCTCTGGCCGCAGCCACTCGTCCCGGTGCAGAGCCGCGATGGGCTGCTCCGAGGTGGCGATCAAGTACTTCTCATCATAGGAGCTGTCGTCAGACTTCTCACTGCCTTTCCCAATCACCTGCAAGAGGGACACATGCTGGTGAGGGCGGTAAGACGCTGCAAGACAGACACACTGACAGAGAGAAGGATTTTCCTGCTTGGGATGAATGCTAAAACAGGGAAGCAATGGGTCTGTCTAAAAGGAATCCCTCCTAGAAATAAAAAAAATGCATGATGCATGCCTACAATCCCAGCACTCAGGGAAGCACGAGGACCTAAGTTTAAGGCCAACCTGGGCTACACAGAGAATTAACATCCCATACCAAAAAACAAAAAAAACAAACAAAAAACAGAAAACCCAGAAAAAAAATCCAACAACACTTATAAGAATAAATGCAAATTAAGGAGCCTAAAAAACTTATTTAACTGCAAAATATATAAATGATATTAAATAGTCAATGCTGACATGTGAAACATCCGCTTATCCGTTCAACAAATGTTTATGTACTGTCAATGAACAAAAACCAGCTCTGAGTGCCAGGCAGACTGAGGCTGTAGCTAACGCCAGAGTCAGCTGATCAGAAAGACATTCTAAAATTCTACGAGTCCTCTGGTTGTCCCAGGTTTTCAAGCAGAAGGCACAAGGATTTCAAGACGAGTAATCTTGTCTCTTGGAAGTTTCTAGTATGGAGAAAGGAGTGGAAGGACTTGGGAAAAGGACTGGAAGGTTTTATTTCCTTTTGTCTAAGTAGAAGAGAAGGGCTTCTCTTCTAAGCTCCTGGTGATAATGTGTGTTCAATTTAAATACATTACACAGGTTTCTGGGGGGTGGGGAGGAGGCCAAAGAGATTCTGTTTTACATTGACTAAGACGATAGATTTCAACCACATGTGGCTTTTAATACTGAAATTAACTGACATTAAAAACCTGCTGGGCTGGTGAGATGGCTCAGCGGGGAAAGGCACCTGCCATCATGTCTGATAACCTGAGTTCAATCTTCAGGGCCCACGTGGTAATCCCAATCTTTCTCTGTCCTCCAACCCATGGCATGGACAAGCCTCTCTAACCCCAAATAAATGTAAAAAATGTAACAACAAAACCCCACCAAAATACAAAAGAAACCCAGACAACTCTGCAAACAGCTAGCTGTGGTGGCATACATCATAGTCACAGTTCTCTGGAGGCAGAGGAAGAGAACCACAAATGAGTGAGGCCAGCCAGGGCTACACAGCAAGACTGGTACAATCAAGCAAACTTACAAAAGGCATAGTGGCACATTGACTCCTGTAACTCCAGAACTCACTTTAAAAAAAAAAAGTCACGCCTCTTGGTGCAAACCTGTAATCCTTGCTACTCAAGAAGCTTAGGCAGGAGAATTTTAAATTCAAGGCATGCCAGGGTTACTTGAGGCAGGAGATCTAGGAATTCAAGGCCAGTCTGGGCTACACATGGTGGAGGGGAGAGTAGGGAAGGGGTAGGGAAGAGAAGAGAGGGGAAGGGAAGGGAAGGGAAGGGAAGGGAAGGGAAGGGAAGGGAAGGGAAGGGAAGGGAAGGGAAGGGAAGGGAAGGGAAGGGAAGGGAAGGGAAGGGAAGGGAAGGGAAGGGAAGGGAAGGGAAGGGAAGGGAAGGGAGAGTTGAGTTGTAGCAAACCTGCTTCCTTGGTTGCAAGGGCACATCAAAAGTGTCCTACCATGGCAGAGGCTGTGCTGGAGAGTGTGCCATGTCACCAATTGTGCCTTGCAACTTAAGAAGTCAGCCTACTAAGTTACTTACCTTATAAAGTTCTTCATCAAACTGGCTGAGCTGAGCCACCTCCTGCATGACCTCTTTCCTCATGAAGAAAGGGGTATAAATGGGAGTGTAGCCCCGACTTCCCAGAGTTCGGAGTGCGTACTGGATGAGCGCCTGCTCCAGGAACACCAGGACCCCCTAAGGAGCAGACACAACACCTGGGATTGGGTCTCATCACTGGCCCTCTCATCTGCCAGAACCAGCACTCAACAAAAACGGGCAAAACCCAGAGCTATCCAGCGGCACAGGCAGATCAGTGAGGACTGCAGCAATAGCCAGGAGACACTTGTTTTATTTAGTTAGTCTGTTAAAAACTCATGTTTGGAAACATTTGCAATATTAACTGAACTCAATCTAAGAGACCAACTTACACAGTTTTCCACAACTCAATACCAGGTATTAAGAGGAAAATCAATGTATTATCAATAATTACATTCAAAATTATTCAGTCCTAAACCTGTAAACGTCTGGTTTTAGGATGTTTACATACATACAGTTTTAGGTGTTACGTTCTTTGGCTTCAGGGAAGAACATTTTTCTCACTTCACTAATAGGAATGTCTCCTAATGCCAGGATGCATCTTGGTAAAATGGTGGAAATGTTACTGTTGCTAATGCCCAGAAGAGCAATTTATGGGCTTTATTCTTTTCCTAAGCTGCATGCATAACCTGTTTTGCCTCCTCATTGCTATGGTAATTGGTTATGTACTGTTTCTTGCAATTAGCATGATGAATACTTCTCCAACTCAATTCCACTCATACAATCACAGATGACTGTGTTAAAAACCAAAACAGAAGTATCCACAAGATTCTTAACACCAAAGGCCAACAGCACATCACCCGGGCACCATTAGAGAATTCTCTTTGAGGGATTTAAGTGGCTGGTCGTAATGGTCCGCACTAGTAACTCAGCACCTGGGAGGCCGAGATAGAACTGCTATGATGGGGAGACTGCCTGGGATATTTAGTGAGACCTGGGTCTCAAAGTCCTTCCACCTCCACCCACACCCCAACAGACCAAAGTAAAGGAATTATTCAACCAAGGGCATGGATGGGTGCTTCCTGTGTTAATTCTTAAAACCCAACTCATTTGTAAACGCAGAATGCTTAAGTGTGCAACATTAACAAAACCATTTTGCCATTTCCTTTTGGAAGGATTCCCTGATTTCATATGCCCTCTGCCCCAGTTAATCTGTGCCAGCTGCCTCCACCTACCACTGCTCAAAGCATGCTGGGCCTACTCAGACCGCAGGCTTATCACACTGGGTTCTGATTCTTTGTTACTTGTCTGACTGTTCAATTACACTGAGCTCCTCAAAGAGAGAGACTGTTCTGAATCAGTCAGCAAAACATATTCATTATGGAGGATCACTGAGTGGCTTTTGTTCTTCGGAATCTGGGTAAGCACCCTCTTGCCTCAAAAAGAGAATTGCATCTAATTGCTGCACGTTCACAGGCAGGCATCAAGCGCAAGTGGAGGACCTGTGGCCTCTTTAAGTATGATTACAATTTTCAGAGTTTTTTTTTCTTTTTTATTCCCTCTTTAGTTCTTCTTTATTCCCTACTGGTTCCCAACTCTTACCTTCAGGAAGTACCCTCGACTACCAGCCACCACAGCGCCTTTCTCGCCTTCAAAGCCATCTACCATCACCACCAGGTCCACGTGGGAATACTTCTTTCTGACCGTACAGTCACCCCAAATGCGCTCTACTTTGTTGTCTGCATCCTGACGAAACAAAACAAGAGGAGATAATAGAGCAGAGAGCGGCGGAGCCTTGAGTGCATCGCCTGAACCGGACAGCGAATGAGGGGGGCAATTTGCTACCCAACAAATAATTTACAAAGTCACAAAAGCAGTCCTGGTCAGAAACCCAGGAATCTCGGTTTGCTAAGGGACCTATAGTACATTCTCTCTTTACCCTTTTAAATGACTCCTCAAAACTTCTGCACAAGGACCCGCCCCAATCAGCATCACCTGGGGTACAGAGGAGAATGCAGTTCTTTCTTCTTCTTCTTCTTCTTTTTTTTTTATAGGCTCCCATTGGTCTCTGAACCGAATGAGGGTGGGCTCAGGGCCCTGACCTCGGTCTGCTCAGGCTCCAAGGCCTCCACAAGCCCAGGCGGCAGTGAGTTTAGTGTTCACAAGGGAATGAAAAAGAGAGGCACAGATGGGCCCTGCCACTGCTAGGGTGTCTGGGAACAAAGGCTGGGCTCAGAGCAGCTTTGTGCTAGGGAAGCTCCCGCTCAGCAGGAAACTTTTATCATGCAGATTTCCCTTCAACCTGCAGCTTCCCAGTGGGGTGTGGGTGAGGGGGTTAGGTTGATTTAGCAGATCCCTCCCACAGGACTTACGGCTACCAGGGGCACACACGCAGTGGAGGACAGCAACCCTATTTAGAAGAGATTTCTTTCTGTGCCAGCAGTCTCCTCCTACCTGATGTCTCTGCCACTTCCCAATCAGGCAGGGATCTGACTCCAGCAATGCTCAATTGGTGGGCAGAGGGAACACACAAAAGCAGGCTTCTGACAGAGAGCCAGTGTTGAGCTCCCACACCGCCTGGCAGTCAGGGGAGCCCCCTGCACGGTCCAGCTCCACCTACCTCATCGTTACTGATGGGCACAGAGGGGTGCAGAAGGTTCCCAATCTCTCGGAGGTTCTCAAAGCGCTCGGCCTCCAGCTTTATCCGCTCCCCATCACACTTCTGGATGGCTTCGTCAACGAGCAGTCGAACTTTTTTAATTTGTGAGACTTTCAAGGTCTACAGAAAAATCACGTAAGGACAGTAATCAGCAGGCATCCTAACTGTTGTCCTCTAGTGACAAACAACTCTTGTGGTTGCATTTTCTATTTTTTATTTGGGAGTTGGGGTGAGGGTTCAAAGTTCAGGCCTAGAATATGCTAGGCAAGTACGCTATTCATGGTAGCATTTTAAAAATGGATGAGGAATGGTAACCAGGAGGCTAAGGCAGGAGGACTGCAAGATACAGGCCAACCTGGGCTACACAATAATACTACTGTCTCTAAAACAAAGTACACTCCTGTAATCCCAGCATTCAGCAGGTGGAGTTTAAGCCTGAATCAGGAGTTTAACCTGAATTATATAATGAGTTTGAAACTAGCCTGGGTTCTATGAGACCCTGTCTCAAAATCACAGTAAGTACTAAAAATGAATGCATTTAAGAACAGAGGTTGATTCCACCAGGCAATCTTTCCTTAAAATTCGTGAGCATTTTCCTTTTCTTTGGGGGTGCCTATGGCAGAGATATGCAGATTTCTCTGTACTTCTCATACATTCCAGGAGTTTAACCCTGTGGCTCTAAGAGAATTTCCCCTTAATCTGTGTTTCTAATTTCCCCGACTGAACAGTTTAGCACTCTATTACCTATTTCCATTCACGTTTCTCCAGGAAGATAGTAACTTTATTAGGCACAAGAGACCTTGTCTTAAGTTTGTCTCATATCCCTTACTGCAGATGTTTCAAATTGTACTCTAATTTCTCGGGGGAGCCCTTACCAGACCAACCTAGATAGGAATGAGCCCCCAGCTCAGCTCCAAGAATAGCAACTTTGCTTTTCTAGTTTATTCTTTTGCTATGTGTTAAGGGTTTCAAAGAACAGTTTGGGGAAACAGAAAATTATAATCCTGTACCTACTGCCTAACAGCAGTAAATTGAGAAATACCTTGCCTTTGTGGAAGACAGTAGAAAATGGAGTTAACATAAACCAACTAGTTCAGTGTCTTTTCTTCCCTTTCATGTTCCCACTCCATTTATGTCCTATGACCAATGAGTCTCAGGCACAGAGGATAACAAAAGCAGGTAGGAATTCAAGGCTGCCACACTGCTGCCTATGGACTGAGGTTAAGACAGGAACAGAGTCATCTCAGAAAGAAAAGGACAGAAACCTACAGCTAGCGCGTCTGCAGTGAGGTCGTCGAAATTCAGCACTTCCTCTGGGATGGACTCATCATCTCCCACTGGCTCCTTTTTCTGCAGGGAGAAAGAAAAGGCAATTTATTTAAAATAAAAATTCTGACCTTGTTTTATGAAGTGTACAACAAACTAACACATCACATCAACTAATCAGACTGCATTACCTTAAGTAAGCTGCAACACATAGGGAAATTAGTTAACCGAGAGCCAGAAATCTAAAGTTTCGAGTCCTTTTCTATCACTTCCTCCTATCTGATCCTGGACAAGTCAGTGACGCTGTCAGGTGAGAGTTAACATCACAGAAGTGAGAACAACAGTCAAAGAAACCAAGAATGTGTTTGAAATGCTTGTGAACTACAAGACATCTACAAGACAGAGGCAGGAGGATTGCTGCGAGATCAAGACTAGCCTGGTATATATAGCTAGGCCAACCAGGGCTATATAGCAAGACCATGCCTCAAAAGAAAAAACAAAACTAGAACCTAAGGCAGTAGTCAAAGGCAGGCCCTGAATGTGAATCTTAACACTCTACAAACGACCCCAGTGTAGGCTAAGGTTAAAAATGGATGCAAGGTAAGGAAAAGAAAGTTCTGTACGCATTGCTTGTTAGTCTGCCAGATCATCATTTCTGATTCCTACACAGTGGAAAATACTTAGCTGGCACGGTCTGTGTAGAGAATCCAATACTTAGGTAGGGGTACACACAAAGATAAAAGTGTTAATGACTATGAGTACCATAGGAATAAAACTGTTATTGATACTTATTTTCACAGCTCAAGGTATAACAAAATACTGCCAAAGGATGCAGGCTAACATGAAGTATAAGGTGCCAGAATTCCAAGGCAGTCTTTGTGCTGCACTCTTCACTGGATCTGGTTCACCTATATGTATGTGTGTGTGTGTATATGTGCGTGTGCATGTGTATGTGCATGTGTATGAATGATATGACACCCTCTTCTGGTCTCCATGGATACTCACATACATGTGGCATTCACTCAGGGAAGTAAGGGAAAGGATGAACCCACAGGGTCACTGGAAGGGCCTTAGTTCCCTCCTTCCCTTTCTTTTTAAAATAAGTCCCCCCTCGTAAGAATTTAATTCCGCAGACATAAGACACAGGGTTAGAACATCAGTTCTATTAGCCAAGAACAAGATCAAACGGCTCTGCTGAAGCCCTCAAGCCCCTCGCTCTTACCTTCATTTTCTCGCCAATAGTCTTGCTGCATAAGTTCTTCAGCTTGTTCAAGTTGTCTGCCCGAAACCTGCCTAAAACCGAAGAAGCCAGAAATATGTCAAAGATATGCGTCATTAAGATACTTCCTGACTGTAGCCCCTCCTCCAAATGCTCTATGTAGTAAAGGCTTGGTCTTCAGTTCGGCAGACCTGCAAGGTGGCAGCACCCAATGGGGAGTCGGACTACTAGCATCATGCACTGAGGGCCTGAGGGCCAGGGATCCCCATCTCTTTCTGCTCTTTCTAGATTCCTAGCTGTGAACAGCTTCCTCATCACAGACTACTGAAATGAGTCACTGCCTTACAGAAGCCTCAAATCACCAGGCCCAGCAAATGGAACTATAAAACTGTGAGCCAAAAAAAAAAAAAAAAAATATATATATATATATATATATATTTTTTTTTTTTTTTCAGACAGTGTTTCTCTCTGTTATAACTCTAGTTGTCCTGGAACTCACTCTGTAGACCAGGCTGGTCTCGAACTCAGATATCCACCTGACCCTGCCTCCGGAGTGCTGGGACCAAAGGTACATGCCGCCGCCATCATCCAGCCCAAAATAAATCTTTAAAAAATTTTTTTAGATCACTTTGTGATCTCTATGAATTTGAGGCTAGCCTGGTCTACAAAGTGAGATTTAAGACAGTCAGGGCTACACAGAAATCCTTGAAAAAACAAAATGAATGAATAATAAAGTACACGTACACAGACACACACACACATTTTAAGACAGGGTCTTGTCACATAGATTTGGCTGGCCTTGGTGACAATCTTCCTGCCTCTACTTCCCAAGTGCTGGGATTACAGGCAGGTGCCACCATACTTGACTACTTCCATCCCTTTTTTTTTTTTTTTTTTTTTGAGGCAGGCTCTCTCCACATAGACCTTACTAGCCTGCACCTCTCTATGTAGTCCAGGCTGGCTTCGAACTCAGAGATCTGCCTGCTTCTGCCTCCTGAGTGCTGGGATTAAAAGTGTATATTACCACACCCGGCTCTTCCATTGTCTCTGCTTTAGACCTCTACAGTTAGTCTATCTATAGTTAGTCAACAGAGACTGACTACACTCGGGTTAGGATTTGGTGACAAGGGAAAGGCCAGTCTGGGGTTGAAATTGAAGAATGAGAATCTGGGGCTGGAGAAATGGCTCAGAGGTCAAGAGCATGTACTGCTTCTATAGAAGACCCAAGTTCAGTTCCCAGCACCCATACCATGGAGCTCACAACTGCCTGTAATGCCAGCCCCAGGGGGGATCCAATGCCTCTGCCCTTGGTGGGCAGCTACATTCATAGTCACATACCAACCCACAGACACATGAGCATGTGCACACATACACAAAATTTAAAACAATACAAATAAGTTTTGTACAAAAAAAACATAATAATCTATACCTCACCACAGAACAACACAACTGAGTCACCTGGAAGATACTTCTCTGAAGCCTGCCCAATTATCTTAAAGTTCATTTACAGGAACTGTTTTGGCTAAGGTTTCTATTGCTGTGACAAAACATCATGACAGAAAAGCAAGTACGGGAGGAAGGGGTTTACTTGGCTTATACTCCACATTGCTGATCATCATTTGAAGGCAGTAAGGAAAGAAACTCAAACAGGGCAGGAACCTGGAGGCAGGAGCTATGCAGAGACCATGGAGTGGTGCTGCTTACTGGCTTGCTCTCTTATAGAATTCAGGACCACCAGCCCAGGGATGGTACCACCCACAAAAGGCTGGGTCCTCCTCTGTCAATCACTAATTAAGAGAATGTCCTACAGCTGCACCTTATAGAGAACATGCCTTTTCTCAATTGGGGTTTCCTCCTTTCAAATAATTCTAACTGTGTCAAGTTGACATAAGACATAAGCACAGGAATTACATGACATTTTCTCAACTGCTATTTATACATACAAATAGCATTGAATCTGTTTATTACATCCAGTGGCCTTGCTCAAGTTAGTAATTCCAATTCTGCACAACACAATCAAGTCATATGCAAACCATGAGTTGCTTCTTCTGTCCCAATCTTTGTTTGTTGCTTCATAGCACACGGTCTGGAACCGCCACCACGAAGTGATGGTAATGGCTAGGCGTGGTAATGGAAACCGACTAACACAATGCCCAACTCTATTTATAGTCAAAATGGAGACAGGACTGGGAGTGCACCTGGGAGGCTGTGGCTGGAGTTCAAGGCCAGCCTTACACTGCTCACAGAACACCAAACCTAACAACTACTTTGGACAACTGTTTGACAGTATCTACTAAACATGTGCCACCATTCATCCAATGTCTACTCTTGGACACACGCTCAGAATGAATGCTAATGTCTACACAGGAGTGCGTGTATGGGAGCTAGAGAGAAGGCTCTGTTGTCAGGAGTGTTTGCTGTGAAAGCAGAAAGACCCAAATTCGGATCCTAGGGATTGTTGGCCAGCCAGTATAGCCTAATTGGTGAGCTCCAGTTTCACTGAAAGACCTTATCTCAAAAAATAATCGAATAAAGTCTGGTGTAATGGTCCACACCTTTAACCCCAGCAATTGAGAGGCAGAGGCAGGAGATTTCTGTGAGTTCATTGAAGCCAGACTGGTCTACATAGTGAGTTTCAGGATAGTCCAGACTAGAGACCCTGTTTCAAAACAAAAAAAAAAAACGAAAAACAAAAAACAAACAAACAAAAGCACACACACACACACAAACACACATTAAAAAAAGAGTGAGACACTCAACATCTTTAACCATCACATGCCACATGCCTGTGCACATACATGCTCCTGCACAAACACTCCACACACACATATACCTTCAATCCCAGAGGCAGGCAGATCTCTTGAGAACTGGAGGCCAGCCTGGTCATTTATATAGGTCTAGGCCATCTGCGGCTCCATAGTGAGACCCAGTCTCAAAGATACGGGGGCGCGGGGCGGGGAATAGAGAACACCCAACAAATGAGCACTGTCGTGGAATTGGAGTGGGTAGCAAAGGCAGATGAAATGAACGAGTCACAAGAGGGCATGAGAGGCACGACAGGCTAGGGCAGAACGGAGGTCATCTGCGGCTGAGTGAGAGATGAAGATGGGAAACCAAGAAGCACTTGGTGGGTTGTTAGAAGTTTTAGATTTTATGCTTTGAGGCTGCATGGTTCACTGTGTAGTCTCTAGTCATACGTGACCATTGAGCAAATGTGGTAAGCCCTATTTGAAAACTGGTCCAAAAACAAAACACAAAACCAAAACCATTTCAGTGGAATTTAATATGAACTAATAACCTAAAAACACAATCTTCATACTTAATGGGCTAAGAGAAGACTTTGAGGAAACCAAGTTGTTTAGAAAAATCTAGGGGTATTGCTTGGTGCTCTGTGAGGGGGGAAATGGCCCCTCACACAGCCTGTCTCAGATTACATCCTGGAACCCCCGGGGTGAAGAGAAGTACCACTTTCATTCTGGCTTCTTGGGATAGCTGACCGCCCCATAGTGATAGAAAATGACAAGCAAGTGGGTGTCCGGCGTGTTGGCGAAGATGGCATGTTTGTGACTGTCCAGACTAGCTCCACTCGGCTCCTCTCTGCCTGCGCACAAGCTTGAGGTGAGAGACCTAGGCAGGACCGAGCACTCATTCCCTGAGGCTCACTCACTGCAGGCGCTTCTGGCCTTGGCTCCAGCTCACTTTTGAGTCATTGTTGCATCTGTAACTCACATCCTAGCTCCTCAGTATCTCTGTAGGTAAGATGCAAGACTTCGGCCTGCAAACGCAAGGTGAGATCTGCACTGCAGAAATCCGCCTCTAAGTTGGACTAGAATGAAAATGAAAGCTGTTTCAAAGTTCTTCCAGTCAGAAAACGAAGATCAGCACCACGGTCTGTTTTCATCTGATAATAATTAGAAACCTCATCCTCGGATGGGGATGGACACACATTCCAGAGGACAGAATTGTTGTGGTTGGCAGCATATTTCAGATACACTGAAATCAAGCAGTCTGAAGGCCAGCCAAGACAAATGCCCCCAAAATGTGGCCTTGTTCCACTGTTGTGAATTAAGGAGAAACTGCAGCTCAACAGGAGGGAGTTACAGTCGCGGTCATTCAGCTGGCGTTCCACGCCAGGCTACAGTGGACTGCTGTGTTCTCCACGGAGTCCTAGCAGCATCTTCAGGTCTCCACAGCGACAATGGGGATAGCTGTGAACACAGAGCGTGTTTGGAAGCTCATGGCCCCCATCAGGAAGCACAGTCTGAGCTCTTCATTGATACTGGTTATAAATTCTCTTGCCACCAATGATAGAAGAGCTCCATCCTCTATCTAATCTGGAGTTGAAGATGTGAAAGAATCTCAACACAACACCTGTCAGTATCCAACATGACCATCCAGGGATTTCTGTGATCCTGGCTACTTTGGGAAGCAGAAGCAGTTAGATTAAAAATTCAAGGCCTGCTTGGGCTACAGAACCGGTTTAAGGCCAAGTTCTTAGAGAGACCTTGTTAAAAATAAACTGGGGAGATGGCTCAACAGTTAAGAGTGAATGCTCTTTACACTTGCAAAGGACCCAGGTTGGTTCCCAGCATCCACAAGGCACTCACAACCACCTGTATCTAAGGAGACCTGACACACTCCGCAGCTCTTGCATACATCTGATATACCCACACATACACTTAGAAATTCACACATAAGATAAATACATATTTTAAAGTATCTGCAGCCAATTAAGCCAACTAGATTTCTTTCATCATGGGAACCTGGTATGCAGTGGCTGCCAACAGCATCCTCCTTGGGCATGTACGCAGCCTGTTTGTTGGGCTGCTCTAAGGGAAACAGTTATCTGACGGATATTCATGTCTCTGATCTCACGATGTCCCCAGTCTAGATTCCAGACTGGTATTCAGAGTGCACTGATATGCCTCAGGGCACATCTGCATACGCCACCTTGCAAACTAAGGGGCATGTAATGGAAACCCTGCACAGGGACAAGTTCAAGTTCCCTGGTTGCCACAAGATCCATACCTCAAAGAAGTGAGGCTTCAGCAAGGTTAATGCAGACGACTCTTCGGACATGGTAGCTGAGAAGCAGCTCTTCCCCAATGACAGGCCCTGTCCGAGTGACAGCCTCCTCCATGCTGAGTCCCACTCTTCTAATCACGTTCACTAATGAATCTCACATCCAATCAAAAAGCTAACCAGGATAACATCGAGTTCTCTCCTTAGGAAAAAAATTAAGAAGAGGGCTGGGAACAGTCCAGTGGATAGTACTGGCCTAGCCTGTTCAAGGCCCTGGATTTAATATTTAGCCCAGCAATACTAAAGATGATCATTTTTAGAAGTGTTAACGGTCAGGCAAGGTGGTGCAAAGGCAGGTGACTATCAATTTGAGGCCAGGCTAGGCTACATTAGGAGGAGGCCTTGTCTTAAAAAATAAAACACCAAAACACGGGCACAGAAGATCTTCATACTGTGACAAACCTTACCAAGGAGAGGTGCACTGCTAAGTACTGGAACACTGTGTATATTTGCATCTGTGTATATGTATGTGTGCATTTTTTTTTTAATTACAGGAGGTCACTGTTTTAGACTATGTTCCTGTACTTAGCTCCAACAAACCAGACTAAAATCAAATGGAGACAGCCCATGTTAAAGTTCCAGATCGCCAAACTGGAACCATTTCCTGTTTCCCCCTTCCCACTTTACAGGAAGTTTGAAATGGCTGATCTGCTTTTTGCCTTTTGTTTCTACTTTCTTCAGTAGGCCTCTACAACTAGCCCTTTCTGCTCAGCTCAATGAAACACGTAATTGTTTCATGAAGTGTTGCGGATTCTGGATTGACAAAGCAACACCAGTGGGCGTGGTACTGCCACCTTTCACTCCAGAAGCAGAGGAAGGTGATCAAGTAAGTTCCAGGCCAGTCGTGGCTGTGAGACTTAAAACTGTCTCAATTAAAATTTAAAAGCTAAAAAGGCATGGCCATGTATAAGTGCATTCCTAGCTGCGTGGGAGACTAAGGCAAGAAGACGGCCAGTTTGAGGACAGAATAGCCAACACAGCAAAAGCCCAGCTCATGATAAAAAGGATTAGGCACAGCTCAGTGGCAGGTACCTGTCTATTAAACCACAGGTTCAAAACTTAGTAAACACACACATCGTTAAGCCTGGTATGGTGGGGCATACTTGTAATCCCAGAATAAGGGAGAGGTAAGAAGCAGGATCAGGAGCTTAAGGCCAGCCTCAACTACAAAGGAACTACATGGGACCCTGTCTGAAAAAAGTTTAATAAAAAAAAAAAAAATCCTATTATATGCATTTCTTTTCCAACCTTCCTCTCTCCGTCTCCCCTCAGGGCCCACCAACCTGTCTCTCTTCCAACTTCAGGTCCTCTGTGCTATAACTGTCAATAGTTCTAGTCTAGTTAGTGCTCACCATCTTTAAAGCCAGGAGTGGGGAGCACACATCTGTACTCCCAGATGAAAAAGGATGACTGCTTGGGCCCATGAGTTCTAGGCTAGCCAAGGCAAAACTGCCAGGCCCCACCTGAAAAACAAATGCTCACTTTTTGAATTGTTCTTTAACATCTATCTTATGGATTCCTAAAGAACCCATCAATTACCTCTCCAGATAAGGAACAAAATTTCCTAGATATGGAGACTATACACAATAGACCACCTAACATATTTAAAGTCACATTAGCTGCTGCTCAATGCCTAAATGGATACAGAAATTTCATGTTCATGACAAGGCATACAGAACATGTGGACGCGTTTTGTTTTTGAGGCAGGGTCTGGTGGCCTTGCAATGCAGATCCTCCTGCCTCAGTCTCCCAAGTGCTACAATTATAGGTGAATATTACCATGTCTAGCTCAGAATATTTTCTTTCTTCTTGCCAAAACAGGACCTCACTATATAGCCCTGACTCGCCTGGAACTCACCATGTAGACCAGGCTAACTCAAACTCAAGAGGTCCACCTGCTACTGCCTCCTGAGAGCTAGGATTTAAAGGCAGACATCCCCATCCTTGGCCTAGAATATTTTTATCCTAAACAACAATGATGAAAACAAAAAAGGGCACTATCCTATTAGAGTGCCCAAAACATAAAGAATCGGTAGACAACTGCAAGCTAAACAAATATTTTTTTGATACCCAAAACGCTTTTTAATAGTAAAATCAATGTCCTCAAAAGATTAAACCATGACACTCAGCTGGACGTGGTGGTGCACACCTTTGATTCCAAGACTCCAGAGGCAGAGACAGGTGGATCTCTGAGGCTTGCCTGGTCTACAGAGCAAGTTCCAGGACAGCCAGGGCTACACAAAGAAACCCTGTCTCCAGAAAAACGAAACAAAAAACAAACACAGACACACACACAGCCATGATACTCTTGGATCCCGACTGTCTTTGCAGTATTCTGTTATAAACCAGGCTCTCGTCTGGTTACAGAACTATTGCATCAGACAGAGCGAGTCACATGCCACTGACAACATCCGGTCTGCCAGGTGATCACTCCAGAGGCATACTTGGAGGATACCAGGGCTTTATTTAATTTCACGAATGATGCTGTGTCACTTCGACTCTACCAACGTCTCTTCCAGAAAGCTACCACAAACCACAACTATCCTCAGTAATTACAAGCTTTTTGCCTTATAGTGCCTCTCCCTCCTATCTGATCTAGCATGGAAAAGCTTGATTCTTAAAGGTATGCCCACAGGGTTGGAAGAGTAGCCAACCCTAAAAGCTTCGGGATCACTGCTTTTAGCCAAGAGCAGCTTCCAAAGTTCCCAAATGGTTCGAATAGGGTGCTGCAGATGTCACTCAACCCGAGATAGCAGCCTATGGTCCCATCAAAGCCGAGAAGGCAACGCTGGCTTTACTGAGGATGAAAAACGCACTGGGAACGACCAAAATGTTAGGGAAAGAAATTTCCACTCGCTCCAAACTCAAAACTGCAGCCCTGTCTTGCTTCTAGCTACCCATCCAAGGGCCTGACAGCTCCCCATGCTCGTGTGCGCTGCTCCTCCCCAGGCTCAGCCTGCACGGAGCACGCGCAGGAGGGATCGCGGGCCGCCCGAGCTGTGCGGAGAGTGGGGAGAGCCCGGGTCCCAGCCTGTTCTAGGGACAGGCGGCGTTGGAGCCAGCCAGTCCCGAGAGCACCTGACAAAAGGTGTTAAGTTGTGACCTCTGGAGCGATGGCTGAGTTTAGGGATCAAGGGACACCGCGAGCATCCAGGCACTCACATCGTCGCCACTCGCTGTCTGCCTTCACCAGCTGGTCCACCAGCCCCGGGTCCTTGAAGCGCTTCTGCTGCGTCTCTCGAACGAGGTTTGGATCCCCTCCTTTGTCCACCCGAAACAGATCCAGGTCCAGCACCATCCTTGGGCCTCACGAGTTAACACAAGTGAAGGGAGGACGGTACCGCAGCAAGCCGAGGGTGAACGACGCACTGCGCCTGCGCGCTGACCTGGTATCGCTGCGCAGGCGCGGGGCCGCACGCGAACACTCCCCAGCCGGAAGCCGCTGTGTTAGGCGGAGTCCCAAGGAAGCGATGTAGAATAGATAGGGCGTGTACACAGAGAAACCCTGCAAGGAAAAACCAGAGAGAAAAAGGGGGCGTGGCCTTCGGCCTGGTTTTCCTTGCGAGCTGTCCCATGAAATTACGAATGCCTCAGTTTCCTCTTGTTCAAGGGTGTATTTATATGGACAGAAGCCTCCCCCTCACCTGAAAGCCAGTGCGCCTTGCCGATACAAGGTTTTCCTCTATGTTGATCCCGGAGGACAGCCATCACTCCGGTCCTACTCGTTCATGATACTCTTAATGTGTGAAGACTTCATTTGAGACTACCACTCTTGGCTAAGTACATGCCCACGATTCCATCCCTTGGGATGTGGAGCAACAGAATCCTAAATTCAGGGCCAGCATGTCTCAAAACAAAACAAAACTCAAGCGTGCTTGGTAGTATCCAGAGGCAGAGGCTGGCAGATCTCTGTAAGGTCAGGGACAACCTACATATGAAGTTCCAGGTCAGCCAGGGCTATATAGTGAGAACCTGTCTCAAAAACAAAACACACACCCACAACCAAACCAAAAACCTACCACTTTTCGATAGTAAAAAAAATGAATACTTAACGTCTACTTAAAAGCAAACCAGCCACTCCCCCACAAAACCTAATCTTTTTGTATCCCATCTTAACAAGTATATATCTCCGATTACCTAGCAGCCAGAATGCTAGAAAATGGAAATCAAATGAAAATAGGAAAAAATTATAATAAAAATAGATGTTAAGGATAGAGAGCTGCTGTCTTTGCAGAAAGCATGTGAAGACTTTCCTCAAAATGTTGAGGTCGCTGGACCCTCTGAGGACAAGATCTGTATAATTTAAAGTAGTAAAGCAAAGACGTGTTTGTTGGTGGGTGCGGTGGAGGGAGTGCCTCTGGGACAATCTTTTGTGGAAGCCATCGCTGTAATTCCAGAGATTACTTTGAAATCCTGGTCTCCCCCCCCCCCCCAAAAAAAAAAAACTCTTCCTCTAGGCATTTTTACCATTAGTTTTTATCTTTAAATTATAAACTGCGCTCTTTAAAATACTCATGCTAGACCTGGTGAGATGCCTCAGCAGGTAAAGGGGCTTCGAAACTTAAAGTCTTGAATTCAATCCCTGGAACCCAAAAGATGGAAGGAAAGAACTGACTCCCATGATGCACACACCCCCTTCCAACAAGCAAGAACAACATAAAGATATAATAAAATTAAAATACTCATGTTACTTGGTAAGTACAAGTAACATAATAGCTCAGTCCATTTATTGATTTAGAATTAGGACTTTCAGTGCCGAAAGGAAATTAGCTATCTTTTCTTTTCTTTTCCTTCTTTCTCTCCTCTCTACCTTCAGTCCTTTCTCTCTCCTTTCCCCCTCCCTCCCTCCATTCCTTCTTTTGTTAAATCTAAAAATTTTGAGGAAAAAAAATTAAATCCATGATTTTCTGATTAAAGTAAGCTTTTCATTTTGGAGTGTGCCCGGAGTTGGCTAGCTGGCTGTTCTCCCTAGGTTGGGATTTCAGGGAGCAGCCCCCTGACTTCTTGAGGTTCCTTTTATGGGAGAGATAAAGTGTTTACAGGGGCAAGGTAGTTGGCTGTTAGACATTGCTAGAAAAACACAAAGAGAAAGAATGTCAATGTTTTACATTGTGTAGATGGGGTCACAAGTTTAGTGTAGGTTGTAAAACATGTTTTACAAGATACATCAGATCTTAAGAAACAGGGATGTATTCCTAACTACAATAGGAAACTTAACTTGTAAGGGCTTTGACAGAGGACGAATAGGAAGTTATTCTGCACTACAAACAGAAACCTTAACTTGCAAGGTAGATTGTTCTGTTCTGGTTTCACTCCTTCCTGCCTGCCTGCCTTCCTTCTTTCCTTCTTTCCTTCTTTCCTTCTTTCCTTCCTTCCTTCCTTCCTTCCTTCCTTCCTTCCTTCCTCAACTCTCACTGTGTTCTGAAGCTATCTAAGACTGTGACCCCATAACCAAATGCAATGGGTTCACATCTTGGTCAATGCAGCAATGAAAAACACAACTAAAAGACAGGAAGATTTACTATATTCATGGAGTAAGAAAAGCCAAAAGCAATGCCTTCATGTACTGGAGGCAGCCTGTAGGTTTGTGGGGAAGCCTGTCCAAACACAGATCACAGATAGAAAGCCACTTTAGGAGCAGGCATGTAACATGTGCTCATGTTATCGAGCCAAGGCTTCAAGAGTCCCAAGAAGTGAGCCACCCATCCCAGTACACCATAGAGACAGTAGTCATAAAGGGCAGAAAATGGAGGTTTTTAATCAACACTATCACTTTGGGAAGAACAGAAGAAGGGGTCCAGTGACCCCCAAGTCTGTCTGCAGGACTAACACGAACAGGGACATAACTCATCATAGAACCCTTGCCTCACATATTCAAGGCCCTGGTTCAGATTCCAGCACTGAAAAAGAGGGGCAAGGAGATAAAGGAGGGGCTTGGGGTCTGTAGAGCAGACAGAGACAGAACAGGTCGTCCTGGTCAAGAGCACAGCTTGACAGTCATCATCTCAATCCTGGTTCGACTAGGGGTTCTGGAGAGATTGCTGTGGCTGTTCTCGATTGCCCAGAACAGACTGGTTCTGATGATAGAGTCCTGCTTTATGGAACAGCCTTATCACTGAGGGTAATCACCTGCCCTGCTTGGGATCTGTTCTGTTGCAGTCTGCCGCTGCTTGAAAGTAGTTTTGGTTGTCTGCCATAAATATGTTTATCAATCATGTCTATCATTCCTGGAGCCCAAGGTAACTTCGGAAGCTAACTCAAGAGGGAAAATGGTTAAGGTGACAGAAACAGCCAGAGACCACGGTGTGGGATTAGGCCAGTGACCAGTGCTCCCCATTCACACTATTTTTTGTTTGTTTGTTTTTTGAGGATAGAGTCTCAAACTCATTATGCAGCTGAGGATGACCTTAAACTCCTGACAGATTATAAATACGCACCACCACACCCTCCTTTCCCTCCCTCAGTTTAAGGAATATATTCCTGAGCATGCTCAGTCTGAGGTCTTAGTTCACCAAGGAAAAATATACACGCTGCTGGGCCTGCCCAGCTGAAGGTCGTGAAACAAAAGTGTTCAAAAGTTAAAATGGTAAACAGCCGGCAGTGATGGTGCAACCTTTAGTCACAGCACTCAGGAGGCAGAGGCAGGTGGATCTCTGTGAGTTCGAGGCCAGCTTGTTTTACAGTGAGTTCCAGGACAGCCGGGGTTACACACAGAGAAATCCTGTCTCAAAAAGCAAAACTAAATGGTAAACACAAATAGCAGAAATAAGCACATATAAAATAAAATAACCTAAAATAGAGTGTTTCTGGGGGTGCTTGGTGTTTCTAAAACTGAAGAGAGAAATTGGAAGGCACATTGATAGGGGAGTTTGTCCCTGCCACCCCTGCCTACATCAAGAGCTAACAGAACTCAGGGGATTCCTCTGCCTCCCAAGTAGATGGGACTACAACTGTTTATCAACTGCACCAAGATAATGTGATTTTAAAAGAAAGTTTGTCCTTTTTGGTTAACAAAATATGTATAGCTGCCAAAAGAATTCTAGTCAGCATGAAACAACCGGTGTCGTCACAGTGAGTGACTCTGACCAGTGTGACCTCAAACTCACAGAGATCTACCTGCCTCTGCTTCCTGATTGCTGATATTAAAGGTATACACCACTACACCTGGCTCCATGCTAATTTGTATTGTGCTATTTCCAGAGTCATTCCAATTCTGGCTTTTTCATTCCCTTCTATCAGAGATGCTGTAACAAAGGGTGATGCTCTCCTTGGGTGGCTAAAAAGAATTGAGATCTCATGGATCAAGGAAAGCTCCCAGAATTGGGATTGGGAGACCAGAGCCAGCCTCTCCCTCTGATAGAATTGGGGTGACAAGTCAATGTTCCCATCACATCTGTAAGAAGTTGTACTTTATGTGGGAGTGGAAGTTTTTTTTAAATTATATAATTATATATATATTTAAATGTATGTGTGTGTATGTATGAGAATATATACATATATATGTATATGTGTGCATATATATATATATATATATATATATATATATATACACACACATACATATTTGAACAGGGTCTTCCTCTATAACCCACACTGGCCTGGAACATGCTTTGAATTCATGGCAATCTCTACTCTCAGCCTTCTGAATGCTGGGATTATAGCCATGAGTCACCACAATCCACTGGTTATTTATTTTTTTAATTGTGGTTTTGAGACAGCCTCACTCTGTAGCCCAGGTTGGCCCCCAACTCAAGACAATCCTCCTGCCTCCACCTCCTGAGTGTTGGGATTCCAGGTGTAAGCAGCCACACCCAGCTTCTGTTTTCCTATTGTTTGGGATGGGGTCTCTATTACACTGTCAAGATGGCCTTGACTGACTCAGGACCTTCCTGATTTCTGCTGAGATTTAAGGTTATGAGATTAACTTTAGCAATAAGAAGAAATTATGTTTCAAACTTGTTTTTGTTTGAATCACAGACTTGAGCTATCAAACTTAGCAATCGAATGCTGCGCCGCGCCCCCCCCCGCCCCCCCCCAAAGACAGGGTCTCAAGTAGCCCAGGCTGGCCTTGAATTTACAGTGTAACAGAGGATGGCCATAAACTTTTGATCCTCCTGCCTCTGTCTCCCTGTTTATCAGGTTGAGTGACTGTACCTAGTTTTATGGTACAGCCTATGTTAAGTTTAGGAAAACTACCAGCAGCAGCACTATGTGGTTGTGATTTGCTTTAGCAGTCCGTGGGGGAGGCAGAACCTTTCAAAGCTGCTGACTTTGAAGACTGTGTGAGACTCATCAGGAGTAAAGGAGGCAAGGAGCTTAGGTGAGGGGAGATCAGGAGTCTCCAGGGAGCACCTTCGGGGGATGGGCTGCTCCAGGGAAAGGAGAGGAGGAGCCCGGAACCCTGTAGGCCACAATGCTGGATTTTCTTCCTCTGTTGTAATAGGGATGGTGCTTGCCTCCAGGCTTTTCTGAGAACTGAGGCCATGCCATCAAAGCACTAAGTCCAGGCTTAACAAACAGATAGCAATGGATTTCCTTTTCTACTTCTTAGAGTTTTTATCACTTTATCACTTTATTTGAAATACTTAACTGCCAGTGCAACCCAGGTACTGCAACCGGTCTGACAGAAATGAAGCTATTCTAAAGAGAGACACCGTGTCTCTCTCAATCTGACTGTTAGGGTGTTGAAACAATGGACCCCCAAAAGACAGGAATTTGCCTACGACGCTCAGGCTGTGAGAAGTCAAGGGGAAATCTTCTGGAAAGAGATTTCACAGGATTCTAACAAGTTGTCAGACCACCTTAGAGGCTGAGACTGAAGCCAGAAAATAATGGGTCAGCATTGGACAGGAGCACACCTTGACTGGAACTACTTAGAATCTAAGTAGCTATGTGCGTAATCTAAGCCTTTAGATGTATGTATTCTTGGCTCTCTATTTAAACTTAGATCTCACTTCAAGACCCAGAAGTGGACTTGAAGAGTTCACTGGATCCTTTTGTCTCTCTTTCTCTGCTTTCCACTTTTTTGTTTGTTTTGTTTTGTTTCAGACAGGGTCTCATTCTAGCTGGAACTCCTATGTAGACCAGGCTGGCCTGTGTCCAGAGTGCTGGGATTAAAGGTGTGTACCAATACACCTGGCTCTGCTTTTCACTTTTAATTTGGTTCTTTAAAATGGCCTACTGAGGATGACCAGATCTGAGGACCTCAGTTGGGGTACAAGTTGTAACCCCAAGTTTGATAACAGTATCACCTAGTCAAAACAGAAATGTGTCATACACACCAACTTATCCTGTGTAGAGGAATAAGCCTCTGTGATAGGAAAGGATCAAATCCAAGGGTCTATATAAACAGATCACATCCAGGGGTCTATATGAAGGGATCATATTCAGAGGCCTGTGTGGTCCAGATGGAATGTAGAAAGAATGTTAGGAATGTTGGTATACACCTTTAATCCCAGTATTCAGAAGGCAGTGATAGCACAGGCCTTTAATTCACAAGAGAAAGAGAAATTGGAAGCAGAACTCAGAAAGAGTCAGTGTCAGACAGGAAGTGACTTCTGACATGAGTCAGAGTGAAAGGCAGGCAAAATGACAAATCAGAGGAAGAGCTGGCAGAGTGAGTAAGAATGAGGATGCATCCAATTCTCAAGATAAAAAAATCAGGCTCAGGGAGGCAGTATGGGATAAGAAACAGAGGCTTACTGAACCAGAATGAGACAAGTAGTCTGAGGCAGAGACACAAAGGCAGTTTGGCGGAAGTCAGTATCAGTCAGGAAGAGTGAGTCAGTTTGAAGCCCAGCAGAGCAATTCAGTCAGAGAAGTTACAAGTCAGACAGAGTCAGAAGAGTTCGGTCGGAAACACTCAGCCTACTCAGGTCAGTTTGAACCAGTCAGCTTGGAGAAGAGTTTGAGTCAGAACAGTGAGTGAGTGGTCAGTACAGCTCTGAGTTCAGAAGGAGCTAGTCAGAGTGGCCCAGTCAGCAGTAAGTCTTGGAAACATAAACGTTTCAGATTGTACGGAGGCTGAAAAGCTCCAGGGCTCCAGGACTAGGACCAGTGATCGAATTCACTGAAGGATAAACTGCCTTTTACCCTGAATAAATGTCTACAGTCTTACCTGACAGGCAAGCCACAGAGATTTTTGCTCATTGAAGATCATATGAGTTAGAAAAAGGACACAGAGACAAGCAGTAGTGGGTGCCTATAATTCCAGCACTTAGCGAGCAGGGGTAGAAGAATCTCAAGTTTGAGGTCAGCTTGGGCTACACAGCAAGTTCAAGCCTAACCTGGGGTTGCATACTTAGCTAAAAAACAAAACAAACTGGCAAGATGGCTTAAGGTAAAGCCTGCTGCTAAGCCTGATGACCTGAGTTCAATCCCCAGAGACCTAAAGAGTGGAAAAAGAGAGCCAACTCCTGCAGATTGTCTTCTAACCTCCAGAGCATGGCAGTTGAGTATCCACACCCCACTGTCTCTGTGTGGGGGTCTTTTCTCTCCCAGTTGAAGAATTAGAAAGCAGGAAAAATCTCAAGCACAACAGGTCGCAGCTTGGCAAATCTCAGACACAGCAAACAGAATCACTGGGTGTGAAACCAGAACAGAAACAGTAGACTCCCCTAAGCAAGTTTCATTAATCCAATGGCACCAGATATACCTGCCCCTGATTAGATGTAGGCAGGAGATACCCAGGCAGGAAGTAAATCAGGAAATTCCCTCTTGATTGGACATAGGCAGGAGGGAAGGCAGGAAGTACATCAGGATGTATACTTGTCTCTGATTGGACCTGGTGCAATGTACTTACATGGACTTATATATGCTTATAAAGGGTTCTGTCTTTATAAGCCTCTGGGCCATTTTGTGGGAACCACAGAATGTGACTCAGGGCCACTCTGTGGGACCCCTGGAATGAACCTAGCCAGAGTCCATCATTTCTCCCCAGTATTAAAGCTTGCTTCAAATTTGGCTCAAACTCAAAAATTGTGGAAATGGTCTTAATATCGACCAGTGTGATTAACACTAGTAAAGAAAGACTTTTACTGGGCATAGTTGTGCATGCCTTTAATCCCAGCAGAGAATTAATCCAAGGCAGAGGGAGAGGCAGGCATATCTCTGAGCTCTGAGGCCAGCCTGGTCTACAGAACTAGTTTCAGACACCCAGGACTACCCACAGAAACCCTGTCTTAAAAATCAACATTAACAACAAAAAAGGAAAAAAGAAATTAAAAAAAAACTTTTACTACCCAGCAAGGCACACAGGAAAAAAAAAAACCCTCTGTAAAGCAAGGTGAAACTTGGTCTATCCTTGAGGGTGGCAGGAATGGGGGCTGGAAAGGAGAGTGGGGCTGTGGGGTGTGCCTCCCAGTTTTGGGTAGGTTAGTTTGAACTAAGGAAACAGGCCCACAAGTTTGGGATAAACACAGCCTGGTCTGGCCTTGACCTTGTCAGATCTGTTCTGGGCAGGATAAAAAGCCCCTCAGGCCTTTGTTCTTTAAGCTTCCAGGCTTTGGTCTCCGATCAGGAAGGTGAAGAAGCTAGTCAGCCTGAAAGAATTTAAGAAATATAAAATGACCTCTAGGAATCCAGTGCCTCATCACCTGAGTGCTAGCAGTCACGTATCAGGGGGGATGCCTCCTATCTGGAGATGCCTTCCCAAGAACAGCCATCAACAGTCTCCTCAGTCTCCTCCCCACCCACAGGGGAATGACCATTAAGCTTAACACCTATCAGCAGGAATTCCTCCTTCCCCGGCATCCCAGGCCTGTCTCCTGGGCCACCATTCCAGCGTGCGCCTAACCAACTAGGACTTGAGGAGCTCTGAGCCAATCGGAGCTGCACAAGCCCCATCTCCAGACCCCTTTCCCCTGCACCCCATGAAAGGCCAAGGGGGGAAGGAATCTGGGTCTGCCATGCTTGTCCTGTGCGTGGGAGCATGCGGAACCTGACGCGTCAGATAATAAAAAGTCTCATGCATTTTTGCATAGGTCTAGACTGTCTCCTGGTTCATTGGCGGCCCGCCAGTCCTTTCAAGCCATCTTGGAAGTTCAGCATCTTTATCTAGTGTAGGCCCTCTCCCTATCTGCCTCTCGGGGAATCTACCTAACTCCTAGAAACGGAAAGCTGAAGAAGTTAAAATCGTTCTTGGCCTCATACAGTTCAGGCCCAACCTTGGGTGTATGAGAACCTATCTCAGAACAACAGCAAGGCTGTCTTCTTTGTAACACTGCTAAACTCAGAGCTTTTCATTCTTTAAACACGTTCCATAATAGTAAGGAGAGTTAAGAGATACGAAGATTGGGTGAGGGACAGAAGATCTTACAAGTGAGTGATAGCTTGTTAGACTACCCCTCCCCACCAAGTCAGGCTTCTCTCAAATGGCATTAGCCAACACAACATTTCCACAAACACAAGTGGATTTAGCTTCTCCTAGTAGCAAGTGGATTATTACAGACTAGTTGTGGAGAATGTACTAGAGGATATTGAGGGCATACCACTTGCCACGGTGGCTGGGTTTTTCTGATTTAGTACTTTCTTTCACCCTAGTTGAGTATACTTAGCACCCCAGGAGAATTGTACCCGCCAAATGAGTGTAGGCTGTCACAGGTTTTTGAGTCTGAATGTCACAAAACACCAATGTTCTACACCAATCTTTGGGCAGACTAATTAGCATCCATTTCTCTGTCAATGGAGCCTTTTACATCCTCTTCCTCCTTCACCTCTTCTTTTTCTTTTTTTGCTTTGTTTGGTTTGGTGGTTTGTTTTGTTTTTGAGACACTGTAGCCTAGGTTGGCTGGATCTAATTATGTAGCCCAGGCTAGACTCAAACTCATGGCAATCCTGTCTCAGCCTTCCAAGTACTGAACTACAGGCAGGAGTTACCATGACTCACTGTGGGGTTTGGTTCTGTGTGTGTGTAGATCTGTCATGTTGTTGTGTGTGTGTTTTTAAATATTCATTTAATTTTATGTGTATTGGTGTTTTGTCTACATGTATGTTTGTGCATCACGTGCATGCCTGAAACCTCAGGTGACCAGAAGGAGGAGTCAGATCTTCTGAACTGGCAGTTTCAGCTGCCATGTGGGTGCTGGAAAATGAACCCAGGTTCTCCAGAAGAGCAGCCAACATTCTTAACTGCTGAGCCATCTCTCCAGCCCCATTGCTGTCTTTTTGTTACAAAATATAAAGTACATTTATTCAGCAACAATGGTACATTTTAGAATTATAACATAGAGCGGGAAAAAAGCAAGTTTCTCCGTGTTCTCAAATTCCTTGCAGGCTACCCTTTGAGATTTAGGAACTCTAAATCAGTATTTCCAGGAATTCTCAGCAATTTCAAAATTATAATTATATTGTAAACATACTTCTAATAGTCTTCACACTCTATTATGGAAATGGAGATGTTAGACATTAATTCCTCAATAGATGCCAAGAATTTTCTGAAGCCTGTGTTCCTTTCTCTGTTCTTTCCTGATGAGGCTTCAAAGACACCACTTCCCCCATCCAGCCACTCATCCCAATATTCAAGAAAGACAGCTGGAAAGGCACGTTTTTATTCTGAAAAAAAAAAAAATGACATGCAACACCCATCCCTAACAAACTATAAATGCTTGGAATACAGAGTAAAAAGGAAATCCGACCCGTCTTGACGAGACACAAAAATGATTTCACAAAGCTGAAAAATTTTTTTTTTTACAAAGCTTCTGTTGTATAAATATAGTCAGACTTATCCTTAATATAGAGTCAGACCAAAAAAAAAAAAAAAAAAAAAGGTTTTGATTTGATGGCAGAAGAAATACCCTGGTCCTCAGATATACCATAGTCTTCATTTGTATTCCCAGCCAAATATAGGTGATGACTGCGGGATGAAATCACTTATTTTTCTAGGACTCTAGATAACCAAACAGAGTTTAAACACTATCTCCTGAGCTAACTCTGCCCTTACTGCTGTTCTAAACTGTGTGTGCGTGGCCGAGGATGTAGCTCGGTGGTGGAACATTTGCTGAGCGTGTGAGAGGCCCTGGGTTTCATTGTTTAGCACAGAAAACTGAAATCGATATACCCAAAGTCATCAAATTATATGTTTTGAAAGGGTGACTTGTGCAGCATGTGAATTAGGTGAATTATATATTAGTAGAGCTACTGAAATTATCTGACGTTGCTGAGCTGCTGGAGAAGTTACAGTGACCCTCTTCCTTTAGGAATCATCCCAGTAAGGAGTAGGGGAGAGATTCTAAAACAAGTGTCATCGAATCAGTGCAGTCTGAGGATGCTTGGGGGACGGGGGGCCAGGAGCAGTCAATTCCAGGGCATCAGAATAAAGAGTCCAAAGAGGTGAACTTTTCCCTTCTTCCAGAACAATCTTAAGTATCTCCTGGGGTCTTTAGCACAGAAGGCAGTTATTCCACAGGAAGCGAAATCCCCAGTCCAGGAGACTGACTGTGAGCTCATGGCCTATGTGTACATGTCCACTCAAGAATATTCCAGCATGGTCAAGGTCCTGAGGGTCACAAAATGAGGGAAAACTTGGATGTCCAAAGCAAAGCTCCTGTGTTTATCTAGTCACCACTGATGCCTTTGTGGCCGGGAGTCATGGACTAGCTTCATTTCTTTCCGGCTCTTAGAGACCATCACCAGGGCATCCATGGCTAATTAAACAAGCAAGCCATTTTGTGGCCGGCAAACCACTGAGAGATGCCTCTCTGTTCTACGGTATACACCCATCTGTCACTAGGGAGAGAGCACATGTGTAGGCCACAGGTAACAATATTCATTATGGCATGGAACGAAAGAGGTAGAATTCTCAATAGTAGGAAGAGAAAGTTAGTGGGAAAATTTCCTCTGGCGTTTCTATGCCAGGTATTTCATCATTTGTAGCTGGAGTGAAAGGAAGAAGAGGGGGCGAGGAGACCCGCTCTCCCTGTGAAGAGGTACCCTCTACTCACCTTTCAAAGGGGCGTTGCCAGAAGGAGGCCAGGAGGCTTTCAGATTTTTGTGCACAAATGGAATGAGAGTAGGACAGAGGGCAGGACAGAGGCTTGGGGGGTGACAAGTGGCCCAGATGGGTGGAGGCCTTGAAAAAAAATCCCTAGTCTACCTCCCTGAAGAATGGCCTGTTTCTGCCTGGCATTCGACTCCTCTCTGATCCGTCTAGAAGTCATTAACTCTGCGACCTGGCAGAGATAAGTTACCATAACTGGTCCATGCCATTGCGGACTGGAGCCTCTAGTACTGCCCCGCTAAAACCCTGACCTCCTGTGTCCTTTCCAAATAAGATGCTCCGTCCCTTGATGGCCTGGGCCCGGAGGACTGAGGTGTTCACAGATGAGAGTTTCCTCACTTGGCAAGTGTTTACTAGCGCCCAGTGAGGCCAACGGAAGATGGAAGGGACATTTCAAAAACAGTTGTGGGGAATAGATCCACTAGGACTTTGGGTGAGTCCTTCCTTTGTAACTTCCTTTGTCTTTAGTGAAAATATCATGTAAGAGAAGGAAATGAGGTGCCTGGTTATAAAACAGAACAAATAGAAACCCCTTCTTTCTTGCCTTTCTTTGTGTTTTTCCGGTCTCTTCTGACGCAGGCTTCACTCACCTTGCCCTCAGACTGTCTACTCCCTATTCAAGCTCATCACCCAGGATAAAGGAGTCGAGGGTACCATGAAGATTATCCATCTGTCTCCAGCCTTCTTTCACCCAACCGCTCTCCTAAAGAGCCGGTGAGCTGAAGGCCTTTATCTGATCAGGAAAACTCCCAGCTCCTGCCTTCAAACAGGAAGAGAAGACTCAGCTCTATACTTTAAAAAAAAAGAACTCTTTTCACCCCAGAGCTGTAAGAATTATGGGCAGATGGGGGCCTGGCTCCAGTGGCTGGGCTATTTTAGGAAACAAGATGCAAGCAAGGAAATAATACATGAAGTGTGGGTATATTTTCATAGGTTTGAGGCAAGCAGAAAGAAAGGTTTGGGGACTCTATAAAAAACAGGGATCTGAAATACAAACTTCTGATAAGGCCACAATGAGGAGATGCCCAGCAGTGGGGACTGCAGGGCGCTGGCACCTAAACTTGCCACAGGCCTGCACGGTGATGCGCCCAGGTGAGGAGGTGGGCAAGGCGGGGCGGGTGCCTCTCACAGGTCCATGTCTGGGCCTCCTGAAGACGTCTTCAGCGGTACTGAGTCAAATCCATCAGGAGTCCTCTGAAAGAGAGATGGTGACAGGAGCTGGCTGCTGCACGGGGGCAAATTAAGGGGACAAAGAAGAGAAATGGAAAACAGGTGACAGGAGGAACCCTCTGGACTTCCTGCTTTCAGCGGCTCTGTGAAAACACATGCTTAGCCTCTATTCTTCCTGCTCTCTACAGACTCAGAGAACAGGAAAATTATGATCCTTGGTTTGCATCTTTGCTGAGTTCTAGAAGTCCCAGACAGACCTAAGAAGTCCTGGGGTAACTATTCTCTCATTGTTGGGAAGGGGGGAAAAAGGGCTCAAGTTGGCCATGGGAGTCACCCTAACAAGTCAGCACAAAGGAAACAGGACCCAGGAGTTGAACGCTGCCCTTCTTCCGCAGGATTCCTGGCCCCTCCTAGCCTCTTGCACCCTCCAGACTCGACACCTGTGCTGACCCGGGGAAGAATTGTTTGGGTGCCCTCTGCTGGCCCTACGCCCAGAGACAGTGGTGTCTATATTGCGTTTATGAGCTTCACGCTCACCAACCCACCCACCCAGAGCCAGCCTGCCCAGTTGGGAATTATATACCATGTGCGGTTTAGACTTGGCTGGGACTCAGCCTCTCAGGGAGGGCTCACACACCTTGGGGATAGCACCCTCCACTGGTTAAAGGCTCTGAGAGCTTTGTTCCTATCAGAAATTGAACCTAGAGAGATGGCCTCCTTTCTACTCCAAAAAAAGGAGCTCTCCCCGCGCCCCCCCCCCCAACTATTTCACATGGATGGCTCAATACTTCTTCTGGAAGTTAAGAGGCCCTAACAATCTACCCACTAGAATACACACTGAGAGGAAGGGGCCTAGTCAACAGCAGCCTTGGCCCTGGGGAAGAGAGTATGAATGTAAAATACAGAAGGTTTCTGGGAGAGGCTGGAACAGTACTGGGAGCTGGGATCAGCACATAGGTCCTGTATGGAACAGGGCCATTCGGTGTCCCAGGAGTGGTGTCCTCTCCAGTCCCCTAAGATGACTCTCAGTTCACTTCTTGTTCCTTCCTACCTTGGAGGTAAAGGATTTGATCTTCCCAAAGAGTGACTTCTTGCTGGTGAAGATGAGGTCATCTTCCACATCCTCGCCTTCCATGATGGCACAACTGTCCGCTGCGGGCAAGTCGCAGTCTTTGAGGGTAGCATTCATTACCAGTTTGGAGTATTTGTATTCTAATCTGTGAAACGAGGGAGTGGAAGAGGCAAGCGATGAGAATGTGCGAGTAAGGGGCAAGGTTTGGCTACAGATAGATATCCCCGGCCAATGCTAAGAGGTGGTGTGAAGGACAGATGAACGGAAGGTATCTGGGCTCCCAGCTTAGTGACCTTTTTTTCCTTCAAGGCTGGTCATTTCTGTGATCTCAAAGGTTAACAGAAATTATAAAGCCATGCCTTGTCTGTCTGGTTCTGGTTTTTATGAGACAGGGTTTTATATTAGCCTAGGCTGGCCTGGAATTGATATGTAGCTAGAGGGTGACCCTGAACTCTGGCTCCTCTTGCTCTTCCTCACAAGTCTTGGGTTACAGGTATGCACCACTATACCTTGCTTTTGCATTGTTAATAAAAACAACAAATTAAGAACATTCTCCTTTTTTGCTGGACTTTGAATCCAGGTCTCTTGCATGCTAGACAAGCACTCTACCACTGATCTGTAACCTCAGCTCATGGGTACTCCTTCCTTCCTTCCTTTCCTTTTTTTCTTTTCTTTCTTTCTTTCTTTCTTCTTCTTCTTCTTGAGACAGGGTCTCATTATGTAGACCAGGTGGGGCTGGACTGCACAGAGATCCACCTATCTCTGTCTCCGCCTCCTAAGCACTGGAATTAAAGGCATGCGCTGTCCCACCTGACTTGGTTTTTCTTTAGAGAATCTTACAGCCATTTTTGGATAGCCATCCCTGTTCAAGAATGAAGATAACCAAGGCACACAATGGATGAGTGTCTTTAAAAGTCTCTGGCCGATTGCAGGGTCGATAGCCAAAGAAAATTCTCAGTAATACCTTCGGATGTTTTCCCCGCTCACAGATTGACCCTGACCTCCCTCAGACCCCGATACCCCACCTCATACTTTTGATTCTTCTTCCAAAAGTAGCAGGTCAAGACTGTGAGCAGGATGGCAGTGCAGGTACCAGCGGAGATGCCCACTTTCAACCAGAAATCTATTGTTTTGCAGATGGTGACCCTCTGCTCAGGCAGGGGAATGCCTCCGGAGCACATCTTTGGTTCTCGCCACATGTATGTAGTTTTCTGTTAGGGAGAAAGAGACGGGGACCTCAGAATACATAATGCCTCCTCCCCTGGGACGTCCCCTAAGCAGAGGGCAACCTACCTGGATCCCAGCCACACAGCTGCTGACGAAAGTGTGGTAGTCAGAGGCTGAGCAGAGTGGACAAGCAGCCACACTCTCCCACAGAAAGTGGAAGTTACAGCCATCACAGGTCCCATCAGAGCACATGCTAGCAAAGTAGAAAGGAGCAGAACTGTCACTTGCTGGATTGGTGGGAAGATCTGATTGGATGCCTGTGCCACTTCTTGCCTAATTCATCTTCTCTCTCCACAAAATGCCTCCCTCAACCTGCCCTTAACATGTGTGTTTCCTTCCTTCCTTCCTTTCTTCTTTCCTTCCTTCCTTCCTCCCTTTTTCCTTCCTTCCTTCTTCCTTCCTTCCTTCCTCCCTCCATCCTTCCTTTCCTTCCTCGCCCTCTCCCTCCATCCCTCCCTTCTGCCTCCCTCTCTCTTTTTCTTCCTTCCTCTCTTTCTTTCTAAGACAGGATCTCACTCTGTAGTCCAGACTGGCCTCCCAAGTTCTGGAAATATATGGATGAGCTATCATGGCCAGCTTAAAGAGTTTGGTCTCCAAATCCCCTGCCTGTTTCTGCTGACATCAAATGAAAGCCCAATTTAAGATGTCTGGGCTTTAGAGTGGCTACACTCCAAACCCCTAAAAGACTCCTGTCCTCAACATGGACACGTCACATTTTACAATGGCCACTTTTCTACAGCTACCTGGTTGTGGAATTATAGTTGAGGCAGAGTTCGGGCATAGATATGTGCTGTGCATGTGTGTGCTTGTGAAGGTCAGAGGTCAACTTTGGGTGTTGTTCCTCAGGAGATGTCCACTTTGTTTTTTGGAATTGGGTCTTTCACTGGGACTTGGGACATGCTGATTAGGCTATGTTGGCTGCCCAGTGATCTCCAGAGATCTACCTTGTCTCCAGCTCTCCAACACTGGGGTTCCATTGGCATTTTACTTAGGTGTTAGGGAGCGCAGATCCTCACGCTTATGCACTAAGCACTTTCCCTACTGAGCTATTTCCTCAGCCCCCCCCATTTTTGCTGTATATATATGTGTGTGTGTGTGTGTGTGTGTGTGTGTGTGTGTGTGTGTGTGTATGTGAGTGTGTTCTATTTTGCTTTGTTTTTTTAAGGTAGTGTCTTGTGTAGTCCAGGCTGGCCTTGAATTCACTATGTAGCTGAGAACAACCTCTACTGGGGCACACACTTTGGTCTTTGTCTGGAGACACTGAGGACCAGGGAGATCTAATCAAGGGAGCAACACACTGACTGGCCTAGGAAGGAAAACTAGCACAAACTGGGACCTCTTTTCAGGGAAGGGAAGTCTACGGCAGATCTTCTATATTTCTCCCTGCCCCGGTGTCTTGGTCCTTCAGTCTCTACCTCCCAAGTACTGAGATTACAGGCATCACTCCCATGCTTGGTTTTGTGCTTTGCTGTGTGTGATATTTATAATGGTAAGGAAGCTTTTCCCACTTTCATACCAAAATTGAGAGATCAAAATGTCCTGGGTTGTTTTTGGTTTTTTGTGTGTTTTCTTTTGTTTTGGCATTTGGTCCCATTCTGTCACCCTAGTAGTCTGAAACTTGGTATGTAGCTCAAGCTGGCCTCCAGCTCAGAGTTCCATCTGCCTCTGCCTCCCAAGTGCTGGGATTAAAGGCATGGGGCACCACCACACCTGGCTAATTTTTTTAATTTTGAGTTAGGATCTAGGAGCCATGACTGTGTTCCCAAAAGCCCATGAATGGATCTAAAGTGATTTTCTTTTTTTTCTTTTTAAATCATCTCTGGGTTTGGGATGGAATGGGTCCAAGGAAGATTAGGCTGTGGCCGGTGAAGCCTCCCTCCACAGGGGTTACCTGGGTAGCCTCAGAGTGCCAGGAGCAGCTTTCATTGGATTGCATCTGAGGCGGATGGTGGTTGATCTTCCAGAACTGCAGGACTGAGTCACATCATTGGATCTAGAGTGAAAGCCAACTCCATGAGAGGAGTCACTCCACTACTATTGAGGAGCCAATATATGGAGTCAACATGGGGTGATTCCTTCACTGGGCAAGTAGGGACTCAGGTTCTAGCTTGACAAACAGGGAGAGCACAAGCTTTGGTCTTTATGTGGAGAGTGGGGACCAGGGAGATCTAGTCAAGGGAGCAATGCACTGGCTAGGAAAGAAAAGGCCAGCATATACCGGGACCTCCTTCAGGGAATGGAAGCCTGTGGTTCCATTCCTGTGGCTCCCTGCCGGTGCATAACTGCCCCAGTAGTATGCAAAAAGCTCAGGTCAAGTTACAGCCAGCTTTTACTCTGATGACTGGGTAGTCCTAGACCTCAGACATGCTCAGGCTTGATAAGGAGGAGGTAGATAGGGAGGGGCGCAAACAAATTTGTGGGGGAGTCTGAGGTTTCACTTCTTTAGCCTCACCTAAAAAAGAAGACCACATCTGGGATCCCCGAGGTCTCCGGATGGAAAAGTTCAACTGGGGAGATGATTCCGTCCAAAGTCCTATCTGTCGACACTCCTGTCAAATCAAGCTCCCAATTAGTTCTCACTCATATAGCATTAGCTGGCAACTACTTCAATGCTTTCAAGACCTGTCAATCACAAACCTTCATTTCATCATATCACCGAGTGGCGCATGCAAAAGTCAACCCAGGGTTTATCATGGATGCCAGAGGCACGTGGAATAGAATTGAAAACAAATCAGGAGGTTGCGCCCTTCACACAGGGCCATGTACCTTCCAGCCTTCCAGTCTGTCAGCAACATGCACAGTTTCTCTCTCTCTCTCAAGCAAGCCTGGGGCAACTGAGTCACTCACCTATAAGTCGGTCAGCGAGGCTGACTGGCTGTGAGGACACCCCAGCCTTGTAACCTGTCACCTCTGAGGGAATGATGACCACCTGGCAGACATAGGTTGTGATGGACTTGGAGAAACCGGCCTCGCCCTCAGGGATCCGGAGGTCAGTGACGTTGTCTGTGCACACGGACATTTTTTTCCCCTGGTGGGGAAGATGTGGGGAAAAGCATAGGGTCACGGAAGAGTCCCGAAAGAGAACGTGAAGCCCCCACGCCCCTTCTGAAAGTTAAGCTTTCCCATCAGAGGCTGCAGTAGAGTGGTTCTAACAGGAAGACTAGAGGCAGGAGCGAGGAAGGTGAAATAAGGTCTATGACCCAGTTCCTGGACACGAGCCCGGAAGTCTCCAGCCTTGTGTTTCCTTGGGGTCACCTAGACTGCGATGATAGCAGCTGCTTTGGGGTTCTAACCAACCGGCCAAGGGTCCTTCTGTATCTGGGTCTATCCTCTAAAGAAGCTGAGGTGTGCGGCTGATCCCTGAAACCAGCAACATTTACTGGAACATCTGGGATGGTTTATGTTCCCTTCTTTCTCGCTGAGTGCTGGGATTCGGCTGTTTGTCTTGGAAGCATTGTCTAGATGGAGACTCCCAGGTGTTCAATCAACCCCTAGAACCTTGAGGCAGGACATTAAGGGCAATCAGATACCCTACCTTTTCTTTTATTTGTTTTTAGTGAGACCTTGGCAAGTAGCCCAGTTGGACCTAGAACTAATGATGGCCGCCCTGCCTCAGCCTCCTAAATAGGTGGGACTGCTAGCTACCAAAGGCCTCGTAATGGTTAAGTCTTAACTGATAAACTTTTGGAGGGAGGGGAGGCTCTGTGAGAATGAACCCCAGGGCCTTATGCATGCCACCCCGTTTTACCTCCAAGCTGTACTCTCAATCTCTTTCCTCTGTTGTGTGAAAGAGCAAAATAAAACAAAGCAAACCATGTATCGAGAAAAGGAAATTTGCTTCTCCTCCAGGCTCTCCTGCCTCCACACTTACACTACATAGCCTGGGCCTTGAAACTTCTGAGGGCTGGGATTGTTTATGCGGCACCATGCCTGGCTCTTCTAGTCCTTCACAACCTTACCGTGGCTAGATGTGGAGAGGTATACCTGGCGCTTGGGAGGCTGAAGCAAGAATAAGAAGCCACAGCATCCCAGATTCCCCGCTTCACCGTTCCCAGCCCCCTGCATGAGACTGGCTACACGGAGCATGTTTCTGCACTTGCGTTTCCAAGTTACTCCTACTTGTTACTCCAGGGGGCTCACTTCAGCCCCTCAGACAAGTAACACTCATCTCTAATCTTCCGTGGATCCTTTTACACCCTGACACGATTTCTGTAGAAATGCACCAAGGTGTTTGCATGCAAAGGCCTCCTCACCACAGAGACACAACTCATGCTCTAGGTGCTTGGCATTTTGTGGCATTGGAAATGGGCTTTGCTAACTTCCCGCTGCTAATTATAGTTCTGGTGTCATCTGGTGGTGGGATCCCTCTTTACAAGTTCTGCCTTTGGGTTGTAGGAGCATAAAGTGGTTAGCGGTGAATTCTCTCCTCTTATAAAGACTTTCATTTATTTTCATCGACTCTGTCAGTAAAGACACATATAGATAAACTAAGGACAGCTTATCTTATCCAGCTTCTGGAAAACAAGTGGCAAATGCACTGCCACCGAAGACCGCTTCTTTAAGACTTCCCTTCTGCCTCCTGTATGTCGATACATCAATGCATTCACTCGTGCATGTGCACGCATGCACAGAAGTGGAAGCACACACGTGTGTGCATGCATCAGGCTTGGTGATAAGTGCTTGCTGAGCCATCTTGATGGCTCTTATTTTGTCTTTCAAGATCGCCTTATATAAGCCCAGGCTGACTTTCACCTCCTGGGCTCAAATGATCCTCCTGCCTCCGCCTCTTGAATAGATGGGTCTACAAATGTGTACCACTGTGCTTGGCTCTGCCGATTCCTCGGTGGGGTGGTGGTGACGGGTGGTTGTGCATCCTTGAGTGCATGTTTTCGTGAACATGAATGCACATGTGCACACACTGTGTACAGGTGGAGGTCAGAGGCTAAGGTCAGGTGTCTTCTTCAGTCACTGCCACCTTATTTCCCGAGTCTGTCACTGAACCTGGAGTTCACCAATCAGCTGACTCGTGAGCTCCAGGGATTTGCCTTTCTTTACCTCTCAAGTGCTGGGAGTGTAGGCACAGCTGCCTTGCCTGGGAATCGAACTCAGGTTCTTCCGCTTGCCACGTCCGTCGGGTGCTTTGCCAACCGAGCCCCAACCCTCTCCTTATTCTTGTTTAAAGAACATGAATATCTGTTATCAGGAATGCTTGAGGCTGGAGGTATTTCAGTTTTCGAGTTTTTCAGATTGTGTAATATTGTCATATCCACCAGCCAAGCATCCGTAATCTAAAATTCTAAAATTGGAAATACTTCAAAAAAATCTGAAACTTTTTGACCATCTTTGGGGGACGGTCAGGTAAGAGTCAATAAAGGTCTTACTTGAAAGACATTTTTATTTTCTTAAATATTTATCGTACATTTAATTTTAAGAGAAACAAAATCCTTAGGAAGCATTACATTTATTGAAACCTCTTTAATTCTCTCATTTCCCAGCTGCCTCAGAGATCCTGGTTTGTTTGTTTGTTTGTTTGTTTGTGTCTCCTCCTGTGCTGTCTCTGGCCTCCAATCTACCTTTCAGGTCTCCCGCTGCTAGCTTGCCCGCCTTACCTGGTTTCCACAGAGACTCAGGGTGAAATGATGGAAGTACTTCAGGCCTTTTGAGGTGAAGCTTGGTGCTCCTGCCAGAGAGACAGTGCCTGCCAGAGCTGAGAAGTTGTAGTTGAAAATCCTGGTGGGAGTGTTTCGGGAGAAGGTGCAGTCATTGTAGCAGAGAGAGTGGATCTGGGGGGTGGGGGGGTGGGGGAGAAGGAGCTGGTTAGCAGGCAGTCTGAGGCCTGGGGACCGCAGCGGGGTGGAGCAGCCCCACCCCCCACCCCCCCGCAGCCTACACCCCACCCCCACCCCACCCCACCCGCAGCCTGCTAATGAAAGGAAAGAGGAGGAAGACAGGACTGACTAAAAGAAGTGAAACAGACGCTGCTAGGATCTAGTTTGCCGGTCTAGTACCGGCACACATGAGATGAGCACGTCTGAAAGGAGGGTTCGTGTACAGCCATCAGAGGCTTGACAGAGCCGGGCGGTGTGCAGACTTCTACAAGGACGTCCCTTTACGCAGAGGACTTTTACAAGGGCGTCCCTGTATTTACGCAGAGGACTTTTACAAGGGCGTCTGCCTGGCAACTGTCCACTCAACCTTGAACTGATGCCGCTCTTATATTAATCACTGTGGCCAAGGGTCCCCGTGCCAATATGCCTGACACAGTCTTCATGCACACCCATTAAATGTGCCCGTGTCTCAAAGTCTTTGAGTAAGCTCATGGCTTACTGTGGCAACACATACTGTTGCAGAACTCCGAGATGAGTTTTTAATAGTGCTAGGAATCAAACCCAGAGCCTTGTGAAGGCTGGGCAAGCGCTATATGGCCAAGCTGCATGCCAGCCTCTGCCTTTCTTTGAAGTAGAAGACAGTGAGGCGCTGTGTCCTTTTAAATGCTGCGACCCTTTAATACAGTTCCTCATGTTGTGGTGATCCCCCACCTACTTCATAACTGTAATTTTGCTACTGTTATGATTCGAGTGTAAATATCTGATATGCGGATGGTCTTAGATGACCTCTGTGAAAGAGTCATTCGGCCCTCAAAGGGGTCACGACCCACAGGTTGAGAACCACCACACTGGAGAGTGGTCTTTGTATCCATAGAGCTGAGAAGCCCCTGGATGGAGGCCAGCAACACCAATTAATTGTATGTCTCAGCCAAGGCTGACTCACCTTCCCAAAAGAGAGGGGGAAGATTCCTGTGATAACAGGCTGGATTGGACTAGGCTGAATTTGAGACACAGACCCCACTATTTCTTCCCTTTCAGGTCTCTGTGCAGATGCCAAATAGCCCTCTGGATCACGAGGTCACTAATCTCCACCAACTGAAGATGAGACAAGACCTCCTGCTAAGAACTCACCACCCATGGTCACCACCTGGTTGGTGTCCTCCACAACAACCTGAGCGTGGGATGGGTAGGTGTTGCTAGAGGGGACATGTGGGCATCAGCCCCTTGAGAATCCCATCCAGAACCCAGTGCCCATCCAAGCAGAGGGCAAAGGTCAAGGATGCTTGGCAGACTGCTGGCACCTTGTTGTTCTTGGTCCCTAGACCACAGGGCACACAAGCCTGTGCACCGTAAGGTTGGTGAGCTTTGAGGATGGTGTTAGCGGGGCAGAGATGGCAGGTTCCAGAATCTCTGTCGATGTAGTGGCCAGCAGGACATGAGGTGCAGGAGGAGCCCAAATCAGAGGCTTCTAGGGCACAGGGACGGCAGTAAGAGGCCACGCCACCCATGACGTTGGTGACATTGATGGAGTAGATCTTGGCCACATCGTTAGTGTACTTTCTGCCCTGGAGACAAGAAAACAAAAGCAGGGAAGGAGAGGCCTGAGGCAGCAGCAACCACAGCAACAGAGGACTTTATAACTGTCTTACAAAAATCTGTTTTTATTTTCGCTTTACTCGTGTGTGTGTGTGTGTGTGTGTGTGTGTGTGTGTGCACATATGTAAGCATGCATGTGGAAGCCAGGAGTAGACGTTACGTGCCTTTCTTATCACTCTCTACGTTATTTTTTTAATGACTCATTTGTTTTTGTCTTATGCACACTGGTGTTCTGCCTGCACGCATGTCTGTGTGAGGGCGTCAGATCCCCTGGGACTGGAGTTGCAGACAGTTGTGAGCTGCCATGTGGGTGCTGGGAATTGAACCTGGGTCTTCTGGAAGAGCACCCAATGCTCTTATCTGCTGAGCCATCTCTCCAGCTTCCACGTTATTTTTTGAGACAGGGCTCTCACCGAGCTGTCTCATGTCCTGGTTTTTACATGGGTGCTAGAGATCAAACACAGGTCCTCAGGCTGGCATGGCAAGAGCTTTTACTGACTGAGCTCTGTCCCCTTATAAAGCCCCGTGTAAGGCTTTACCCCACGATGCCTAAGAAGAACCCTCGAACCATCTTTCTCACTTTATTTAGTGGTGGTCCTTTGTAGGCTAGTTAAAAATTAACAATATTAAAAATAAAATGTGGGTTTAACTTAAAAAGAGAACAATGTCTTTTAATGTGTATTTTGGGTAATTAACAACAAGACTAATCCATTTTAAGTTCATGTAAAAATGTTATCCACCACAGGGAATTTATAGGAGATTCTAATATATGGGAGGGAAAGACTGATTTTTTTTCTTTATAAAGGAAAAAAAAAAAAAATCCATGTACTTAAAGGGAAAAGAGACTAGGGCTGGATGTGGTAGCATAACACTGAAACACTAGGAGGCAGAGGCAGGAGGATCTTAAGTGGAAGGCTACACAGCCTGGGCTACAGTGTAAGACCCTGTCTCTAAAAAACAAAGCAAACAAACAAAACAAACCAGAGAGCAGGGGTGGGGATGGAGAGCAAGAGCACACTCGTGCATGTGGGCTGCGGAGAGACAGACACACAGACAGACACAGAGAACGCACACTCTCCAACACCCAAAGACTGGGTTATCTCTGGGTAACAGGATTGTGGGTGATTTTGTTTGTTGTCTGTTCGTTTTTCTGAGACAGGGTCTACTTTATAGCCCAGGTCAACTGTGTTTTAGGCAATAAATCTGTATTATCATGAGCCAAAGAAACAGCTCTGGGAAGGGTAAGGTGGGTGGGGTGGACTGCAAGTTCCAGGTCTCAAAAACAAAAGAAAGGCGGAGTGATTATTCTTAAAGACAGCCACAGGTTTGGCTTCACCCATGGTGGAGCATTCAAGGAGGGACAGACGATTGAAGGTACTCGATGTCATCTTCCCTAGAAGTCATTTAGAAAAGGCTAGAGGCCCTCACAGGGCTACACCAAGCATTCTGCTTGGCTCCTGAAGATTATGAACTCATGCCTGAAACTCCTCCGTGTTCACAGTCTGCACCTGGGATGGAGAGGGACTCACTGTTTCGTGAAGCGTGGTCCTCTGGAAGGCCCATGTGAAGCTCACAGTAGCGTTCTCCTCGATGGTGTAGGTATAGGACTGTTTGCCTTTGGGGCCTTTCCACGTCTCCACTGGAGTATTGGTCCTAGAATTCATGCCCTGGGCCAAGGATAGACAAGAGAGGAAGGTGTGATGACCACCTGAGGCATGCACCACGTGGTAAGTTCTATGGAGCCCCTGGTAGTCGCTCTGGGCTCTTGCTCTGTGGAATCACCATGATGAGTGTCCATTATATTGCCTTACTGCTAGGGCAGGCTGGGAAAGCCCTCCCATGGAAGCCCCCAGCTGGCTGAGAGAAGAAACGTACCACCATGAAGTAGAGCTCACAGTTCACAGAACAGAGGGTCTCGAAGACAAAGGTAATCCTGGCCACCTCTTTGTTCTCTGTGTCTGCCATCACTGACTGCGGAGGTCTGTGCGACACAAATTAAAAGTCATCGCAGAGAACAAGCAGTGCTATTTGAAGAGTCTAGACAACAGAAAGGGACAGTTGAGGGTTTGGGGGACTTGGGTTAGGAGTTTGTTGGAAAGAGTGGCAACTAACTCCAATTATGCCACCCAAGCTATGTGACCTAGACCTGGCCAGTGTGTGGTTCCCTCAGCTAAGAAATGGAAGTGATAACTGTCTTCTTTATCTCTCATTATAGTGTTGATATCCAACAGTATACCAGGCATGGATATACTTTTATAAAGTGCAGTGAGGACAATTCTGTTCAAGCTCCTTGCCTCGAATAAAAATGAACTGTATAGGGGCTGGAGAGATGGCTCAGTGGTTTAGAGCACTTGATGCTCTTGCAGAGGACCCAGGTTCAAGCCCCAAAACCCACATGGTGGCTTACAACTATACCTAACCCCAGTTGCAGGGAATCTAGTAGGCACACACAAGGTACACACACACACACACACACACACACACACACACACACCCGGGCAAACATCCATACACAGAAAGTAAACGAGATCAATCTAATAAAAATTGTATAAAAAATGAACTGCAAAGGGTTTTGTGGCCCTATTTTTAAGTCTCTAAAACTCTCTCTGCCATTGTGAGGAGGAAGGGCTCACAGCCAGACAGTGAGAGAAGCCTGGGGGTGGGGGGCAGGCAATGCAGCATGGACAATATATCAGTTAATTTTCTCATTGCTGTGAAAAAGTACCTGACAAGAAACCGCTGAAGGGAGAAAGGGTTTATTCTGGCTCATGGGTTAGGGGGATACACAGTCCACATGATGGGGAAGTGTTGTAGAAGTTTATTTTTAGTTATGTTTGAAATGGTTTCGTGCACTGTTGGGTGAGGGGCTGCCTAGGCCTTTGAAATTTGTATTGTCTGCAGGTGGTGAATTTCTGTGTGTGTATGGGGGGACATTTGATTGCTAATGATCTGCATGTGCTATCAGTAGAACACCTGAGGAGCTCTGTATCAACAAAAACACCTGAGCTCAGACGCTCAAGGTTCCACTGTCCAGGTTGGCGCTTACCATAGTAGTGGTTCCTTCTGCTGAAGTCTGGCAGAGTTTGCACCTATGAAAATGTCCCTGTCTTCCTTGGTGAGCTGCCCCAGCTGCAGTGTACTACTACAGGGAAGTATGGCAGCTGGAGAATGAGGTGTCTGGGTGCATCCACCATCAGGAAGCAGAGAGACAAATGTTGGTGCTCTGTTCACTTTCTCCTTTGTATTCAGGCCAGGACCCCAACCTACGAGATGGTTTTGCCCACCTCCAGGGTAGGTCTTCCCTCCTTAGTTAAACCTCTCTGGGAATGTTCTTCCTGACATACATAGGTAGGAGTCCTAGTTGATTCCAAATCTCATCAAGTTGACATTCAAAATTAACCACCGTGGGGTGGAGATAGGGGCTCTGGAGACTCGGCTCAGTGATTGGGGGCACTGGCTGCTCTTGCAGAGGGCCAGGGTTTGATTCCAGCACCACACAGTGGCTTGCAGCTGCCTGTAACTCCAGCTCCGGGAATCTAGTATCCTCTTCTAGCCTCTTTGGATATCAGGCATGCACATGGGCCATATACATACATGTGGGCAGACTCTCATACACATATAAAATAAAAGCAAATTAAAAAAAAATCACTACCACCGGTGGTAACTAAGAAAATGTGCTTGTTAGTGTCCGGTTAACATGGCCACTGTCTGCTCTCCTCTGTTCTGAGCTGGTACCTAAGTGAAACAAAACCCGACTCTGCTGCCCTCTCTGCATCACTTTCTCAAGTGTGTAGGATTTGGATGCAGCCAGGTTGTCTTGGGCTCCCACTGGTTTTGCATTCCTCACCTAAATCCTGGCACAACCAGAGTGAGAATCATGAAGTCGTTGTCCGAGGCTCCAACTGCTGTATAAATGTGGTCGCCAGCTACCTCCCAGCCTGGGAAAGGAGGGGGAAGGGTTAATGTCCTCAGGTATGGGGTAAATGTGTATTGGGAAACACTCTAGTGATAATAGCACTGTCCCTAAGGTGTCCAGACCGGGCTTACCTGGAAACTAACTTACATACTACCTTCCTTCCTTCCCATCTACCTTTCTTCCTCTCCCCCACCTTTCTCTCTCTCTCTTTCTCTCTCCCTCTCTCTCTTTCTCTTTCTCCCCATCCACTTTCTTTCTTCTCTACAGACAGGCTCTCACTCTGTGTTCCAGGATGGACAGGACTTGTGGCAATCCTTCTGCCTCAACCTCTTTTGTTTTCTTTCTAATATTTTTGTTGTTTTTGCGAAGGATTTCACACAGGGGCCAACCTGGAACTCACTGTTGCCTCAGATTTGCAGTAATGGTTCTGCCTCAGCCTCCTGAGTGCTAGGATTACAGGCAGGAGCCGCAAAGGAGGACCTGTCCATCTTTTTCCTAGCTCCATTCCTGTCTCGGAAACTAAGCATTGCTATAGCACTCTGCCAGAAGGAATGGAACTCTCAAGGGAATGGATGACTCCCCACGGGAGTTCAGGGAGTGACAGCACAGGGTAAGGTAAGAGGGGAGAGGCAGATACCTGTCAGTCCCTTGTACTCAAAGTTGATTCCGCTGAGGACAGTAGTTTCCATGTTGGAGGGCAGCGTGTTCCACCATTTGTATTCAAATCCCACGGCAGGCTCGGTTCCTGCTGGGCAGTGGGTACAATCTAGGAGAAACACAAAATCTGTCACCCAGGAAGGTCCAGACAGCCACTGTCTGGAACTGCCACAGACAAACAGACAAGGGGCAGCCAAAGAGTGGATGGCACAGTGCTGCGGCACAAAGATATGTCAGAGGGACTCAAAACAAGTCTTTAATGCATTGTGATAAGCATACTGACCAGTACGCCAATTGTTTTTACCTATCAAAATGTCCATCTCAATTTAACTTTTAATTTTACTCATGTACTTCACATGATTCCCACGATGTCATCAAATGCATTCATATTAGCAGCTACACAATCCCCCCAACTCCTTCGTGCAGCATAGCTGATAGTTTCTGACTGTGTGCACCTGGTCACCTTAGCCCCCGGAACCTACCAGTTAGCATCTCTGCCACATACTGGACACCTCTGTTGTGAAGATTGGAACTCTTGAGGCCCAGGTCACGTTTGCAGAGGCAACGAGAAAGGAGGCAGAACAGTTGTTAAACCTGACTCCTGAACCTGGTCCTCAGAGCTGGCCTTGTCCTTCACTGCCTCCAGAAGATGGGCAGAGTACGTTCGGCTAGCTACTCTGGGCATTCACGCGGCCCACCCGACAGCCAATATTAGATCGTAGGGGACTGTAGCAAACAGCAATGGTACCGTTACCAGAGCCGTTGGAGTATGAACCATAGGGGCAGGGCTCGCAGGTGCTGTTGTTGGTTTTGAAGAAGCCCGGGTTGCAGGGTGGACAGCGGGTCTTCACACCAGAGGCAGGCAGCTTCACTGCTCCCTCGAGGTCCTCACCACAGATTTTTGGCATGGCCCATTTGTACATGAGCTGTGTCTGCAAAAATGGATTAAGCAAGATTCAGCATGTGTGGGATTCAGCCCATGTTTTAGACCTTAACAAGAACATTGGGGATACCAGAGGCTTGGGCCAGGAGATGTTTGTACACAGTAACTGTCTGCAAATCATGTTGACTGGAGGAGGAAGGGTGTATCTAATGAGGATTCTATGATAGAGGAAATGGGGGACCAATTAGTTGTCTTCAGAAAACAGTTGTAGGATCTTTCCAAAAAAAAAAAAAAAAATCTTTTTATTAGCAGAGCACGATAGTGAATACCTTTAATCCCAGTGCTCAAGAGGCAGAAGCAGGTGGATCTCTAAGTTCTAGGCTAGCCTGGTCTACACAATGAGACTTCATTTAAAAAAAAATTCAAAATAAAGCCTCCCCCAACCACTTCAGTATCTGTTGACTGTTGATAGTCTTTTCAAACAGGCTTTCTCTGGATCCACTGGCCTGTTCTGTTCTTTGAGGGTCCCCCAGGCCCTACACATGACCTCCTGTTGCCTTATGGTTGGGCCCCTCTTTCTCCTCTTCAGCCTCCCTGCGGCCCGTGTGAGCCTTGTGAGAGTGGGGATCCGTCTCAGTCACCTCTGGCCCCCCAGCCTGACATGTCAGCTCATACAAGCGTTGCTCAGCCCAGAGGCAACCAGTCTACAAAGGAAAGGCTTTTTTTTCTGCGACGGAAGGTCTAGAGTAGGTGGGGGCTGGAGAGAAACAGCAGGGCTGAACCACTTAGGCCGTTCTCCAGGGAGCTGGAAGTAGGAAGAGATTCCCTCTGCCCTTGCCTGAAGCAGTGAGGACACAGGACACGCAAGAGAGTGGGTATCTCTGTAAAGAAAGCAGCAGGACGGGCAGGCGGCGGGCCCAGGGGGAAGCTAATTGGGGAGGGGCGCAAGCAAAAGAAAACGGAGTGGGTTTGAAAAGGAGCATGTGTGAGTATGGAGTGAGACAGACGGGCAGAAAGAGTGTCTTACTTGAACACGAACGAAACCATGTCCTTTGGCCCCGGACTAGGCCGGGCTCACCGTTCAGGTCTGAGGAGCTTCTCCAGTGACAGTTTCACTGACCGCTGGAGCTCCAACAGCGGTCAAGTCTAAGGAGCAGGGAACAGGGGCTCCAAGCGTGCTACCCACCTCTCCGTTAGCGTCACAGGCTGTGTGGGTGTAGAAATAGTCCTTGTCTGTGCAGGCAGGCCGCAGTTTGCAGGTGGAAGATCCTTTTTCTAAATGAGAAAAAAAAAATTCAAGTTACGCAAGAGAGCAGAGATCTTAGCCACCGGCTGGTGACCAGTAACTCCAAAGCCCTTGGGTGTGTGGCCACAAAAACTCCCAGAAAGTATGTGCTTCCTGTTTTTAATTTGTTTGCTTTCTTCTGGTGTTTTGAGACAGGCTGACCTGTCTCAAACTCACTATGAAGTCTAGCCTAGCCTCAAACTTGAAGCCATTCTCCTGCTTCAGGTTCGCAGAGAACTAGGATTACAGGTATGAGTCACCATGCCTCGCTAGGCCCTTTATACTTTTTAAGAATATTTCTTAAAAACTATTTTTATTTATATATGTAAGGGTGTCTTGCCTACATGCTTATATGTCTGTGTACCACGTGTGTGCCTGGTGCCCAAGGAGGTCAGAAGAGGGTGTCGGATCCCCTAGAACCGGAGTTACAGATGGTTGTGAGCTACCATGTGGGACTCAACCTGGATCCTCCAGAAGGGCAGCCAGTGCTCTTAACCTTTGAGCCACCTCTCCAGGCCCTGTCCTAAGGCCTTGTCTGAGCATTCTCTTACCATATGACGAGCATGAAGAAGACTTTCTGTTATTTCCCTTTCTCTATGAGACCACCCTACACAAACAAAGTTGGAATTCCCATGGACTCAAGATGAAGGTGCCTCCGACTGTTCTCAGCCCCAGCATCCCAGTACTGACTTTGACCTTGGCCTGCTGAGAAGTGCTATTTGTTTTATCCACTCTGGAAGTACTGGAGACTGGGAACCCAGGGCCTCACACATATTTTACCACTGAACCCCACATCCTTAGCCATTTTATCCAGTTCTCTGTGTTCTCCTTATAATGACATAATGTTGCTTCAATACCATGAACCTCTATATAAGAATTATTCTAGTGAATCCTCCTTAAAGTAATGGATTTCATCCTTTCATTTTGTTTTGATTTTAGAGACAGGGTCCTATACCTTAGTCCATGTTGGCCTGGAGCTCCTAATCGTATTGGCTCAGGTGCTAGAAAAACAATGTATGCCACTATAACAAAAATAAAAACTCTTTTTGAAGTTGGGTGTGTTGCTGCACACCTTTAATCCCAGCACTCAGGAGGCAGAGGCAGACCAGTCTCTGTGAGTTCAAGGCTAGCCTGGTCTGCATAGTGAGTACCGGGGCAGCCAGAACTACAAAGGTCTCAGAAGCCCAAATAAACCCTATTTTAAAAGTTTAAGGAAAAAACAGATTGGAGAGGAGAAAGAATATGATCAAAATATACTGTATGAAAATTTTTCTAAAGCAAAAATTATGTATAATTCATGCAAATTTAAATTTTAAAATTGCCCATAGAATTTTCTTTCTACAGAATAAAGAACACCTGGGTTGGGTAGATGGTTCAGTGGTTAAAGGGCTTGCCACACAAGCATCAGAACTGGAGATCTGATCCCCAGAAACTATGTTAAATGTCAGGTGGGTATGAGGGCTTTACCTGTAATTCCAGCATTCCGAAGGCAGACAGAGGTGATCCCAGAGCAAGGTAGCTAGCTAGACTAACTAGTGATCTCTGGGTTCAATTGAGATACCCTGTCTCAATGAACAAAGTGGAAAGTGTAGTGGAATATTTGAATCTATCTCCAGATATTGTTACACTATCTGTACAGTGAATGATTGATTGCTGTATGCACCTATAACTTTAAGAGAATTGCTTTTCCCAGCTGCTAGGGGAAAGGCACTTCCTAAGCTTTTGCTGACTGCTTCTCTTTGTAAGTGCTGGCTTGGTGGCCAGTAACTGTTAAGGACTTGTGTTGTAGTTCTATGCTGTGGCTCACCAAGAGGGACAGGGAAGCATTTTCACAGATGCAAACCCTGCCAGATCTCAGCAAAGGAAACCACCATCCTGGCTAGTGCCATTCTCAATCAACAGTGGAACCCCGAGCATCTGCGCTCAGGTGTTTTATTGATTCAGAATTCATCAGGTATTCTACTGATAGCACATGCAGATCATTAGCAATTTAAACATCCCCCACAGAAATCCAATACCTGCAGACAATACAAAACGCCAAGTCCTAGGGTAGCCCCTCACTGAAAAGTGCATAAAACAATTTCAAACATAACTAAAAATAAACTTCCACAACAGACTTGCTTCTTGTATGTGCCCGTTCACAGTTCTCAGCTAGAACAATTATGTTCAAAATACCTTGCCTTCCGATATCTTCATGTTAAAGACATGTCAAAGAAGCCGCAAAGTGTGAGGTTCTGTTCATTAATGCAAATAAAGTCTTTGTGTCAGTAGGGTGGAGTTTTCAATTAATAAATTACCTGGAGACCACATGCTCTGGGTCAGTCCATTACAGAGGCCGGTCCCTCTGCCTAGGTGGCTCGGGCTTGACATCTCGTAGATTATCTTTTTGTTCTTATTGAATCTGCTAGAGAATAATTACTCCTGTACTGCTAGACTGACTGAGTCAGTGATCTCTGGGTTCAGTTGAGATGCCCAGTCTCGATGAACGAGGTGGAAAGCAATGGAGGAAGACCCCCCGGTGTCAAACCTCGAGCCTCTACATTTAGGTACACACATGCACCTGCACCTGCACCTGCGCATGCGCATGGGCCCACACACATATGAACTCATATACACAGATGTACAAGCACACATGTTAGAAGAAAAAAAACAAAAGCACACTGCTTTATTGAATCCCTCATTATAATGCTCCTAACTGCTACATCCACTGCTTCTAATATGAGTGCTGTGTCCTCTGCAGATAAGCATTTAATAAGGGGGAGGCGACCTTCTCTTCCCCATATTTCCTGAGAGACAGTGTGGTGTCTTCGGATGAGATTTCAAGGTGGGCAGATCTAGGTCTGGATCCTGACTCATCATTCGGTAGCTTGACCTCTCTTAGCTCTCTCAGCTAAGGAGCAGGAGTAATGCTGTCTACGATGCTGGAACCAGCACATGCTGGGCCCACTGTAATTAGATATTCTCAAAATGGCAGTTATGAGGGCTGAAGAGATGGCTCAGCAGTTAAGAGCACTTGCTGTTCTTACAGAGACTAGAGTTCAGTTCCACCCACGCTGGGCAGTGCATAGCTGCCTTTAACTCCACTACAGGGGATCTGATGCTCTCTTCTGGCCTCCTTGGGAGCCTACATGCAGATGCAGATACATCCACAAATATACACACACAGATGTAAGTAAACAATAAGTCTTTTTTTTTTTTAAAGAAAAGAAATGGAAGTCACTATTATTGCCTGAAAGCTTGCACATTCTTTTTATTTGAGAACTGTCCCAGGGGATTTAATTGGTATTACATGTCTCATCCCATCCCTTCTAGTGAGACCCTTACTTCTCAACTGGCCCCTTCCTTTTCCCAGGGGACTTCCTCGATCAGAGACCCTTCTAAAGATGCCTTGTTTACCTACACTAGAAGTTCCCAAGACTGAAAATCTCCTATCTCTTCTGTCCCTGTCTTATTAGGCTGGACAACAAGGAAGGAAGGGCTGGGAGACAGCTGGGATCTTCTCAGCTCATTTGTTTGGTAAACAAGCAGGGGACCAAATCCAGCAGAGAGGGATCCAGAGACTCCTGCTGTTGACTGACTTGGCCGGGAGAGATTTGAGGGGGGTGGGGGAGAGCTGAACACGTGCCAGCTCCCAGGGCCTTGTGTATCAGGCCTGGCAGAGCACAAGTTACCTGTTGGAAAATGTATTTGACACAAAGACCTCTGTTCTGCTTGTTAAACATTTGCTCACCTGACACCCTAGGTTTAAGTTTTAGCAGCAATGGTCCAGCTGTTTACACACAGAGCACTGTGAAAATGGCTTTAGTAAATGATTGACCCAATGTTGAGACAGACTTCACATTCCTAGCTCAGCTCAAGGGGTTTAGGTGGGGCGTTAGTCAAGTGTGAAAAAGTCACCCAGATGTTTGGTAGGGTGAGGCAGAAAGTGTGGCTTGAGGAGGCTTGCTCCTGGGGGAAAAGTAAGAAGGTGTTTATCTCAGGGCCCCAGATCCTCTTTCTGAACCTCCCCCCCTCCTGCCAGTATCTTTTCTCCACCTCTAGTACAGCATTCTCCCTGGGACCCATTTTATCAAAGGAAAACGTTTCCTCCGAAGACATAGGACCCAATGCACACAGAGGCACAGCTCATGCCAGCTCGGACTCTTGGCAAGCCCTTTAACCTCCCTGAGCTTATCTTTCTTCATTTGTAAATGGGGAGCTCTCGCCCACACCAGGCTCTAAGTAATAAGTGAGATAATGCTATATCAAGTGTAAACTTCTATACAAGCGACCTATTATTGTAAACTATACTGAGAACATTTTCATACTGTGAGAGGGGTCTCTGGAGAGGCCTTCATGAAAAACAAATTAATGTAATTAATGCTCAGGGGGCAAGGCAAGAAAGATGGCTCAGTAGGCAAAGGTCCTTGCTACGAAGATTGACAACCTGAATCTGATGCCTAGGGTCCATACGGTAAGAGGGGACTGACTCCTTCCTGCAAGCTGCTCTCTGACTTCCACAAGTGTGCTATAGCGGGCAGTCATGTTCATGCACAGGTGCGAACTCACACTAAATTAACAAATAAGTAAATGTAATCAAAACTAGTATTTAGGGATAGAGTCGCAGCTCAGTAGAGAGGGCTTGCCTGGCACGTGCAAGGTTCTGGGTTCCATCTCCAACACTACAAGAAACTTTTTTTTAAAAAAATAATGAGTACAAAATACCAGGCCCATTTCTAGATTGTTCCCTGGCCAGTCCCCACACTCAGGCCCCGAGTCGATGTGAGGGTTGTCACTTCTATTTGAGATAAAGAAATGGAGGCACAATTACATCTCAGGCTTCCACTGAGATCGTGTTCAGAAACCGCAGCATGGACAAGTAAGGCAACCTAGGCGTCAGAGCTACCGCGTGGTGAAGCTGAGATTTGAACCTGGTGAGTGTGTTCTGGAGTTGATCCAAGCCACCATGTTAAATTACTCCATGAGTCTTCTAGTTTGGCTTATACTGTTCCACCCCAAATAGCTTGTCACCATGAAACTGCTGATTCGTCCTGTAAGATCTCAGCTAGGGAAGGCTCTCCTCCTTCCCCAGAGAAGACCACATCTGTCTCCACTGCGGGCTATAGTCAGCATTCCTAGCCCGACCCCTATTGCACCATGGAGAGCTACTGCTTTTGTATGCATGTAGCCAGAATTCTGCTTTTTGGCTCAACCTGGAGGACAGGCACCAGGTCCCGCTGCAGCGCCAAGGCCGGTCCTTGTAGGTGCTCGAGGTGTGTGTGTGTGTGAACTGGTCTTCCATTGCTGCCTTCGTGAATGTTTCTTGCTAGGCTCTTATTAGACTCTCTTTGCATCTTTCTCAGCCTCTCCCTCTGAAAGAGTTACATCTCCAGCAAATGTGACTTTCTTTGTACTCCCAGCTAGTGAGGTTGTCAGCAAGGTGACCATGTGCTTCATATGAAAACCTCACATCTCAGTCAAAAGGGCAGACTGAGAAAACAGCGCTAGGAGAATTGCTCTAAGCATTCAGCTCTGTAACAATTTAATGATGACTCTTGGATAGAAATCGGTTTCTACAACGTCGACCCAAACCCCTTTTTTTTTCCTACAACGACCTTGTCATATGAGCCCTTGCACAATTGCTGAGTTAGAAATGGAGCCAAAGATAGACCAACAAAGGCCACCATTGACAGAGGTGGAGCAGGGAAGAGGAGTACGTGTTAAAGTGGAAAAACAGGAATTTAGACATTTAGCTAGAAACTTCCTCCCAGATCTAAACTTTCTTGTCTGGCTGGAAAACTACATACATTTGGCAAGATCTGGGTAGAAAAATAGGGCTTTTGTATTAGGAGAGTGGAAATAAGCAAGCCACAGGTCAATGACTGGTTCTGGGTTAGCAACATCGTAAGGCCGTGTGACACGCGGGAATGTCGGCGGAGGGGCGTGGGTCTAGACAGGTGGGCCTTGTACTGGGCTTGTACGTGCTTCTGTGTAAGAAGGGGAAGGAAGAGTCGTGAGGGGGGCTCCTAGCGAGAAAGACCAGACCTCTCTCCCTTCTTACTGCTTCACAGCCTGCTCTGGAGTCTAGACCTGGTACCCTACACTGGGCTGCCTGGGCAGAGTGCCCCTTGGTGACATAACCTATCTTACACAAGTGTTCTGAAACATCCTCAGATGACCAGGTCTTGTTTTTACCTTCTCTTTAAAAAATAAAGAAGATTAAATTAGAAAAGAAATATATGTGTGTGGGTTGGGTTTGTGTGTGTGAGCGCAGCGTCCACGGAGGCCAGAAGAGTAGTGTGTCAGATTCCCTAGTGCTGGGATTACAGGGAGTTGAGAGCGGGCCCATGTGGGCGCCCGGGTTCTGGGAAACCCAACGCGTGTCATCCGCAAGAGCAGTACACACTTTTAACCACTGAGCCATCTCTCCAGCTCCAGGCCCTGTTCTTCAAATCAGGATGCTTTTAGAGGCTTCTCCTCTCTTTTAGAGCATGGAGACTTAAACAAACAAGTTTAAAATAAAGAAAAAGCCTGCTTTGTGTCCAGTGGATACCACTGTGGCTGGTAAAAGATCCGAACGTCCGTCTTCAGCCTTTGTTATCAAAATGCTTACGCTCGAAGCCTAATTTAATCATTCCACAAGGTAGGCATGTATTGAAATCTCACATTGTACTTCACACGTATATATGCAATTACTATTTGTCAAAAAAAAGAAAAGTTTGTGCTTGTGAATACAGCCTCTTGGTTCTTGTAAGTTAAGTATGATAATAGGGTTTTTGTTGTTGCTGTTTTTTAACTGTTAGGTATGGTAGCACTTGCCTGTAACCTCAGCACTTGGGAGGTAAAGACGGAGCAGAAATTCAAAGTCAAACTGGGCCTAGTGGCTCATACCCTTAGTCCCTGCTCTCAGGAGGCAGATGCAGGTGGATATCTGTGTGACTGAGATAATCAGGGCTACACAGTACGACCTGCCTCAAAAAGAAAGAAGAAAATGGAAGGAGGGAAGGAGGGAGGGAGGGATGGAGAGAGAGAGAGAGAAAGAGGGAGACTTGTTCAAAGCCAGCCTCACCTAAATACTGAGGCCAAAGCCACTGTGGGCTACATGAGCCTCTCCCAATACAAAAAAAAAAAAAAAAAAAAAAGGAATTACTTTCTTCAATGGGACAGTAGATGGTTCTCCTGATTTCTTTTGTGTGTTTACTGGTACTCCACTCCTCCCCCATATCCTGCACTCAAAAACATCACCTGAGTATTTGTCAGCATCGCACGGATGGCAAGAAGTTTCTCCTTTATTTGAATAAGAGTTGGCTGGACAGAGCTTGCAGAAAGAGGAGCCCTGCTTGGCGGCGTACGTGCCGGGCTTGCAGGGGAAGCATTCTGAAGTGTAAGCCACCCCTAGGGAGAGAGAATGGTATAGGAAATCAAAGACTGAGCCCAGACTGCAAGGCCCTGGGGACCAACACCCATCCTCCCCTAGAAGCCAAGAGTCCAGGAAGCCAGCACCCCAGACGCAAGCCTGTACCTGTTATGGCAATGTTTCTCACAAGCACAGGCTTGGACACTTTGGACCACACTGAGAAAGCTGTGGTTCTCCAGTAGAGGACATTATTGCCTCTATTTAGCTCAACCTTAAAAGAGACACAAGGTAAGTATTAATTTGTCGCAAAGATGGACACTGCTAACTTGCCTCCTGTCCCTTGCTGAATAGACAGAGTCTATTCTGCCCCTTTTCTTTTCTCCCTCAGCTTGGCCTTTCGAAGCTTTGTCTTTCTAAACCTCTCTCACTCTTCCCTGATCCTCCATACGTGATCCTTGCATCATGTGTACTACAAGCATCTCTTATGGAGAGATCGTGACAGAACCAGGGACTGGCAGGAAGGGAGACTGGCATTCATCCGTTCTCTAGTCTTCTGGAACACCCAGCCTCAAAGCTGGAAAGCTCTGGCTCCTAGGATGAAGTCATGGGAGCAAACTGGCCACCATAAAGCCTACTTCATCCACAATGAGGAGAGGAACCAGAGTACCCTCTGCATCTCAAATTCCGTCCTCCCTGGGCCCTTGGCCCCTCCTCTGGGATCTTGGGGATGGTGGGTGTGATACTCACACTGTGGAATTCCCACCCTTTCTCCGTGGTCTTCATCCACCTGGAGTCGTCGGCATTGGGCTGGCACTGATCATTCTGGACCTGAGGCAGAAGGGGTGAGAATGAGAGGCTCGGCTTCCTCAGATGTGGGCCTCACTCCATGCCGCATGATGCTCTAAGACTCCATTCTCACAGGAGAGGCGCTGCCAATTCCCTCTCGGGCCAAACTGAGAACACATAGTCTACACACAGCCACATCTGAACATCGAACCCAGAGGAAGAATTTGCAACCCAGCCGCTTGCATGTCATAACAAGTCTGAATAAGTCTAAATGCCAAGGGATTTCACCCTTCCTCCCACTCAGTGTCCTTTGCCTTTTCTCTTCAGCTCCCCAGGCCTGAGCTCGTTTTGCTCACAGCTTTCTCTAGAGGGAAAACCCAAGATTTCCCAAACATGGGTATACTTGTGAGTGATCTTACAAGTGAATCTGAGCCTCGGAGAGCCTTGACTTCTCCCCCGACCCTCTCCCCCATCCCAGCCGGGGGCTTACAAAGAACTCAAAGATGATGCTGGAGTCTGGGTAGTAGTATTCAAAGTTAACTGTGCCAGACTGCTTTAGGTTGACGGCATACATAAGCGTGGCTGTGCATTCATCCGTGTTGGAGGCGATGTAGTCTCCCCGAGGAACCCACTTGGACCTGCGAAGGAACAGGGACCAAACGCTGCGGTGGCGGCACAGCCTGCAAGACTTTGTGCCCGTGTATCAGGTTCTGTGTTCTCCTGTTAGGGGTTCTGGGAAATTCCAGGCTTAGGAGTCAAAAGCTGAAGCCTGGACCTTGTGGTGGTTTGAATGAGACCGGCTCCCAGAGGCTCATCTGTTTGGATGCTTGGTTCCCAATGAGTGGAACTGTTTGGGAAGGATTAGGGGTGTGTGGCTTTGTTGGAAGAGGTGTGCACTGGGGTGGGCTTTGAAGTTTCAAAAGCTGACTCCAGGCCAGTCTCCCTCCACCCTCTCCCTGTGGATCAGGATGTAAAGCTCTCTGAAACTGCTCCAGCGCTGTGCCTGTCTTCTTCCCACCATGATGGTCGTGGACTAAGCAAGCCCTAATTAAATGTTTTCTTTTAAGACTTGCCTTGGTTATGGTGTCTCTTCACAGTAACAGAACAGTAACTAAGACAGACTTGAACATGCTCAGGGAAGAGTAACAGCAACAGGTGCTCTGAGGTAGATCAAAGGGCCCGAGGCACAGCCAACAAGAAGAAGGCAGTTGGGTTTGCCTCCACGCTTCATAAAACTGGCCTGGAGATGGCACATAAAGTGGGGCATGGGAAGCTTTACATCAGCTGGCTATTGAGCTACATGCTTCATAGACATGGTTTCTGTTCATCAGTAAGAGGAAGAACTATACTTCCCATTTAATAGATTAGAAAACCGAGGCCTGGAGAGTACCCTGGCCAGTATCACAAAGCCTTCAAATGACAAGGCTGGGACTCAAATTCAAAACTGCTTAATCCCAAGGTTATCGAAATTCGTAGAGAAAGATATCATGGAGAATTCCGAAGTTCAGCCAGAAACATCCAGTTCACAAGGCTACGGGTACACTGCTTTTATCACAAGGGGCTGGCAGGAGAACCCCTGTTCACCTGGCCTGATGCTCCTCCTCCCTCCCTCCACAGCATCTCTTGACTAGCCTTCACATTCACTCTGTGTCTGGTCCTGCATCCTCCCTCTTCACACTATGATGGGAAACATCCAGAAGGAAAGCTTGACCAAGTCACTTCAGTGCTCCAAACCCTTGTGATGACTCCCCATTGCTCTCGTGACAGGGGACACGGTCCTGGCCTACAGTTTATACAGCAGACCTATGGAACGTCTCTCAATTCCTGTGCCAAACTTACTCTACTCTGAGCTTGCCCTCTTCCTCAGACAAACTCCTCTCTCCTCTTTGATTCTTCCTCTGGTCTTATAATAAATACTTCATATAATAAAAAATTAAAATAAACGCCACTGAATGTTAAGAAGTCATCCTTGTGTCAAGCATGGTCGTACACACCTTTAACCCCAGAACTTCAGAGGCAGAGACAGGTGGAGCTCTGTGAGTTCAAGGCCATCCTGGTCTACATAATGAGTTCCAAGTCAACCAGGAATATATAGTGACACCCCGTCCAAAAGAAAAAAATAGTCTTCCCTGACAATCTGCTTCTGCAAGAGTGCCCTGAGCACTGTCTTCTTTTTTCTTTCTTGTAATTTCATCCTACCGTAAAATTTTAATATATTATCAACCCCTTAAGAACTATGCGTAGATAAAACGAGCATGCATCCATCTACCACACAGCTTAAGGAATTCAACACGGCATGGCTTTCGTAGCGCTGGAAGGTGCTATGCGGGTTGTTGGGTGGGGGGAGAGTCATCAGGGGTATACCCAGCAGCAAACACAGATTGTTACAGTGTGGAACTGCCAGGCAGGATGTGCCTAACTGGTGCAACGGTGGCATGAAGGATTATGTGGGTCACCAAACACTTTCCAATTGGATGTGAGGCCTGCTCCACAGGGGGGAATTCATGCCTGGCATTGTAAATCTGCTCAGTTGTAGGCCCTAGTTGGGAACCACCTACTGTTGTTTTGCCAAATGGATAAGTCAAATTGCCTTCCAAACATTCATGCTTCTATCCAGAGATTAGTATTGCTGTCAGCCTTGGTTGGAGAAGCTTTATTTTTGCAGTGGGCGAAAGTCAATGCAGACTCATAGCCAGTCAAAGTGCTAAGGATAAGTGGCTGTTGAATTATCAGTTCTAAATGGAACATCCACATGACTCTCTCTACCAAGACTCAGGGAATATTGTGGAAGAAGGGGTAGATTAAAAAAAAAAAAACGTAAGCACTAGAGGACGGGGTGGAATGCTGGGAAATGCTGTCTTCTGGACATGACTTGAGTTGTGCTCATGAGCTCATAGCAGTTGTGGCTGCCTGTTCAAGATCAAGCCAGTCAACAGCATGGATGAGGGAGGGGCGGATGAAGTTCCTAGCTAAGGAGCTGTGGGAGGGGGTCATTCTTCTTCATGGGTATGACTTCTGGTAAGTTGCCTCTGATCCAGGAAAAAAACCCACGTGCATTCACATGCAAACGACTCTAATTAAACTGGGTCTTAGATACAGAGAGCTAGAGGTAGGTACATATTTTTCTCACATCTTGGCAAGAAGAGAGGTTCCAAAGGGGGTGGGAGGGGCTTAAGGCGTGGGCATGGAGGATGAATGTGTTAAAAATGCATTATGTACATAAAGCTGTCAAAGAATAAGCAAGCGTTATTAAAAGCAAAGCAAAGAAGCCAAGTGCAGCCCAAGCCACCGTGCGCCTTCGCTGCCCCTCCCCTTCCTTCCAGCATCTCTTGCCCCGGTTACCAAGTGGGGTTGTATTCTTGAATCTGGTGCCTAACATTCTCATGAAGCTCTCCGTATGCATCCACCTCTAAACAACACACTGCATCGTGGTGCTTTGCATGTTTTTAGACGCCACGTAAACGGTGTTATACTTAGTTTTCTAGCTTATTTAATTGGGAGAGGGGCTTGTATACAATGGTGTGGGATTCGTCTTACTTACATAGCTATCTGCCCCCACCTACTCTCTGTGTGTAGTGGGGATGGAACCCAGGGTCTAACCCATGCTACATAAGTGTTCTTCCACTGAGCCATACACTCCTCCTCCTTCCTTTCATCTTTACTGCTGTCCCATACTCTTTGAGTGGTTCTAGTTTATTTATCTACCGCATTTATTTACGACTGTTGGACATTCAGAGTGCTTCCAGGTTTTTTGCTATTGTGCACCACTCTCCTGTGAACCCTGTTGTTCCTGTATCCTTACACACATCTGGGGAGAGGGCTTGGGGGCAGCTGCTGGCTCAGAGGGTTTGTGAACTCCAGCTTTTCCGTATGCTGCCACTCTGTTCCCCAGAATGTGTGTCAGCTTATGCCAGCTGGCAATGTAAGAGGGTCCCTGTCACTCCGAGTGCTCTCCAGATTTGGAACTAACAGACTTTGTGGTTGCCATGTGACGTGGTGGGGAGTGTTGCCACGTGACGTGTTGGGGGGGGGTGTCTAGTGGGCTTTAAATCTTACTCCCTTGATTACTGGTGAAGTTATGCGTGTTTTCTGAAGCTTTCTTGCAATCTGGTGTCCTCTTTTAATTCTCCTTTGGTTCTTCGTTTATCTGTCTTCCTGTCTAGCCTGTGTGTTCTGCTAGGGCAGAAACCAACCTTTTCCTGCATAATAATGTATCCCTCAGTATCTAGCTCTGGGCCTGGCACTCAGGGACCTTGGGAGATCAAACAGATGATGTGAGAAAAGGACAAATTGAGACAGTTCTGCTGTTTTGCCTGAGGCTAGCCCAAGATTCCCAGCTGCTTAACAATGGCCTGGGGAACCTTAAGCTAGTCCACAGGGTCCCCCTGTGAACACCTAAACCACATAGCTTTACAAGCTCAACAGTCAGTATTGTTACCAAATGGAAACACAAAACAGATTCTTCCAAAATGACCCAGCTAGCCTAACAGCATTGATTCCCCTGTTGAGAGAGACATTTAACGCTGATGTATTCCACTGTATCAGCTATAAATAGCTCTTGGAGGTTGATGAATAATAAAAATGATGTCATAGGGTGTTATAGTTGTAAAACGCATCACAGTTCTGCTGTTTGCTGGGTTTTCCCTGGTGAAGACATTCCACACTCAGTAGTAACAATGTGTTTGGCTGGTTTCTACTGCCAGAGGCGTCGCTCTAGATTCTTCCCCGTGACCCTTCGATTGGTGTTGGGGATCTGGGATTGGACCCAAGGCCTTGCACGTGCTAGGCATGTGCACAACCACTAAGCTATGCCTTCTAAGCTTTTATTTTCTTCTTTAAACTCTTTAAGATGAATCTAGCTTTATTTTAGGGGTATGCTTTTCCTGCGTGTATGTCTGTGCATCACGTATGTGCCTGGTGCCTGTGGAGACCAGAAGATGGTATTGGAGCCCCTAGAACTGGAGTTACAGATGGTTGTGTGCTGCCGCGTGGTTGCTAAGAATCGAATCCCAGTCCTCTGGAAGAGTGGCGGTTGCTGTTAACGGCTGAGACCTCCAGCCCACCTTTGTTTTCTTAAGACAGGGCCACACTATGTGGCCAAGGCTGGCCTGAAACTCTCCATCCTCCTACTCTGACACCCCAAGTGCTGGGATCACAGGCGTGTGCCTGAACACCTGGCTGCGTCTTTTACAGGCACCCTCTTATGTCATCGTTACTACGTTCTTGAAGAACAGTACCTTTTTTAGCACCATGGTTTGTTTTTGAGGCAGTCTCACTATTTATGCCTGGCACTCACTGAGGAAACCCAGCCGCCCTAGAACTCACGGAGGTCCACACCTGCCTCCACCTCCTGAGAGCCGGGACTGAAGGTGTGCACCACCACACCATCATTTTTAAGGCGACGAAATTGAGGACTGGGATTAGCGTAGCTGGCCGTGGGTCAGTCGGCTGTGATCTGCATGTGTTTTGATGTTTATGTCTTTTTAATGCCGACATCTATTTTTCTTTCGTTTTTGCTTCGCAGTTACAGTATTTGGTCTGTTGCTCTTTCTCATCTGCTAATACCCAACATCCTTATTCCCCTCTGTGCTGGTTTGTTTTTAAGAGTCAACCTGACAGATATAATATAGAATCGCCAGGGAAAGATATTTTTTTAAAATTTATGTGTATAAGTGTTTTATCCTCATGAATATTAGTACACCATATGCCCGTGAAGACCAGAAAAGAGGTTTATTGGAGTTACAGTCAGTCGTGAGCAGTCATGTGGGTGCTAGGAACTGAACCCAGGTCCTCTGTAAGAACAGCAAGTGCTTTTAACTACCAAGACATCACTCCAGCTCCCAGGGAGTCAGTCTTAAGAGGAAGTATCTTGAACAGGTTGGTCTGTGGGCATGTCTGGGGGTGGGGGTGACTGTTTATTAACATAGAAAGACCAGAGCATTGTGAGCAGGGCTATTCCCCAGGCAGTGGGCCCTGCACTGTGTAAGAGTGAAGAAACCTAGCCGAGCATGAGCAAGCATGTGTGTGTTTGTTTCTCTCTGCTCTTGGCTATGAGTGTGATATGACTGCTCCAAGTTCCCATTGCCTTGTCTACTGAGTGATGGACAGCGACCTGGAGCTGTGAGCTGAAATAAAACCGTGCTTCCTGCCCGCCCATTGCTTTTATTCAGGGTATTTTATCACAGCAACAGAAATTAAATAAAAATACTTCCTCTTTGCTCTGATTCCCTTCTCAGGACCCCTGTCTCTGGTGGCAGACGATTTGCAGTGCCTCGGTCCTATGGCCTATACCCAGGATCAGTGGACGACGCCCAGAACCTTTCAGGTCCTGACATGGAAACTGTTCGGTTTGTCAGTCCTCTTCCCTGTGATTTGTTCTGTGTCAGTTTTGTGGCAAATGATATGTCAGATATTGGAGACACAGCAAAGACCGAGACACACTCCGTCCTCTCCTGCTTAGTGCTTGTATTGTGTTCCTAGTTGAGGGAACAGAAATGTAACTGATACGCTTAATCGCATAGGAATAACTGTGCGAAGCACAGTAACAAGAATTACAAGCGACACCAGAGTCTGTTTTATGAGTCTCCCGGTTCTGGGATGGACTCTTTTCAGAAATGACTTTTACTCAGGGACATAAGAGCCAAGTCAGACAGATAGGGAAAAGGATGAGGAAGAGCTACTCAAAGGTTCCAGGAGGAAAGCATCCCGGCAGCTGGTGTGCCTGCAGCACAGCAGCAAGAGGGAAGATGCTCGAGAGATGCAGGAGAATGGGCAGAGAGCAGAGCTGAGGAGCAGGTCTGCTCAGGGCCTGTGGGAAGGCATTGGATCTTATCCCAAGAGCAATGGGTAGCCTCAGAACCCAGAGTTCTGAGCAGGAAGCTACTGTGTTTATATATGTATTCGACATTCTGGCTGCTGTGTGGACATGGCCTGGAGGAGGCAGGAAAGGGAAACAGGAGAGCAACTGGGAGGTTGCAAGGTGGTTCAGGCAGGGAGGATGCTGGTCCAGCTCAGTGGGAGGTGAATAGGGTTGAACAGGAAAGCCAAAGAGCTGGGTTCTTAGTATCAGTTCAGTTACTGCCTTAAAATCTCTCCAGGTGGCCATTTCTACTGAGGACAAATCCTCTTTCTCCCTTTCAGGATGCTTTAAGATCCAGGTGCCAGGATGGTCTAACGCCTTGAAAACACAAGTTGTTACTAATCTATGCACATCCAGCCTCAATGAGAGAGGTAATGATTTCTATGCTTCTCACTGCAGTCCCCAGAGAGAGGCGAAACCCTTCTTCTTCCTGGGGTGGGAAGTGATGGAGTAGATAAACTGATGAGCTGCATCTTGTCTCAGGTTAAATGACATTTGATATTAGGGGCTCTCAAAAGATGGGAACCAGATTGTCTTAACCTACGCACTCCCTCCATTTCCGGCAGGCATCTCCTCCGGCTCCAGCTCTGCCACCCGAGTTATTGTGATAATGGTTTTGATATGTAAACTTAAACTCTAAAGTGATATTAAAATTGGATGGTTGGGTCAGGTGGTGGTAGCGCATGCCTTTAATCCCAGCACTTGGGAGGCAGAGGCAGGCTGATCTCTATGAGTTCCAGGCCAGCCTGGTCTACAGAGTAAGTTCCAGGACAGCCAGGGCTGTAGAGAGGCTCCGTCTCCCCTTCTCTCTGTCTCCTGCTTGTGAATCCGATATAAGCTCAGCTACTGCTCCACGGCTGTGCCTGGCTGCCTGCTGCCTGCTGCCTGCTGCCTGCTGCCTGCTGCCTGCTGCCTGCTGCCTGCTGCCTGCTGCCTGCTGCCTGGCTGCCTGCTGCCTGTTGCCTGCTGCCTGGCTGCCTGCTGCCTGCTGCCTGCTGCCTGCTGCCTGCTGCCTGCTGCCTGCTGCCTGCTGCCTGCTGCCTGGCTGGCCTGCTGCCTGCTGCCTGCTGCCTGCTGCCTGCTGCCGTGCTCCATCATGCTGGTCACCCTCTGAACCGGTGAGCAAGCCCCACTGCCATGGTCGTGTTGTCTCTTCAAGCCAATAGAAAAGGAACTAAGACATGGAGTCTTAAGGGGTTTAGAAGGTCTCATTCATGAGTCAAAGTTCTAATCCTACACTGTCCCCTCCAAACCCACAACAATAATGTTAGGCAAAACCTAAGTCAGTGAGACCACCAATACTTTGCACATTGTGTTCCAATCTGTTTGCCGACCCCCAAAATCCCACAGAGAAAATACAACTGGGTTTTGTTTTCACCTCGCTGGGCCCTTAGTCTGTGGTACTCCCTCAGCCTGTGGCCTCCTCCTCCCTCAGCCTCTGGAGCCGCACAGAATCCTGCCTAGGGTGTCCCACAGCCTCTTCACGGGGGCAGGCTTGTATGCCTGGCTCCCAAACTCACGAAGTGCAGTTCTCAGTGGACTCCGAGACGCTGTCATCAACTTCCATGTTGGCCGAGAGGCTGGCAAAGCCATGAGGCAGTTCATCCCACTCATCAAACCGGATGCCAGTGCCGAGGGAGTAGCGGCCCTCTGCACAGGGCTTGCAGGACTGGTCCTTCATATCCAGAAACTCCCCGGCATTGCAAGAGAAAGCTGGAAAGCAGGGCAGAGACAAAGGAGGGACGTTGAGGTGACGGTGGTCTCTGGAGGAGTGATGGGGCTAAGGGCAATCTAAAGTTGGGAGCTCAGGGTTGGGATCTCAGAGTCTGGACTGCTAAAACTTAGGGACAGGAGCCATCTTGTGTGATGCTATTTATATGGAATGGCCAGAAGAGTAAAGTCATAGAGGCAGAGGTGGATTTGTGGTTGCTATGGGTGAACTTTCTTCTCTAGATGCCCCCAAACTTGAGGGGTTAAAAGTTGCTTCCAATAGTCTAACAGCCCTGAAATTTGCCTAATAAGGGGTGGAATTTATGGTATATGAGAACTGGTATCTTTGAAGGCAGAGGAAGGATTGTTGCAAGTTCAAGATCAGCCTTGTCTATTTAGCAAGTTCTAGGCCAGCCAACGCTACACAGAGATCCTGTCTCAATAAAAACAAAACAAAACAAAACAAAACAGCAAAATAGTTGTGTCTCAGGAAAACTGGTACTTTAAAGAAGAAAGGATTTAGAGTCAGGCAAGATGGTGACTTGCCTGTAACCTACCACTTGGGAAGGGAATATAGGAGTTCCAGGCCAACCTCATTTACATGAGACCTGTCTGAAGAAAGAGAGAAAGGATGCAGGAAGAAAAGAAAGAACAAGGACTTAGGGCCAAGCAAGGCCTAAAGCTGGGGGACTCTGGGCACATCTCTGACGACCTTGTTTCCTCAGAAATGCTTCAGCCATTCTGAAAGCACTCCAGCCAGGAGGATTCTGAGCCTTCTGGACCGTGTAAAGTCCTTCAGCCTTGAATCCCCCCGTATCCTCTGGCCTCTGTTTCTTCCTTTCAGAGCCTACTATTGCCATGGTAGCTGAGTTTCTCAGCAGCTACTAAACCACTGCGATGCCTTCCTGCTTCATGAGTTCCTATTTTGATTCATTCTACAGTCAGAAGTATCTTTCTATTACATGGATTTGCACTACTAGTCTCTATTTCAAAATAAGTGCTTGCTTTGGTAGCACATGTACTCAGATTGGAACTATACAGAGATTAGAGGACAGAGAGCATAGCACAGATTTCGGGCTCTGGCATCAGGCTCCCGGCCTAGCCTTCAGACTCCTACAATTTCCCAGATCCTGATTTTCCAGCCTGATTGCCTGACACATGTTTCTCCATTTCAAGCCTGTTGTCTTCTCTGTGTTGCCTCCATGTTGGGCCCTAGCTCCCCTGTGTCTCTATTCTTTCATCTCAAAACTTCTGCTCTGATCTTCCCAGCTTCTCCTCATCATTAAAGATCCTTAACCCCAATTCTTTCTCACACTGTACTAACACATTCTATCTACCTGGTGTTCTTGAGGCCCTGGGCTCTCTCAGGAATTGACTGTCTAAGAGGGCACTGCCATCACAGCAGCACCACAAGAGGTTTGCAGAAGAGATGGATTGAATTTCTGTTCCTTCTTCTATGCCCTTAGTGCCTGTAGGCAGGACTCACCCAGCATGGGCACGTTATCATGCACATAGTAGGTGCTTACATACGCCAAGGGTTCGCTAATGTCTGCTGTGTGACTGAGGACGTCTCTTTTGTTGCTGTTAATCACACTACAGTTCTGCCAAGGTCTCAGCCATACCCATTTCATCAGTGCTCACTCCCTCAATTGGGCAGGGGGCTAAACTGATGTTGGAATTAGAATGTCCTTACTCTCCTCCTTCCAACTCTTTAAACAGTCCTTCAACTCTAGTCCCTGGTATTTATTGTTATTCCCTTTGCGTTCCTAAAATAGCAGGGCCCCAGGGATAGAAAGACTGTAAGGACAGTGCCACAGAAGTGGCGTGGAGCTGTAAGTCACTACCTTTCCAGTTGCACAGTCACACCCACAGTGGGAAGGTGCTTGCTCCCTGAAGTGATGCCCAGTGCATTTTAAAAGCCTGGATCTGCACAAGTGCACTGTCTTTGGTTTCCTTTCCAAGAACAAAAGCAGATCTCAATATTGCCTAATGACCGCTGTGGCTGGGGGGTGCAGATTGGAGAGAAAATGCATAGGTGGGCAGAAAAGAAAAACAGAGGAAAATGTGTGTGTGTGCTTTGAGTGATGGGCCTCTAGAAATGTTTATATTTTACTCATTGTTTCTGAATTTAAAATAAAAGCAAATTCAGATACTCAATTTGAATATATTAACATTTCTTTCTTCCTTTTCTTGTGTGTGTATGTGTGTGCACACGTGCATGTGTTTTGAGGCAGGGTCTCTCTAGGTAGTCCTGGCTATCCTGTAGCTGGCTATGTAGACTAGGCTGGCCTTGAACTCCACCTGCCTCTGCCTCCCAAGTGCTGGGTTTAAAGGAGGGCTCCAGCAAGCATGGCTAAAAAAACTTTTCTGTACACATTTCAGAAGGGGTGGGTGTGGGGCTAACTGGGGAAAGATCTGATGCTTGTACTGTCAGGAAGAGCCTGGCTTAGATGGCAAGAGGCTTAGGCTGGAGGTCAGAGCTCAGTATCAGGGAGACCCTGGAACAGGAGGACCGCTTACAGCACTCGGTGCCCTTGACGGGGTCTGGGAGGCTGGTGCACAGGCCTGGGGTGTGCGGCACGGCGACCCTCCACCTGGAACCTGTGCTGTCGCATGCCGTGTACTCATAATGGTACTCCGACTGCAAGGGAGAGAACAGTGGGCACAAAGTCATTATCAGAGAGCAAACACTGACAGTTTCCTGCCCACCGTGAGGGCTACCAACACCCTTCATTATAGTAATGGTCCAAGGACCCAGGCAAGGAGCAAGGCATCATGGTACCCAGTGATTACAAGGCCCTTCGGAGAATTATAGTAATTTGGATCATCTTTTTTTTCCCTACCTGGTTGTGGTCTAGTCCTTTAGAAGTACATTTATGTGTATGTGATTCTCTTTGCTGTTGTATAAACGCAATGTCCCAGCAGAGGGTAGGAATGAAGTAATTAAAGAACAAACTGAGCCAGGGTCTGTAACTCAGCTGCTATAGTGCTAGCATCATGTTTAAAGCCAGCAGTTTGAGGATCAGAAGTTCAAGGTCATCCTTGGCTGTATAGCCAGTTCAAGATCAACCTAAGCTACATAAGACTCTGTACCAAAACGGGGGAAAAGAAAAAAAGCTAAAATAGGAGGGGTTTTTCTTGTCTAAACAGTAGAATTTAAAAACAAGGACATTCTAAATGGGAAGGAAGGCTGGCTCACAAAAAAAAAAAGTGAGTGTCAAATAAAGCTTTATTTCTAGCTCTCCTTCTGCTCAAAGACTCAGAAACTCCTATTTGCATCACATAAATGTCATTTTTAGCCCAGCAGATGATGGGCTGCCGTCACACACACCTGTCCGTACTTAATATCCCCATTCGAGAAGCCTGCTGTCCAGCTGCTTCACCTGAACTAGAACAACCCGATTAACGATTGTTCAGCCGCCAACTCAAACATTTAATAAAACGAACAGCTCGAGGAGCAAGGGGATGTGGCTGATGTGGCAAGTACCCAGCAGTTCTACTCCTCAAGCCTCCCGATAAACCTCGGAGCTGACTGTGGTTGTTCTGTCGAGTATTTCACGGTCTGAACTGACCCAGCGCTAAGTCCACGCCTATATATTTGCTCGTCTTTCCTATCAGAATGAGGAAACAGTTTTACTTTTGTAAAAAGCACGCTCTGACCCATCTATCCTAGGACACATAATTTTTTCACTTAACGTCTATAAAGTCAAAGTGCTGAGATGGTAAAGGAGCATTGTGTCACAATTTAAGTGACTAGAACTTTTTCTTATTGCTTGGTTTAAAAACTAGTGTCTCCGAAGCAGTGGCATCTCCATTTTGCTGAAATATGGCGAACATAATTGTGCTGGTTAGTTTTGTGTCAACTTGACACAGGCTGAAGTTATTTGACAGGAGAGAACCCCAGCTGAGAAAATGTCTCCATAAGATCCAACAGTAGAGCATTTTCTTAATTATCGACTGGGGAGGAAAGGGTTTGTTTAGTCTACAAGTCCACATCACTGTTTATCTTTGAGGGAAGTCAGGACAGGAACTCAAATGGGAAGAAACTTGGAGGCAGGAGCTGACGAAGAGGTCATGGAGGAGTACTGCTCACTGGCTTGCACCCCATGGCTTGCTCAGTCTGATTCCTTATAGAACCCAGGACCACCAGCCCAGGAATGGCCCTCCCACAATGGGCAGGGCCCTCCCCCATCAATCACTAATTAAGTAAATGCCCTACAGGTTTGCCTGCAGCCTGATCTTATGGAGGCAGTTTTTTTTGTTGTTGTTGTTTTTTTGTTTTTTTGTTTTTTTTTTTTAAATTGAGGCTCCCTCTGTGGTTCCTCATGGAACAGGTCAAACCTCTCGAATAGCCATTTGCTTTTGGAGTTAACAGAGCAAAGGCCCCTCCTCCCTGTGTTGAATAGACCAGGGTTATAGTCCCAGCCCCCTCGAGAGGGCCACCCGCACTTGCTGCGATTGGCAGAATTGCATACCTGTCTTAAACCCATGCATTCCCCCTGCCCCTGTACCCCGATAAATACTCCTGACTTTAGCTATTAGTGACTTTAGCCAGCACTGCCTAGCAGTCCGGGAAATGGGCTCTTAGTCCCCGACCCGACCGAGGATGTGGCTGCGACTGTCAGACCCACGCCCCTCTCCTGCACGCTGCCTTCCCCTCAGTCTGATCGCTGATTAGCCCGGTCATGCCGCTGGTGTTGGGGTTACTTCAGGTTAGGGGGTAGAGAGGTCCCTGTGGACAGACGAGGCCCACTGCTGACCGAGGGAGAGAGAGACCATCCAACCAACACCGTCCTCTCAGAATACTTTAGCTTATGTCAGATTGCCATAGAACTGGCCAGCACAGGGTCCCAGGGATTGAACTCAGGTTGTCAGGCTTGGCAGCAGGTGCTTTTACTGAAAGAGCCATCTCCTGGCTCTGGCCTTGGATTCTCTATGTAGCCAAGGATATCCTTGAATTCCCAGATCTTATTGCTTTACAGAGGTGCACTACCACACCACATCTGTCTTCTGAAGCTTTTTTTTTTTTTTTTAAACCAGAATTTGTGGCCTTGGATTTAAATGTCAATTTCATCATCAGGTTGGGGACTTTTGTGCCCTGGACTACTATCTCTCTGGGCTTCCTTTTCTTCATGGTTTCAGTTATTGCCTCATCTCGGAGATATACATCCCATTGTTGGGGGTAAGTAGGCCAACAAAGCATATCATGGTTTTAGTTCCAAAAATGATACTTTCAAAATGGTCTTGTTGCAAGAATGAGTTTTAAGTAAAATCCACATTCTTCGTATTCAGTAGAGACTGGTAATGAGGCAGAAGGGATTCTATCTGTGAACCTAACTGCCCTGGCCATTTGTCCAGTGCGTTCACAGTTCCCCTCTCATTTGGGCATCATAGCTCTCTAGCAGGCAAGCTGAGCAGAAGTTTTTTCATCATTGTACAGGTGACTGTCCACAGGGTGAAATGGCTTGCTTGGCCAAGGACACACAACCTGTAAGTCACCGAGCTAGAACTCAGTCTGTCTCAGCAGGAATCCTCTCCCACTTTTATAGGGCTGGCAAAACACAAGCTCACATTGGGCCAAATTTCACAGCCAAAAGTCAAATATGACATTATGGATCATCTGCCAGCATCCAGGTGGGGTTCGAGTCTGAGGCCTGAAAGCAGTGTTAAAATATCTAATCTGCTCAAGCAGACAGCTTCAATTCACTCTAATTGCATTAGGGCTTTTGAAGGCACGTGGGCCAAATCCATTCCTTTTCATTGGCTTTTATTTGGTGTCTCCGGGTGCTATGAGGCTAAGAGATTTTCTGGGGAAATGGTGCTTCTGGGCCTTGGAAAATTTTCCTCTTAATGTGTGTTAATATCTTCATGCTACTTGGGGAGAGTCACAGCATCCAAGGCTGCTGGCTCTGTTCAGCTGTTTAAAACCCGAACTATGCTTGGAGATCACATCTTGAAAGAAATACAAGCTTAGACAGAGTCAGATCAGGGACTACCTGGCAGGTTTCCTCGTTCCTACTCAAGGTTCTACAAGGAGATCAACTCTCCGGGGATATTAGTGACTTTTCTCACTGCTACGGCCAAACAGCAGACAAAAGCAACTTAAGGAGCAAGGGTTGGCTTCTGTGTATGTTCTGAGGATATGCAGTCTGTTTGGGTGGGGAAGGCATGGCAGGAGGAACATGAGATGCTTGCTCCCAGGAAGCAGAGAAAAGGGAATGTCATCCCTCCGCAGACTTTCTCCTTTCTCCTCCGTATTCAGGCAAGAATCCCATCCTGTGTACTGATGCCAGTCGCATTCAGTGTGGAGAGTCTCCTCAGCTAATCCTTTCTAGAAACATCCTCACAGACATACCACTCAACTGTGTGCTTCGCTAATGTCCTAGGCATTTCCTTTTCGATTTTTTTTTAACGTTATGTGTATGAATGTTTTGCCTCCTTGTGTGTAAGTGCGCCACATGTGTGCCTGAGCTGGGAGAAGTGAGACAAAGGTGTCAGTCCCCCTGGAACTGCGGTTCATGTGGGTGCTGGGAGTCGAACCCAGGCCCACTGTGAGAGCAACAAGTGCTGAACCAGCGCCCCAGCCCCGTGTCGCAGGCATTTATTGATTCCATCAATTTGATACAACTCCCCATCAAACCAACAATATCTCAATTACCCAGCCATCTGCTTTTGAAAATGTGCAATCAGCATGCTACACAGATTAACAAAGGTTGCCTCTCTCTCTCTCTCTCTCTCTCTCTCTCTCTCTCTCTCTCACACACACACACACACACACACACACACACACACACACACACAGAGTAATCTATCCAGCACACAATCTCTTTCTTCCTCCATACATACCTATGACACATATCTAAACTACAGTGTCAGGCACAACAGGAATTAATTATTCCCTGTTCCTAGCAAACTAATGAAAGGATTTAGAAATGAGGATGGAAAGCTTTAATTGATCTGTGCCACATCAGTCAGCCATGTAACTTCTGGGCACTCAAGAAAGCCGATAAGGCGAATTTACTTTGCCTGATATTGAACTATCTGTTGGTAGCACTGATCTTTCAGCTTTATAATTCATTCACACAATATTTTTAGTCCTTGTTGTTCAGGTATCAAAAGCACTGAAGGAAAAAACATCAGCAGGACAGGATGGTATTTGAAAGGGAATCTGTTCTTCCTGGGATAGAGGTGTCACTCAGGTGGCAAGAGTTTTTGCTCTGAGATCCATCCCCATTTACCACATAAACTGGGTGTGATAGCATAACCCTGTAATCCCAGAACTTGGGGTGTAGGGGCAAAAGGACCACAAGTTCAAGGCTATCCTCAGCTACATAGGGAATTTCAGGCCAGCCGGAGCTACAAGAGACTCTGCTGCAAACAAACTCAGAAATCCACCTTTCCATTGTCCCCCTCTCTTTCCAAATAATGTATCTTTTCTTTTCTCTCTCCTTTAAAAAAATGATTACCAAGGGAACACATGATGAACTCTAGAAAAAGATTGTTGGTGATGTACAGATTGCATCCTTGAGGGGTATCTGTTGGCATCCACGGTGGGAGATAGGGAAGGCGCACAGGGCAGCGAGTGGGAGGGTTGTAAGCTACCCGCCCTCTTCAGGGAGCCCCAAGTAAGAGGTAAGCCTGCCACCCCACTGCCGGTTCAGGATGCTCAGCTTCTCTAAGCCACAGTTACACCGTGGGGAAGCAGACACAGGAGTCAAGGCTGTTGTGGTGTGCCTTTCTGTGCGGGTCTATCCACCAGGAGAGGGAGTATGTTTTTTCTCATGTGTACTAGGTGAGCTGAGAACCACAATCAAGATAATGTAGGCCAAGTACTTGGTAATCAAGATTATTCTTTGGTTTGGTTTTGTTTTTCCTTGGAGACAGGTTTTTCTCCGTGTGGCCTTAGCTGTCCAGGAACTCACTCTGTAGACCAGGCTGGCCTCAAACTCACAGACATCCACCTGCCTCTGCCTCCTGAGTGCTGGGATTAAAGCGTTAGATACTGCTACTTGGTAATCAAGCTTTTTTAATCTTAAAAAAGCAATCTGATGTGAGGCTTAGTTAGATGGCTCAGTGGTTAAGAGCAATGGTGGCTCTGGCCGAGGACTTGGGTTTGATTCTCAGCACCCACATGGTGACTCACCACCATCTGTAAACTTCAGTTCTAGAGTGAATGCCCTCTTTTGACCTCTGTAGCACTGCATACATGCAGACAAAACACTATCTACATAAAACAATTAAAAAAAGTAAAAATCTGACAAAGTAAATACTATTATTTTTAATCAATCAATTAATTTAATGTGGCAGGGAATGAGTCCAGGGCTGGAGCATGCTAGGCAAGTGTTCTACCCTAAGCAATGCCCCCACCCCCTTTACAGTTTTACAGAAGAAAGAACCAGGGCTCAGGCAGGTAGAGGAGTCACTTGATCAAGGCCACACAGCCAGGAGATAGCCAGGCTAGGACTGGACCCAGCTGTCTGAGTTTGAGTCTATGTTTAAGGCTGCCAGTGTTTAAGAGCAGCCCGTAGTGGCCCCTATTACAAGTGTTTCTAGGGGTCAGCACTGGCTTTCAAGATGCTGGGGACTTGGCAAGGAAAGCAGTTCAGATTTCTCAAACAAGGGCCAAAGTGGTGTGGAACGGGAGGGCTGGACACATGCAGGACCTTTGTAGAGAACCGCCTGGGCGGGGGACATGTGTTGGCGTGGCCTGCCTAGTGTCCACTGCAGTCCCCCTTCTTGGGATACAGTGGCCCTTTTAGGAGGACTTGGCACTAGGACTGTTGAAGGAGGTGGCTCCCCTGCCATGGGGCAACACGTGGCCCTTGCTAGGCCATCAGATTCTCTTCCAGGATAAGTGAGAGATGAGACGAAGGAATGAGGACATTTGGCCATTGAGTAGAAGGGTTTGGAACTGGGTGGGGGCTGGGACAGAGTTGTGGAGCTGCGTCAGAGTTGTGGAGCTGCGTCCAGAAGCACCATCCTTACTTCTCAGTTCTGCCTAGGCATGGCTATGGTCCTGCCCACCCAAGTCCACAGAGGTAAAGCAATTTTACCAAGGGAAAGAACCCCATAGGAAAGGGAAGAATACTGGATGCATTCACATATACGTGGTACGGAATCAGAGAGACTGCGGAATGGTGGTTGTCAGGCTGGGTAGAGGAGGGACTGTGTTCACAGAAACAGAGCTTGAGTTCACAAGACTCACAGTCCATGGCATGCTGACGACAGTACAACAGTATGGGTATCCTTAAAGCTAGAGAGCTGAACACTTAAAACCAGCTAAGGTTGGGGCTGGAGAAATGACTCGGTGGTCAAGAACACTGGCTGCTCTTCCACAGGACCTGGGTTTGATTCCCCAGCACCCACATGTGGCTTACAACCATCTGTAACTCCGGTTCTAAAGGATCAGACAACCTGTTCTGGTCTCTCCAGGCACCAGGCATAAAAATGGTGCATGGATGTACATGCAGATAAAACATTCATGCATGTAAAAGTAAATAAATAAAAATGGCTAAGATGGTAAATTTTGTATGCACTATATTACAGTTTTTTAAAATTACATTACATAATTATTACAAACTTATTTGTGTGACACAGTGTGTGTGTGTGTGTGTGTGTGTGTGTGTGTGTGTGTGTGTGTGTGTGTATAGAGGTCAGAGGACAACTTTCAGAAGTCTCCTACTGCTATGTGTGTCTAAGGGATTGAACGCAGGTCCTCAGGCTTGACTGAAGGTACCTTTACCTGCTGAGCCATCTTGTCAGCCCTGTACTATAATTAAAGGAAAAGAATGTTATGACTGGGTATGGTAACACAGACCTGTAATCCCAACCCTCAGGAAGTTGAGGTGGAAGAATTGCAAATTAAAAACCAGTCTAAGGTATATTTAAAAAATTAAATTTTAAGAGGGTTATGTCATACATACTGGAGGACATGCCCAGCCTCAGAATTATTCTATTAAATAGGCTTTCCCGTGGAAACCTGATTACCTGGCAGTCGAAATTCAAGAAACAGCTCCAATTATTTTAGGAAAAAAAAAATGTATTTTCAATTATCATACAGTTGGCTGACCGAACTAAAAAAAGACACCACAAGGAAGCATTGGAAGACAACATGGCGTGGTCTCACTGGCTTTGCTGCTGTAGCGTGACTGCCTGAGGTTTTCCAGATTGCTATTAACAAAATTTTAAAGCATTTTTGTTGCAAGTATGCAAAAAATATTAAGTGCTAAGAGAATATTTTTTTCAAGCATTGTGTTGTTTTACAATTAAAATATTTAAACTGTCACTATTGGTCATGTAGAACATGTCGGGTCTCCCACATTCTAGGGAGACACTCTCAGCATTATAGGTCTTGAAGCTCCCCCAACCCCTATCTGAAAGAGTCCCAGTTGTCGCAGAGATGATATCTGTATGCTGTGCTGATGAGAATGGGTGGGGAGGAGACAGGTCATAAAATACATACAAAGAAATGTGACTGACACCCCCCCCACACACTCTTGTTGTGCCCCTCCCCCTCCCATCTCCCCAGCAAAAGCTCTTCAAAGACAGGAACGGGTCTCTGACTCTAAGCTGACACTAACCACTGAACAGCGCTGGTTCTTTCTGAGTCAAGAGAGGTTTGAAAGCCTTGGCAAGCAGGCCTCCAGAGACACTTAGCTTTGCGGCTAGAAATAGCAGCTGCAGCACTGTGGAACAGAGGGGACAGGTGGCCGGCAGGAATGCCTAAGGGACAAGACTAGCTGACCTGGTGGCAGTGGGGCATCCTATTCTGGCCTCCTTCCTGCCAGGGCATTTCTCCAGCTGAGCTGCCAAGGGTGCTGTTTACAGATGGCCTGGGCTGGCAGCAGAGTCAAAAGGCAGGCAGGGGGTCTGGGGAGATGACTTAATCAGTAAAGAATTTGCAATGCAAGCATAAGGAGCTGAGTTTCAGATGCCAAGAACCCACACAAAATCCAGGCATAAGGCCCGGCAGTGGTGGAGCGTGCCTTTAATCCCAGCACTTGGGAGGCAGAGGCAGGCGGATCTCTGTGAGTTCGAGGCCAGCCTGGTCTACAGAGCAAGTTCCAGGATAGCCAGGGCTACATAAAGAAACACTGTCTCAAAAAACAAAAACAAACAAAAAATCCAGGCAAATGTATGGCCTTCCCAAAGAATCAATAAAAATGTTATATATTGTTTTTAAAACCCAGCCATGATAGCCTATACCTGTAATTCCAGAACTGGGAAGATGGAGTGCAAGGATCCCTTGGCTTTCTGGCTACCTCATCTAACTGCGTCAGTGAACTCTAGGTTTAGTGAGAGACCTTATCTCAAAAAAAAAAAAAAAAAAAAAAAAATTAGGTGGAGATGAATCAAGGAAGACACGGATATCAGTCTTCGACTATACACATGCAAAGACACGTGCATTTGCACCTGTAAACACAGTGCATACATGATAGGTAAATTAGATAGACAGACAGACAGTCGGATGGGTGACAAGCAAAATATAATATTAAAAAAATTTTAAAGAATAAAATAGAACTGTTATAAGCACACCAAGGAAAAACAATTCACCTCATTCTCAATTTGGCTTCGCTCCTGTATTTATACACCTTTATGCTAAAGCTGACTTTCAGCTGGTTACAGCAAGAGAACTGACTTTGACTGAGACCCAGAAGCAGGTCATCAATGTACCAAGTTCCCCACAAGTGTGCATTGCATGCTGGGTGAAAGGTGGCCTGAGAGAATTTTTTAATATTTAATATTTTAATATAATATTTTATATTAATATTTTGCTATGTCTCTTTCCAGATTATTCTTCTATATATACATATGCTGTGTGGGGTAGGCTAGGGAGGTGGTGATGGGGATTGAACTCACGGGTCTTGCGTCTGCTCCACCAGTGAGCTATACTTCCGGCCTTCTGGGTGAATTTTTTTTTAAAGAAAGTGAAGGACTGGGGTGTGGCTCTGTAGTGGAGTCGATGCTTAGCGTGCACTGAGCCCTGGGTGTGTCCCTAGAATCACAAATAAGTACAAAGTAAAGGTCGTGTACGGTGCAAGTTTGTGTTATGACTCTTCGTTTACTTTCAGTTCCTTGGGAGTTCTTTCCCACGTCTTTGGCATTGAACTGCAGCTTCTTTAGCTGTTCTTTGACTGTTGGACACCGAGTTTCACCCAGATTTTCCTTGTTTTAAATTGAACTCCAGTGATGCTTCCTGTGTGTCTGCGGCTATTTCCTTTGGATAGATTCCCAGGTTCAGGTTCAAGTTCGATCAGGTTCAAGACAATGAGTTTCTTTAAGACTCTTGTTCAAGAAGGGAGTCTTACAGGAGAGAACAGACATCCATGGTCTTTAGAACTTTGTTGTTGTTGTTTATTGTTTGTGAGACGGTGTCTTATGTATCTAGGCTGGCCTTAAACTCGTGATGCAGCTGAAGATGTGAAAACTTCAATATGATAAGATCCAAATTTGTATCTTTATATTTTTTTTTTGAGACAAGGTCTTGCTATGTGTGATGCTCTGCTAGCATCAAACTCACCACATGTCTACCTCCTGCTTCCTAGTGGTAGAAGTTTAGATGTCTGCCAACATACCCAGCTTTTAAATATATATTTCCACTGTGTGCTTATCACTCAGCTTGAATACTTTCCACTTTCTGCCACTCATGATTTATTCACTCACCCCACTGGAGACTACTTTATGCAGATCCTATTATTCCTTTACAGTAAAATGTATACACATTTGTGATGCAAAGATCTCAATCATATCATTTTAGTGAATGGATGGTATTGAATGCGATATTAATAGCTACTGAGAGATTGTTGGTGGGAGAGGGCTAACTCCTTTCTCTCCTACCCTTGGGGAGAACCTAGAGCCAGGCAGGGGTCTCCCCTTCTGAGATTCTGAATCTCAAAGCCATGGCTGTGTAGGCCCTGTCACCAGGGGAAGCAGATCAGCAGCGCCAGGGTTTGTCTTGGCTGGGAGCGGCGATTCTCAAGAACAGGTTCTTAAGCAAACCTTGTTTCTGCTAGAGCCAACTGTGACTAAGGCCTCAGGTTTGGCGGAAGGACGCTGCCTGCCCCTCACAGGTTCACCGCCCCCCTTCTCTCAGAGTCCCTGAAAAGCAGATCCCTTGGAGATAATATCAAGATGTTTCAAGTGTCAAGTGCCACTGAGCTGGGGACACAGGTCAATGGGTAGGAGTCCTCCCAGGCGAAAAATGCTTCCGACCCAGATGGGAGCAGACCCCGCGGGTTAATGCCAGGCAATGGTAACATTTTTGCTCCCTCTCAGTCCTCCCCCACCCTCTCTCAGGAGGACTTGCCCTTTACTGAGAAGTAGGAATAAGATCCACTCTGCTCAGAACCTTGGAAAGTCAAAAAACCTGCCACAACTTGAAACATCAGTGCCCATCATGAGACGGCCAAGAACAGCCCTAGCTGGATGTTTCCTGACGACCGATCTTTATTCTTTTTGCGCTGGGATTCCTGGACTTGAGTCGTGGTGCGTGGATGGGTTGGGGCTCTGGAGCATGAAGACCTGACTGCCCTTGTCCGTAATGAAGATGGTTTGGGAGGAGCTTTCCTATTGCTTCCAGCTTGCCCGGCTGGAAATGGGAAAGGCAGCTGCGTACGGTTTTACCACCTGCCTTCCCACCCCACCCTTTTAGGATCACTGACACTTGGGTCTAGCCTTCTGGTACCATGCCTGCTCATCAAAACTTCCCAAACAGTGCGTTTGGATCTCTACATCGCCCTCCCTCTTTCGGGGCTCAGTGTTCTAAGTATTAACTTAAGTATCGGAGCTGGGGGGGGTGGCTCAGAGGTTAACAGCCCTGGCTGCTCTTCCAGAGGACATGAGGTTGATTCCCAGCACCCACACGATGACTCACAACCATCCATAACTCTAGTTCTGGGAGACCTGATGCTCTCTTTTGGCCTCAGAGGGTAACGGTCACAAACATAGTACACAGAAATACAAAATATTCATACACGTAAAATAAATAAATGCATCTAAAATAATAACTGAATTATCTATCCTGTTTGTTATCTGATAAACAAATTTGCCACAAAAGAACCTGCGGTTTATAGACCACTTCTGTGTACAACAGGATGCAGAATTCAGCCATGTATGTTTTTCTGGGCAGGTCCATACTTTTCATAACTTTATTGCTACCTCCTCTTTGCACAGAAAAACATGAAAACCTGTCACAGTGGATTAGTAGTTTGAGGTCACTTAATATTTTACTAAACCAAGACTATAATGTTTTAACCAAGGATTTTCAAATTATGCTCCAAAGCCCAAAGGTTTAGAAAGACAGCCCCATCGAACGGAAGTAGAAAGCTGTCCCTTTAATGGGTTGCATGTTTACACTTCTTAGGTGAAATCTTGTTTAAAGTAAAAGTTTCACACAATTTCAGAGCAATTAGGGTGCCAGAGTCTTTTTGAGAAAGGGTCTTGTGTATCCCAGGTTGGCCGTGGACTCAGTTCCGACCCTCCTGTCTCCATCTCCCAAGTGTGGGGATTACAGGCACGTGCCACCATGCCCGTTTCTTAGTTACTTTTTTTGCATCTTTATTTGTGTGCAGGTGTGTATGTATACATGAGGTGGGGGTGCGCACATGACATGCATGTGGGGGGTCAGGGGACAACTTGCAGAGGTCGGTTCTCTCCTTCTGCCATGTAGGTCTCGGGGATTAGATTCAGATTGTCAGGCTTGGCAGCGAGCACCTTTGCCCTCTAAGCCGTCTCACCAGCCCCATGGCTGTTTTTGTGTGGTGGTAGAGATTAGAGCCAGCTTCAGGCATGCTACCATCTGAGCTACATCTCATCCCAGAAGACCAGAGCCTCTACTTGAATGTTGGACACTGAAGGAGATTCACAGGGTTGAGGATGGCTTAGGCTTTCCTCTGGGTGCCCAAGTGGCCAGTTGTTTCCCCCATTGGCATATAAGACCCCCTCCCCTCAGAGCAGGCACCAGACTCAGCAGCCACCAAGCAACAGGCCTCAAGCTGGCTGGTCCCAGCCAGCTGTCCTCTGCCATGTGAGGTTGCCTAGCAACACAGTTCCAGAGCACTGGGGATCCCAGGTTAAGGAGTCTGGGAGAATCCTGGCCTTAGACTGCTGCTTCTTAGCATCGCTCTTTTCTTCTCTGGGTTTCCAGCTTCTCCTTGACCCAAACCCAAAAGAGACCACTCTTAATCACCCTAGGGACAGGCTGCACAAAGCAGGTATTGGGCCTGGCTAGACACTGACCCCACTGTCCCTTCTGTCTGTAGCATGGACTGCCTGTCTGCTTTGAGCACAGCCTTGGCTCCCGGGAGACCCTGAGCAGTCTTGTAAGGAAGAAGGAACTGGAGTGATAATAAGGTGCATATGTGCTGGGCACTTGGCTGGCACCCATGCATCTTTAGCTCCCACAGCCCTCTTGAAGTCTTGTTGACTTTATTCCTGCTGTCTGACTTTCCTGTCAACAATGACAGTCCCCTCGCCTGGATCTCCCTGAACTATTGCTCGCTCAAACCCAGAGTCATTTTTCCCCCACAGAACTTACTGCCTTCAAACACACTTTATAACCATTGTCCCATCCCTATGCTGGGTCAGCTGTGAGTACCGTTGGACATGGCCGTTTATTTCATTTACAGATGTGACACAGATGTCCAGAATAGTGCCAGACACAGCAGCTGGCCGTGAGCATTTGCTGAATGGCTGAACGACGGAGCATCTCTGGAGTTGTACAAGGTGATGGGATCTGGACCCTGCTCCGGTCCCGTCACCCCACCTTGCAGGGTTGTGGGTCCTTCAGGTCTCCCTGGTCTATGAAATTGGGCATGTCACATTCTGCTAAGGGGACTGAAAAGCCCACCCAACACCTACAAATCTGGGCGACAGCACCCTTCTCTCAGGGTGATTGTCAGAGTCTGATCAGGAAAGTTCTTGGAAGCTGAGTTTTTAAAAGTAGGAGACTAAGCCAAGAGGTAGAGCTCTTGCTCACCCAGTCTGTGTGAAGCTTAGGTTTATCCTCCTAGCACAACACACACACACACACACACACACACACACACACACACACAGCAGCCTATCGCTAGGACCTGCCTGAGGGGGTCCTAGTTACATGCAGGCTCCTGGTGTCCCAGTGGAGGGCCGGTGTGGGGTGGGGAGAGCCCTTGACACTGCTGCCCATGAGGTGGGGGGTGGGGTAGGGAGCCCTTGACACCGCCACCCATCATCGATGACCTGCATGACAGCCTCCTTTGCCTCCCTGCACCTTCCTGCCCTGACTCACCCTGTCCTCTAATCTGTCATCTCATACATATGGAACAACATCTGTCCTTCCCCCCACTTTCTCACCCCAGCAGCTCCCCGAAGCTAATCTCTCAGAGACAAAGGCTGGCTTCTAATGTTTCTGACACTCTGTAACTTCAGCCAGGCCGTCAGGTGCAGAGGGCTCTTCAGTGTTGGCCATAAATATACCTGGGATTGAAAAGGCTTTGTCACCAAGAAACAAAATGCCCCGTTAGAAAAATCCAATCACTTTCTGATAGGAGGGGGGAAGGTGCACAGCTGTCCAGGAGGAAGGTGCACAGCTGTCCAGGAGGAAGGTGCACAGCTGTCCAGGAGGTCCAGGAGGAAGGTGCACAGCTGTCCAGGAGGGCTCTGCGACACCGTGTCAAAGATGTGTTTCTCTCTTTAAGGAGAGCAACATGTTTCATTAGGTTGTTTTCACCTGAGCTCTTAACCAAACCCGAGAAAACTGGACCATGGAGGGCCTGACCTGTGCAAATCTGTCCAAGGACATGGCCTGTCTGAGGTCAGCTGTTTGAGATAGAGAGCTTCAAGAGGGAGGACACACATCTACAGATACAAGCCAACAACTGAGCTTTAACTCCACTACAAATACATAGCAAATACCTTCCGCCCGCTACAGCCCCACAGTCTCCTAGAAGACTGTTCCTCAGACTAGGGCCCCTAGATCCCTGAGGACATTCATATGGGCTTTCAGGAGTCCTCAAGTCCTCAAAACTTTAAAAAAAAAAATTTTTATTTTTTACATCAATTATAAATTCTCGGGGCTGAGGATATAGCTTGGTGGCTTGTTTGCCTAGAAAGAAGACGGACCTAGGTTCGACCACCAGATGTGACGGGGTGTGCCTATAATCCCAGCACTGGAGAGGTGAAGACAGAAGGGTCAAGGTCGTCCTGTATCACACAGTGAGTCTGAGGCCAGCTCTGGGCTACAAGACCCTGTCTGGGTATGCTACTACACTCCTTTAAAATCAGCACTCAGAGAGGGAGGCAGGTGATCTCTGTGAGTTCCAATAACCAGCCAGGACTCGGTAGGGAGACCTTGTCTCATAAACAAACAAACAAATAACAAAACCCCAAGTAAAACAACAATAGAAACAAAACCCACAAGCAAACAACAATTATAAGTTCTCAAAACTGAAAAGAAAATAGGTGCTCCCTGGAACTCCACCATCAACCCCCCCACCCCACCCCACACCCCCCACACATACCACCACCAAGGTGGATGGAGCAATGAGCGTGTCCCTATCCCTCAGATCTGCTGCCGACATCTGTGTGATGCCACATCATACACAGCGTCACTGTGCCGATTCTGCCCATCCCTTCCTCCCAGCTCCCGGCAACCACCAATCGTTCCCTGTCTTCAAGGCGTTGCCTATTCCCAGCACAGAGATGGAGACTCGGCACCTTTACAGGTCCCTTTTATGACTCCACATCCTCTTATGACCAGATAGATCACCTTCAGATAATTTAATATCCTGTTGTCATCTGATGTTACTCTGAGGAACGCAGTTGGGTCCGATCCTTAGCCCGGCATAAACCAGACAAGGCGGAGCACACCTATAATCTCAGCACTTGGGAGGTGGAGGCAGGAGGACCACAGGGTCCAAGTCACCCTCGGCTGTATGTGACTTTGAAGCCTGCCTGGGCTACATGAAATCCTATCTCAGAATTATTTTTCGTCATATAGATGTTCAAAAAACTCATTCGTATTAAGTGTTTAAAAAAAAAAAAAATGTCTCCCTTAGAGAGAAAATTCTTTTGCAGGATTTTCAGGGCTGGGAAAATGGGGAGGCAGCACTTTACTGAAGCAATGTGTATTAATTACCCTAGGCAGTAGCTGACCCTTGGCTGACCCTCAGATGACCCTCAGGTGACCCTGACTGCCCTACATTTCTCAGATTACTCTGGAACACCGGGTGGGGGTGGGAATCTTTAAAGGAGAAGTTGGAGCTATCCCAGTCAGCTGACTGAGGTGGTGACAGAAGCAGGGTCTCAGTTCTGACTTGGGAGGGTGGTGTTTACCTGTCAAGAGTGAGGCTCCAAAGCAGAGGAGCCGAAGAGACACCTGTGACTCTGGGCCTTACAGGGTGAAAACTGCTGCGTTGACCCGGGTGTCCATTGCCTTTGTAAAAGAAGCTCAGAATAAAAGTCTGAGGCTGTTCTGCGGGCAGTCTCATCCTCAGCCATTGCCAAGTGTTACCGGCTGAGGTCCCACCCAGCCTCCTGCGGGTCACAGAGAGAACCAGAGATGGCTGAGCTGAGACTTGTCCGAGGTGACAGACTTCCTGGGATAGTTTTGACTGTCCCCTCGACACAATCTAGAATCACCTGGGAAGAGAGTCTCAACAAAGGACTGTTTGGATCCTGTTGGCCTATAGGGATCTCTGTGGAAGAGTGTCTTAATTAAGAGTTGATTCATGTGGGAAGACCGGCCTACTGTGGGTGGTACCATCCCCTGGGTCTGGGTCCTAGGCTGTGTAAGAATAGAGAAAGTCAGCTGGGTGGTAAGTATGTGTAAGTTCATTTATCTCTGCCCATCTGAGAATGTGATGTAACTCGATGTTTCAAGCTCCCCGCCTCCTTGGCTTCCCGGAAATGATGGGGTAGAACCTGGAACCATGAGTCAAAATAAACCCCTTCTCCTTTAAGCTGCTTTTTGTCAGGGTATTTTGACATGACACTAGTAATGAAACTAGAACACTTTTTCTGGTCAACCTGATCCAAACGTAGACACGTGCCCCAGCACTTGCTTAAGCAGGTTCAGCTGCTGCTGGGCCAAGATCCAGGAAGAAAGATAGGCAGGTCATCTGCTTTAGAAAGAGTCCTGTGCTTTGACAAAGTTTCTGCACCAGTGGAGTCCATCAGTGTCCAGCCAAGCCAGAGAATCCTCCTGTGTCCTAGCTAGTGTAACCTTACTCTGGAAACATCTAAGAAACCACTCAGGTCCACACACTGGTGAAGGAAAAGAGAATGGACATTGTTCCTCACGTTGCCTTTGTACTTTAGACCCTATGGCAATATGGAAATATTACCTGCTTAAAAAATTTTTTTAAATCAAATGTTTACCATTTATCCCTCAAGATAGACTTTCACCCTTCTTTGGTGAAAGCACACTGTGTGCCACCCACCCTGACTCTACAGCACACCCCACTTATTCCTGCACCCCTCCCATTCCACCAGCCCACCTTGGTCCCCCTTTTGGAATCATTCCTGATGCTGGACCAGATACTTTGAGAAGACGAGCGCTCTGTCCTCCACAATGCACCAGCGGCCATAGACAGTTGCCATACTGGGTTGCTGCTTAGATAGTGGCCTCTTTGGCTCCTGCTTCCGATTGACAACCTCTGAATGTCTGCACTAAGCCTGCAGCAGATGCTTCATAGATATTTTGCAACATTTCCTATGGTTTGGGAACTGGCTGAGGTCTTCGATCCACACTCTGACCCAGTGCAGACATCCCTGGTACTCCCGCAGATGGGTAACCCTGCTGCTTCTAAGAAAATAAAAGTATTTAGAGGGCTGGCTGGGGGCATAGTCCAGAAACAGGACACTTGTTTAGTGTATGGAAAGGCCCTGAATCTGATACTCAGCACCACAAAAGCTAATTAATCCATTTCAAACAATAAGGAGATGTATGGAATTAAAAGCAGCAGTTGGCTGAAGAGAGAGCTTAGTTGGTAGTGTTTGCCACGCAAGCGTGAAGACCTGAGTTGGATTCACCTCAAAAAGGCAGAGTGTAGCAGCCTGTGCTTATTATCCCAGCCGGAGGGAGACAAAGACAGGTGGATTCCTGGATCGTGCAGGCCAGCTAGCCTAAACAACTTGGCAAGTTCCAGGCCGGTGAGAAACACTGCCTCAAAACAATAACATCAAATAAATAAACTAACAACAACAACAACAACAACAAACAACAACAAAACAGTGGGTATTGCCTGAAGGAACAGCATCTGAGGTTGTTCTCTGTCCTCCATAGATGCATAACCAAACATATATAGACACACACAGAGAGACATATACACACACATAAACACACAAAACACACAGACATACACATAAACACATGCAAACACACACACACACACACTACACACACAGAGACACATACATAAACACATGCAAACACACACACACACATCCTTGTTGATCTCTTTTCAGGACACCTTACTAATGGTGACATGCTGTACCTACCATGCCTGTGGTAAATCTGCCAAAGCTGTTGTAACACCACCACAATCTGGGGTGGCCTTAAATCACAAGCTTTTGCTGCTGTGTGACAAAAGTCTAAAACAAGGACTCAGGAGAAGGGTACCCTCTGAAGCTGACAGAGAGAATGTGTTCTACATTCCTGTCCTAGCTTGTAGGGACCTCCAGCAGTCTGGGGTGTTCTGAGTCAATGTCTTGCTATCCAGGCTGGCCTGGATTGATAATCCCCCTGCCTCAGCTTCCTGAGTGCTGGGATTACAGATAGGTGCTACAATGCCTTGTAAAACTCCTTCACAGGGCATTTTTACTGTGTGTGTATGCCCAAGTCCAATTTCCCAACCCATCTTAAGAACATCAGTCAGATAAGGTCCCACCCTAACAAGCTTATCTGGATGTCATCTGCAAAGATTGTTTTTCTAGATCAGGTTACACTGGGGTACACTATGGGTACTGTACTATTCATATAAATATTTGGAGGACACGGTTGACCTCATTACCTTGGCCACACATCAAGTTGTCTCTCTAGACAAAGAAAAGTATGGTTCTTGGTCCTGTACTGTGAAATTTAATAATGGCTTCTAGATGGAAAAGAGTAAAAAATGAAAAGCAGAGCCAAGCGTAATGGCCCATATGCAAGAGGCAAGAGGACCTCAATGCTACCTGCCTGGAGTTGACAGTGGGCATGGAGTTAAAATGACATGGTCCTATTTTCCTTTTGAGTGTCCTATGCAATTGCAGGATTTCCAGAAACTTCTCTTCCTCTTCCAACTCTGTGTGTGTGTGTGTGTGTGTGTGTGTGTGTGTGTGTGTGTGTGTATGTTTATCGATTACATATGTATTGAGACAGGGTTCCAGGTATTCCAAGCTGACCCCACCCTCACCACGTAGATAGAAATGACCTTGAACTTCTAATCTTCCTGCCTCTACTTTCCACGTGCTGGGATCACAGGCAGGAGCCAAGACACACAGTTTATACAACTCTGGGATTGAACCCAGAGCCTCCTGCACACAAGCCAGGCACTCTACCACACTACACGCCTAGCCCCGTTGTTGCCATTTTCATGCTGGAAGTACATTACTCCTTTATGTTCACTTGTTTTGAAACAAGGTCTCACAAAGCCCCAGCTGGCCTCAGACTTGATATGTAGTCTAGGCTGTCCTCGAACCCCTGATCCTCTGGCCTCTCCAAGTGCTGGGATGAGTCCAGTCAGCCAGCGCCTTGTAAACTCAGCAGTTCTGCCTCTGAGCCACACCCTCAGACCCAACACAGCACCATTTTTGAAACGGGAGTGGGGGGGCAAGAGTACCCTATGTGGTGGTTTGAGATCGTCTGTAATTCTAGTCCTAGAGAATGTGAACTTCTGGCTTCCTTGGAAACTGGCATTCATGTGATGTACAGACATACACACAGGCAAAACACCCACACACAGAAAATTAAAAAGTGTTGTGGATTTTTTTCTTCTTCTTTAAAGGCAGCAAGGGTGCTTTTAAAGCTGCCATAGGCCTTCAGGCTGTGGCGATGGGGGAAGGACTGACTGGGCTCTACCGAGGTCAGCTATGTGATGAGAGCAGCAGGTGCAGAGCAGGCCCAGCAGTCATCCTGCCTTATCAGTGAGACAACAAGACAGGCCACGTGTGCCAGCTGCTCGCTGGACAGATGTTTGCTTTGTGTGATACAGAGGGCTTGGGCAGTGGGAGCCTTGGCAAAAACCTGTTTTCTTCTTGTGAGCTTTGGAGCTGGAAGACAGTGGCATCCAGACTGCAGGCCGAGGAGAGCAGCCAGAGCTCCAACATCTGGAGAGACTGGCCCAAGGCCTAGAGTCAGGCCTCAGCAGGGAGTGCCTGTGGAGAATGGTAGGAGGCTTGTATGGCAAAAACCTGAAAGCTAAACCTGAGGCTAAAGCGACAGGAAGAGCCCTGCCTCTGTTTCTCCCTCAACCTTCCAGGGCAAACTGCAATGTCATCCACCCTGCAAGTAGTTTTGTAGAAAAGAACAAAGAATGAAACCTGTGCATGTGCACGCATGTTTGTGTGTGTGTCTGTGTGTGTGTGTATGTATGTATGTATGTGTATGCGTGTATGTGTGTATGTATGTGTATGTGTGTGTGTATGCGTGTGTGTGTGGGTGTATGTGTGTAGATCCATGACTATGAAGGCCATAGGTGAATGCTGGGTGCCTTCTTCAAAGCTGCCCATCTGATTTTGTTGATATAGAGTTGTTGCTGAACTTAGAGCCTGCCAATTTGGGGTAGACTGCCAAGCCAGCAAGCCCTAGGGATCTTCTGTTTTTTCCTTCCCAGCTCTGGAATTACAGGTACACACCACTGGGCACACACACACCCTTTTTTACTTGGGTGCTGGAGACTAGAACGCAGGCCCTGTTGCTTGCATGGAAAGAAAGCTCACTTTTTATGGCACCTTCGCTCCAGCTTCTTTTCTTTCCTTAAGACTTTTCCTTTATTTTCTTTTTTTTTTAGACAGGAACAGGAACAGGATCACTCAGTGTTACCCTGTGCGGACCAAGCTGTTCTCAAGCTTGCAGCTGTCTTCTTGCCTTTGCCTCCTGAGGGCTGCCATTACGAGTGTGGGCCACCACCCTCACTCAAACAGAAACCTGGAGATCCTCAGCCCATGCCTTCTCCAAAGTTCACATTCTTCATGGTTTCTGATACCAGGTAGAAAGTGCAATGTTCCTTTATTCTGTGCTAAAATCAGTGACAGCACACCCCTGCCCCCCCCAATACACACACCAAGCAGCTCACCCATTCCCACCTTGACCCTCTGGGGCAGCACATCCAAGACCCAGTGCAGAAGTGGCTTAGGTCCAAGAACGAAATTTGGTGGAAGAAATTAAGGCGGGACTCCAAACATCCCTAATTTTCGTGAAGACTTCAGAGGCTGGCTCTGCTTAGTAGTCACAGGAGGGAACAGGACAAAGACTGCCACTCCTTTATTTTATAACTACCCAGAAACAAGCCACTTAGGTTTCCCTGCTGCTCTGATCAGTGCCAATTATGGACCATAGCTCCTTCTATTTAAATGTGAGACATAAGAAATGGTTTTAAATTGGTTTCTAAAAATGCCCCATTTCTAAAACTCCAAAGTTCCACTGAAAAGAGGATTGCACTCTTGAATTCTGATTGAAATAAAGATCTTTCTGCCTCACTAATAGCTGGTTTTATGGGACTGGTAATTCCATTGTTGAAAAAAATGATATGCTTGCCTTTCTCTTCATCCAAGATGCTCTACTACAGCTTTGGAAACTATCAAAATTTTACCGTGTGTGTGTGTGTGTGTGTGTGTGTGTGTGTGTGTGTGTGTGTGTGTGTGTGTGTGCGCGCGCACATGAGGTTGGGTGTAGGCATAGATGTATGCATTGATTTCTTTATTCTCGTGGATTCATGGCAGAGGACAGAATATTCTTTACTAATTCAATCCTGGTCCTAGAGTGTTACAGCTTCCGTATAATCTAATCTTAAGCCTAGACCTAGAAGGCTTCAGCCTCCCCAAGACTTACTACTGACTGAGCTCGCTCTGACTAGCTATCTTCTAAACTGCCTCTTTGTAGCAGTTCACTACTGTCTTTACCCTCAATTTAGGAAAAGAGAAAGGAAGGGATAGAAAGAAATCTTCACCACTCTTGCAGGTGGTCTTGATAGAAAGAGAAAGGAAGAAATCTTCACAGCCCTTTTAGGCTGTCCTAATCTAGGAGAGCAGGTCAACTTACAGTGAGCCAGACTAGTGTCTCAGCTCACTATTGGAGAAGCCACTTTCTCCAGCTGATGTTCTTCTAGGCAATAAAAACGAAGCAAAGAACCAACCAACCAACCCACCCTGACTCTCAGGGCTTCAGCCCTTATATACTCTAAGCAAAAGTTCCTAGAATCCCAAGTGTCATGCAATCATAAAGACAAGCTACATGTAGCAAGACAGCTGCACATAACCAAATTATAGCCACCGGCAACAAACAATCCAAATCAAACTCCTAAACATCCACCACACCTGGGATAGGAACAGAAACAAATGCCATTTTGCCAAACTAACAAAAGTTCTTCCAAGTACCCTGCTACACTTAACTTCACTCTGAGCTGTACTGTTAACTCTGACTGTAAATTGTAAACTATCTGCTCTGACTCTCTGCTTTCTCTCTCTCAGCATGTTCTTGACTAGATCTGCTCTTCTCAGCTTCTCCTTCTGAACTGAACTGTGTGTAAGCTGATTGCACTCAAACTGCCTGACTGAACTAACTCTCCTCTCTGCTTCTTGTCTGCTTGCCATCTGTTTCCCCCTCGCCTCTCTCTCTCTGAACTCTGCTTCTACACTCACTGCTTTCTCTCAGCATCCCCTGAGTTCCACTTCTGAGCTATGCCTCTCTCTGAACTCTGCTTCTCTCTAAACTAACTCCAGCTACTGTGAACTGAGAACCTCCTTTTATATCCTAAAAGTTGGGATTAAAGGTATGTACTACGTTGCCTTAACCACAGAAATCCCTTTCACCTAGCATTAGCACAGAGGACAGGATTAGTCTGACTAATGTTCTTCTGCATTCCATCCGGATCACACAGGCCTTTTAATGTGATCCTTTGCTAGAGCAGCCATGCTTCTGGATTAAAAGATTAAGTGTTTCTCTATAGTCAGGTATTCTGCTCTATTCCTTTCCACCATATTCCTTTACGACAAGATCTCTCATTGAACCTGGAGCTAGGCTAGCCATCAGCAAGCCCCAGTGATTCTCCTGTCTCTGCCCCTGTCAGTCCTGAGTTTACAGATGTGCATGATCATGTCATACTTTTTAGAAAACATATTTATTTTTATTTTATGAGTGCTTTGCCTTGTGCGTACCTGTGTGCCTGCACTGTGTGCACTGTGTGCCTGTGTTTTGCCTGTGTACACATGTGCACTGTGTGTGTGTGTGTGTGTGTGTGTGTGTGTGTGTGTGTGTGAGTGCCTGGTGCCTGCAGAGGCCAGAAGATGACATCCCCTGGGACTATGGTTACAGATGGTTGTAAGCTGTGATGAGGGTTCTGGGAACCCAACCCAGGACCTTTGCAAGTACTCTTAGCTTCTGAGTCATCTCTCCAAGAGTTCCCATGCCAGGCTTTTTTACCTGGGCGTTAGGGATTTGAGCAGCAAGCACTCTTACCCACTGAGCCATCCTTCTTGCCCCAATCTTGACCACTTGAGCCCTGAATGATATTTTAAAAAAAAAAAAAGTATTTCATTTTATTTATATGAGTTTTGTCTGCATATGTGTATACCACATGCATGTCTGGTGCCTACCCTGGAACTCAGAATTGGGAGTTATGGATGGTTGTGAGCCACCAGGTGGGTGCTAGGAACCAAACTTGGATCCTCTCTGCAAGAGCAGCCAATGCCTTCAACTGCAGGGCCATCTCTCTCACTCCCTGCTCCTTACTTCCTCTGTGATATAACACTCTAGCCTACAGCAGGGATTTTTCTGTTTATTTGCATTAAGTTCTTTTCTTAGAGGTATTCCTCCCTTGGGTACCCCACATTCACTCTCAAGAGTTCTCACTTTTCCTTAAGAAAGCAACGTTGACAGAGGCTGGAGAGATGGCTGGCTGTTAGACTGCGTACTGTTCCTTCAGAGGACCCAGGTTTGGTTCCCAACATCCACATGGCAGTTCACAACCTCCAGTTCCAGGGGACTGGTTGCCTTCTTCTGACCTCCAAGAGCTCCTGCATCCATGTGGCACTCACAACATGAGGTGTACATACAAACTCATGCACATAAAATAAAAAATATTTTAAGGAAGAAATCTGCATAGACTCTGCTCAAAGACTTTTTGTTTTTGGCGTGTTTTTTTGTTTGTTTGGTTTTGGTTTTGGTTTAGTTTTGAGAGAAGGTCTCCTGTGTCCTAGAACTTGCTGTGTAACCTAGGATGACCTTTGGACTCTTGATGCACCTGCCTTCACCACCACACCCACTTTACATGGTGCTGGGATTGAACTCAGGGCTTTGTGCATGATAGGCAAGCAGTCTATCAGCTGAACAATATCCCGGCCCTCACTTGCATTTTGACACTGGATAGTTCCCATACCTTACACTGGTGTACTAGGGTTTCCACCTAAAATTCTTGGCCACCTGGGACTTAGGGTGTATCCTTAAGTAGGAATAGTATCTTTGCAGATATAATTAGTTAAATTTGAAGTTATCCTAAATTAGGATGGGCCCAAATCTGTGGTGGCACAGGCTTTTAATCCCAGCACTTGGGAGGCAGAGGCAAGTGGATCTCTGAGTTCAAAGCCAGCCAGTTTACAGAGTGAATTCCAGGACAGCTGAAGCTACACAGAGAAACCCTGTCTCAAAAGGAGAAAACAAAAACAAAGAGAGAGAGAGAGAGAAGGAGGAGGAGGAGGAGGAGGAGGAATAGAGGAGGAGGAAGAGTAGAGGAGGAAGGGAAGGGAAGGGAAGGGAAGGGAAGGGAAGGGAAGGGAAGGGAAGGGAAGGAAAAAGGAAAGGAAAGGGAAGGAAAAAGGAAAGGAAAGGAGAAGAGAAAGGAAAGGAAAATTAGGATGGGCCCTGACTTCAGTGTCTAGCATCTTTAGTTCCTGAGAAAACAACAGCACACACAGGAAGAACACTATGGCCCCAAACAGGGTTTCCCTATGAGGCCCTAGCTGGCCTGGAACTCTGTCTCCCCAGTACTGGGATTTGAAGACCTGTACTACAATGCCTAGAAATCCCAGTTTGTTTTTGAAACAGGGTCTGACAAGGCAGACCAGGCTGGGCTCAAACTCACAGGTCTGCCTGCCTCTTCTTTTCGGAGTGCTGGGATCAAAAGCCTGCATCTGTTGTTTTAAACCACCCAGTTTTTAGCACTTTGTTACAGCAAACTCGGGGACTACCTCAGCCAGTCAATATTGGGGTCTTTTTCTCATTTTTGTAACCACTTTTCAGAGGAAGCTGATCAGCTCTTGGGGAAATAAAACCCTGAGATACTGCAGCTTGCCTGAGTCAGGAGGCCATGGGGCTGGGATCTGAAGCTGGTCCCCCGAGGCTGCTTTGCCTGCTGCAGGTTCCTATCTGACCCTGTTCTGTCAAACACTTCATTTCTCTTTGTAACTTCAAACAACTGCCTGTTCCTTTAACAGCTGAATATGTGCTGGTGTGGAGTTCATATCATATCGTTCTTCCTGTCTTTTTTTAAGTTCATCGTGTTCAGTAAACAACTTGGAAACCGATGTGGTGGAGCATGGCTTTAATCCTAATGCTCCAGGCCATTGGGGTTCAAAGCCAGCCTGGTCTACATAGTGAGTTCCAGGCCAGCCAAGGTCACACGGTGAGAGCCTGTGTGACCAAAAAACCAACAAAAAAAGTCAATAACTTGGGTGAATAAATTATTTTAAACTTTGGAAGATTAAAGTTATTAAATATAAGGGGCCAGTGAGATGACTAAATGGGTGAAGGTGTTTGCTGTCAAGCCTGATAACTTGAGTTCAGTCCCTAGGGCCCTTATGATGGAAGGAGCAAGCCGACCCTGCAAGTTGTCCTCAGACCTCCACACACATACCATATTGCACCACCACCACCAACACCTCCCCCCCACACACACACGTACACACAAAGTACATAAAATTTTTAAAGGTTTTTAAACATCAGAGAAAAGGTAAATATTTTATAGAATAAACAATGATAACCCATGATTTCTAGAGAGGACCTATTACTGATATTTTCAAATGTTAAGTGCTCTGATATGTCTGTTCTCTGGAACCAAGTACTGGTATGAACAACATTTCTCAATAGTCCAAAGAAGGCCAAAAAAAAAAAAAAATCCAGAACCTGTACAGGCTTCTGTGCATTACAGCCACAAGCAAAGGGAGCATAAAGGGACCAGCTCTGCTTGTCGTAAATGTGAAGCATCTCAGAGGAGGAGACATTTCCTCCTGCACTAGATATGTGGGTCCCAAAGCCTCTCCCGAGTTCACATAATCATCTCTCCTTAATCAGGGACAACAGGTATATGTAGGATATTTTTAAGGAATTCCAGTTGAAGAATGTCCACAACTTCTTGCTTATTTAAGACAAGGTCCTTTAAGGTAGTCCTGTTTGGCCTGGAACTTGCTATGTAGACCTGGCTGGCCCCTGCCTCTCTGGATTAAAGGCGTGCTCTACAACATCCCAATCTGTGATTTCTTCAAGATGCTTTTCTAGTATCTAACAACGTTCTTTGTGTTTTAACAATTCACAGTGATGTGTTAGGCAATCTGCACTCTCTGATAGTACAGTAACTGCAGAGGTTAATCACATACATATACATACATATGTATGTATATACGTATATATATGTACTATATATATATATATAAAATCAGTGTAATGGAACATTTGGACCTATCTCAGATATTATAAAGTTGTATGCTCTACCTGTGCAGTGAGTGCTCCTGTAACTTTAAGACTTAGTCTTCCCAACTGCTGGGGGGAAGGGTGCTTCCTAAAGCTTTTGCAGCCTGCTTCTCTCTGCAGGACTTGCTTCCTGCAGCTGTTCACAGTTCTCAGCTAGAACAAAGTACCTACAACTCTGAAATCTTTAACAAACATTAAAGACATTTGTTTATGATGTGGCAAATGAGGAGTCCTTATCATCTTTGCAGCGTTCAGCAGCTGGAACCCAGGGAAGACCTTGGCTTCCTCAGCCTTGACTTCAGCCTTTTTGGCGACTGGTCGGCTGGCTGAAGCTGTGGGGTTGTGAGGTTCTGTTCATTAATGTAAATAAGGCCTTTGTGTCAGTAGGGCTGAACTTTCAATCAATCAACTACCTGAAGGCCACATGGCCAGGGTCAGTCCATGACAGAGGCTGGACCCTCTGCTAGGTGGATCAGGTTTTACACCTCAGTGATTGTCTTCTGTTCCTTTCGAGTTATCACTACATCTTTAACTCTGATTTTTTTATTTTCACAGAACGAGCCATCGAAGGATCTCCACAAACAGTCACAGCTCAGGTTCTCAGTCCAACCGAGGCTTTACCTGACAGTGTAGGCTGTGGCTCATGCCTGTAGACACTAGCACGCAGAAGGCAGAGTCAGGAGGATCCTGCCAGTACGAGGCCATCGTCACCTATACAGCATGTTCCAAATCAGCGAGAATCAGTGAGACCCTGTCTCAAAAGATCCAAAGGGAAAGGGGAGGGGTAGAGTGCTGGCCTATCATGCTTGAGGCCCCAAATCAGATTTTCTGTAATCCCACTTGGGAGGTGGAGGTAAAAGAATTATAAATTCAAGATCATCTGCAGCTACAAAGCCAGTTTTGAGATCCTGTCTCACAAACAAAAACCTGACAAGTCCTCCTATAATGTAAGTTGGAGAAATGGAGTTATAAGGTAAAGAGCCCTTGTTCTGGAACAACGGGCAAAAATTTGTAGAGTGGTACATTAGCCTACCTAGTATCTATCTGGGCTCCTGTCCCAAATTAAAGAGAAGATTCTGAATTCTAAATGTGAAATGTAGACAGGAAGGGTTTAACACATTTTTGGCTCAAAATATTTAGGAATGTCTGGGCCTGGGAAGACGGCTCAGTGGCTCAGAATGCTTGCTATGCAAGCATGAAGACCCGAGTTTGAATCCCCAGCAGCCATGTAAAGGCCAGGCGTAGCTGTGCATGGCTGGAATCCCAGTGTTTAGGAGTCAGAGATGGGCAGGTCACCAAGTAGGCATCCTGACTGAAACAATGAGCTTCCTGTTCAGAAAGGCACCCTGCTCAAGGCAGGAAGGTAGAGAGGGGTTAGATTAGAGGAAGACTTCAGATCTCCTCCTCTGGACTTCTCAGACACACACTGGTGCACTCATCCACAGACTCACACATATAATACACACACACACACACACACACACACAGAGAAAGAAAAAGAATAGGAGGATATCTCTATCTATCATCTATCTATCTATCTATCATCTATCTATCATCTATCTATCTATCTATCTATCTATCTATCTATCTATCTATCTATCTATCTATCTATCATCTATCTATCTATGTATTCATGGCATCAAGGACCTCAATGTACAAAGGTTCAGGACCATCCAAGGTTAAACACTCCTAGGAACTGCATGTGGCTGGCAGGGATTCCTTATGACTGGATCTCCACTAAGAGCCACGCTAAGCTCAGATTTTTATTGTTATGATGAAAACAAATGCGTGAGTTAAAATGAATGTTAGGGTTAAAGTGACAGGATCCGGGTCACTAGATGAGAGATGAAAGAACTTGCAGTTGGATTTAAGACACCTGCATTGACAGGGTAGGAGGGATGACAGGGCTCTAGGAAAAACAACAAAGCCAGTCTTGGCCAGCTGCAGTTGGCTCCCACGGAGCCTCTCCTAAGGAACACACACAGACACTGTGGTCCTTGCTCAGTGTTCTTACATCCAATTGCAACAGATTAAACTGGTTTTGTTGTTGTTGGTTGGTTGGTTGGTGTTTTTTTGAGACAGGGTCTCACTATGCAGCCTTGGCTGGCCTGGAACTCACTACATAAACCAGGATGGCCTCAGACTCATAGAGATCTGCCTGCCCCTGTCTCCTGAGTACCAGGAGTGTCTGGCCCAGACGTAACTGTATGTATGATTTCTAAGATGCTTCCACCTACTCCAGAAAAAGAGACCACCTTAGATCATGCCCAGGCCAGGATTTAGATATGAGGTCTATAAGGAAAACTGCTGCTGGGTCTGGTGACTGCTGACAATCCAAATGCCATTATGTGGTTAAAACCCTTGAAGCTGCAGTTGGGTTGTTCCCACTTTATCAGAGATTAACGCACCAGGGCTTCCGCCCACATGCTCACACTAATGAAGGCTCTGACTCCTAAAGGACCTGACTCATAATAACAGCACTTGTATCATGGTTTGGACACCACTCCCCTTCTGCGGCAATTATGAGAGGAAACACTTAAACACTTAAAAGATCTAGCCCACCATGATTGGGAAAGAAAAAGGCTCTCTCGCCTTTCCTCCTCTTGTAAATATTCATTAAAACGTCCTTAAAATCCACATCACAGAACCTACCAAGCTTCCCCCCTCATCTTTGGGCACCCACTCCAATCACTGTAGAGTCCCTGCTTTGCTTAGTTTTGCTTCTGTTGTTGACACTAAATAAACTTCAAACTGTCTGCATCTCTTATCTGAATTTATTCTTTAAGACAAGAGCTGAGAGACACGCCCCCCATCCTTGGCCCGTCAACAGCCACAGCATCCTGAAGGCACTGTGTAGATGGTGCTTCCTAGAACAGCAAATCTTTTGACCTGCTCTGGCCTTAGGTTTTGCAGGTCAAAAATTAAGATGTTAATAAGTACAATTAGAGTGGAGAGATGGCACCTCAGTGCCTCGGGATCCGGGATCCCGAGGATCCGAGTTCAGTCCCTGGGCCTCATGTGGTGGAAGGGAAGAGGGTTGACCTCTGACCTCCATGTGTGCACCGTGGCACATGTACAAGCATGCAAGCATACACACGAAATAATAAGTTGGAGTGTATCGATGACTGTTTGTAAAGTCTTAGATTTGGGGGGGGAGAGTTATCTAACAGTGGAAGGAAGGTCTCCCTTTGCAGAGAAGCTTCTAGGAACTTTTATTTGCACAGTCCGGCTTATTCTACCTTTGCTACTCATATTGGAGTCCATGCCCTCCAGTTACTCATCAGTTCACTAACATGAAGGCATTAAGCAAGTGTCCAACTTCTGCCTTTTATTTCATATCAGTAGAAAGATGGAGGTTTAGAAAGCCTTTCATCTGAGCTGACAAGATGGCTCAGCACATAAAGGCACTTGCTGCCAAGCTTGAGGACCAGAGTTTGATCTCTGAGACCTACATGATAAAAAGAGCCAAATTTCACAAGTTGTCATCTGACCTCTGCACATGTACCATGATGCAGGTGGAGGTACGCGCGCGCACACACACACACACACACACACACACACACACACACACACACAGGCACACGCACACGCAGAAAGCCATGAGCCTCAACCAATTTACTTTTTCATGTGACATAGTTTTCTGGGTCTTTTAAAGTGGCATCTAATGATTCACGGCAAGTGGAAGGTAAAGAATAGATAATAACCTTACAACAGGTTTCTCAGACTTAAAGGAGTTCACAAGGTGAAGTATAAAGATGTACTTGTCTCTAGCAGCTGTCAAGCCCTGACTATAATGATCGATTCTGTTCTTTAGTCTGTTAAAACATACAGAGGTGCTGGTACAACAGGCAGAAAAAAATACAGCACAGAGCACAATTTATATTACTTATCAGAGGAACCGTACAGACTAAGCAAACCTAGGGGCTTGACATCCTCTTTTATTAATTTGGAAAAATTAGCCACTGCCTAACTTCCTGGATTCAGACGCTGGTAGTATGGTAAGCTGACAGGCCCTCCAGCCTTGCCCTTCATGTCGCGGTAATTCCCTGGGGCCAATGAACTCAGCCGGCTGTTCTCATAGCCACGGAGAAGGTTAATGATGTCTTTAAAAGTCAATGCTGCTGACTAGACATTAGAGTCCTGTAGAAATGCTAAGCACACTCTTTGACACAGTAATCTTATTTTAAAGAATTTATTCTAGAGACAAACTCAAATCTCCATCGACCTGTAAGAGGATACTCCCTGAAGTATTGTCATACATGGCTGGAACTGACCACCGAGAAGCTAGTTTCAATGCATTACGATTACATACATACAGGCGCAGGCCTGGTGAGATGGCTCCCCTGGTAAACAGCTTGCCATACAAGCCTGACGACCCGAGTTCAAGCCCCAGAACCCAGGCCAAGGTGGAAGGCAAGAACTCCACAAAGTTGTCCTCTGACAGCCGCACACACATCATACACGTACGATAGTAAGATCTTCCATAATGAAAACGATAAAAATACAAATAGGGCACGCACTCTGATGCAATTTTTATGGACAGTTTTTTAAAAAGGCATATATTTTTCTTCTGAAACAAAACATTTCTAGAAGAATGCCACATGGAAGTGCTGGCAGAGGTTTGTCCCTGGGGACTCGCAGGCCCAAGGGGAAACTGGAAACTTTCCCTTTGCAGCTTAGACCATTTGGACTGTTCGGATTTGAGGCAAGGACAGGCAGACAGCATGGTGGCTGAGGACACAGCTGCTGACACCCTGCTCCTTCGCTAGCTGAGTAGCTTCTGACAGGCATGCATATATATATATCTGTACCTTGATTTCATCTTCTACAAAATGGGGCTTAATTCAGGAAAAGAAAGTGAAGTGCTCACTATGTGATAAGCATTAGAAGTATAGAAATGATAAAGCATACAAAGATATCAGCCCATAGAGAGTTGGCATTCTAGCCAGAAGAGTGGATAATTAAAATGTGTGTGCGGGTCTATGAGATGGCTCAGCAAGTAGAGGCGCTTGCTGCCAAACCTGACAACCTGAGTTCGATTCCTGGGACTCATGTGGTAGAAGAACCGACTTCTGCTAGTTGTCTTCTGACCTCCACAGGGCTCCATGTTATACACACACTCACACGTAAAGACACAGGCGCGCGCGCGCGCACACACACACACACACATTTAAAAAAAAAAAAGAAAAGCAGGGCTGAAGAGACAGCTCAGCGATTAAAGCACTTGTTATTCTTGCTTTCAGAGGACCTGGGTTCAGTTCCAGCACCCACACAGTGGCTCACGACCATCTGTAACTCCAGTTCCGGGATATCCCATGCCACCTCCGACCTCCACAGGTGTCAGGCACACACGCAAGCATGGGTGCAGAATATTCTTAAAGTGAAAAAGTGAGTGACAACAACTGGTACCCCCAGCTTCGATCAAAGGCTCATGTTTTTCATTAATAAACTTCAACTTGAGGAACGAGGAAGCAATACAAGGTTAGTGGTGGATAAAATTGAAGTAATTTCTCCAAAAGAGAAACTGAGGAACGTCGTCCAATATAAACGATGCATCCCCCCTTCGACTAGGGAACCCCCGTTTCTAGGGACATAATTTAGGAGTTGAAGAAATGACACATGCGTGTGGTGGCGCACACCTGCGATCCCAGCATTTGGGAGGTTGCTGCGGGAGACGAGCAGCTCGAGGCTAGCCTGGGCTATCTACTGGTCACACTGCCCAACCTCACAAGAGAAACGACGGAGGGATAGAAGCAGACAGGAGGAAAAGGAAGGGGCAGGGGAGGAAGTTAACTGGATGGCAATGGAGCAAACGCCTAACATATCTATGCACACGTGCTCATTTTGGCGTTTGAACTTCAAAATTGAAACTGGAAGGAGGATTGCAAGTTCAAGATCAACCCGGGCCACTGTGCTGGTTAGTTTTCGTCACCTTGCCAGGAACTAGAGTCACCTGGGAGCCTCAGTTGAGACACTGCCTGCATAAAATTGGCTTGTGGGCAAGTCTGTGGGGGCATTTTCTTGATTAACGACAGATGTGGGAATGCCCAGGCCACTGTGAATGGCGCCACCCCTGGGCAGGTGGTCTTGGGTTGTATAAGAAAGCAAGCTGAAAGAGCCATAGAAAGTAAGGAGTGCTCCTCCATGGTTTCTGCTTCTTTGAGTCGCTCCTGCCTTGGCTTCCCTTGATGGTGAACTATAACCTAAAGACGAAAAAAATCCTTTCCTCCTAGGTAGCTTTTGGTCATTAAAAAGAAAAAAAAATATTACTTTCAGGTTTATTTTATGTATGTGTGTGTGTTTGGGTCTATGTATACTTTCTCAGTGCCTGGAACTTTGAGACCATAGTATAAGTGGATCTAAGCTAACCTACTGCTAAAGGAGAAACAAGGAAAGGAACACAGGTGTCCCACTAACAGCCTGCCCACTGTCAGATGAGGCATCCTAGATTAGCAAGCTTGCAGCCCACCAGCTGACCACAGTCATACGGGAGCCCAGCAGCAATCAGCCATTCTGCCCAGACTCTACCCAGAGAAACTTCAGAGTTCCAAACAATGCTTACTCTTTTAAATTACTAAGTCTTAGGGAGGTCTGTGGCATGGCAAAAACTAACACAAATCCTCCTCCTTCTCCTCCTCGTCTTCTTTCTCCTTTTCCTTTTCTTCCTCCTCTCCCTCCTCTTCTCCTCTTTCTCCTCTTCCTCCTCCTCCTTTTCTTCCTCCTCTTCTTCCTCTTCTTCTCCTCCTTCATTTCCTCTCCTCCTCATCCTCCTTCTCCTCCTGTTTTTCAAGATCCCCTAAGCTGACCTTAAACTAGTAGTGATCTTCCTCTTCCTCCTCTTCTTCAATTGAAAAGTTATTTAAAGAAAAGCTACATTTGAGTTGAAATGTAAGGGTCGAGCTAGAGATATACTTTAGATATAGCTTGTCTGAGGCCCTACTTTCAATTCACAGTTTAGGGAAAAAGAAGGGGTTCACAAACATTATCTTTATTTCTGAAGGCTACAGAGTTCTTGTTAAAACCCTTTCTCCAGGAGTCCCTCTAATGTAGAAGACAGTATTAAGTCTCATATCCACCTTTTTCCCCTTCAGTTCTAAGAATTGATCCAGGGACTTGTGTGTGCTAGGCAAGTGCTCTACCAACTGAGTTATATCCCCAGCCCTTGTTTAGTTGAGACAGAATATTACTATAGAGCTCAGTCTGGCCATGAACTCAATATTGTAGCCCAAGCTGACCTTAAATTAGTAGTGATCTTCCTGCCTCTGCCTTCTGAGTGTGGAAATTATATTCCTGCTTTAGGGATTAGGAATCAATATATGAATTTTAATCATATACTTTCTGAAATAATTGAAAAAAAAATCATGATCAGTCCTTTCCCTTGGGAAAACAGTTTGACATCTTCCAAAGATGAATCTGCATATATTCAGTGACCCAGCATCTGGCTTCTATAGGCTCACAGCTTTGAGAAGTGTGTACCCTCTTATCAGGAGACAGATGCAGGATTGCCCACAGCACCATTAATTAAAATAACAAAGCGTTGGAGATCCAAATGTCTTTCAGCAGGAAAATGAATTAAAAATTTTTGAACTATTTATACAAAGGAGTATTTTATAACAATGAAAACAAACAAGATATGAAAATACTCAACATAAAAATAATCATACATTACATAATTGTATGAGCCGTAATAATGATAATAATTAATAATGGAAATACATGTGGGTGGGTAATATTTGTGTATGATATGTGACATTGATATATTAGGAAAGCAAATTATGCATATTTATGAAAGTGAAAAATTGAACTAAGATTTTGTTTAGGGAGACATATACATGTTGAAGAAAAGAGCTTTAAAATAAAAAGGAAAGAAAGCAAAAGACCAATACTCAGGGCAGCAGTGAGCTCTGGGGCTGGGACTGGAAGTTGAGTCTCCAGGAGATGTTGTCACCATGGACTAGTTACAGTGAAAATCTGAAGGGGACTAGGAAACAAATCATACAGGGAAAACAACAGGAGGTTGCCCCTCCTGTCTGAGAAGTAGCCAGGAGGCTACTGCAGCTGGAGAGAAGGAAGAGGGGCAGTCATGAAAAAAGTTGATTCCCATTCTAACAAGGAAACTTTAAAAAATGACTTATTTTTATTTTATATAAAGTATATGGGTGTTTTGCTTGTACACATGTCTGTGCACCACACGTGTGCCTGGTGCCTTTAGGGGCCACAGGTTGTCAACTGCCATAGGGGTGCTGGGAATTGAACCTGGGTCCTGTGGAAGGGCAGCCAGCGCTCTTAACTGCTAAGCCATCTTTCCTGCTCTAAGCAGAAGTGGTCAGAAATCAAGCTTATGTTTGGTAAGTTTACTCAGGCTGAGTGAAACAAGAAGTCACTGTGGGGGGAGGGGGCAACTATGTAGGCAGCCTGGAGATGGCGTCTTGGGTAAGGGCAACAGCGGAGGAGTGTGAAGTCATCACGTTCTGAGTATATTTTGAAGGTAGAGCTGGTAAAACTTTTCTGATGAATTCTGATAGAAGGAGAATGAGGAGTCAGGATTTGCAGCATGAGCAGCTAGAATCAGGGGGCTGCTAGGAGCTAAGGTGAGAAAGATTCTTTGAGGCACAGGTACTTTAATGATGCTGAGGACCAGGGGTCTGGGCATGATGAAACTGAGTTGCCAATTGAATGGTACTTAGAGAGATCACAGATGCAGCTGGGTTTATAAGTCTAGAGTTCAGGGGTAAGGTCCAGACCAGAAGTATGAATTCAAAAACCGTCAATACATATATGGTCTTTGATGCCACAGTGCTGTTTAAGATGGCTTAGGGAGCAAAAGGCTGCGTAGAGAGGGAGAGGGGATAGAGAGAAGTTCAATGACTGACAGATTTACAGCTAGAGAAGAGAAAGGGAGCTGTAATCAAAGTGGCAAGAGGAGGAGGTTCCACGGAGGTAAAAACAAAGCAGAACCTCCCTGCAGGGCTGGCGTCCTGAAACCAGGAGAATAACGCGTAGGTGCTTGGTGGGAATGGACAGAGCTCTGTCGGATGCTGGTTGATGAAGACTGTTGGGAATAGAGAGGTCGGAAAGGACGGAACAGAGGATGAAAACATGGGCGTGAAAACTAATGCGCATTGTGTTCATAAAGGAGAGAGGTCTGGAGGCGCTGATTTTAGACAAGATGTTCGGGGAGCAACGGTCACGAGGAGCAGCTATCTAGACAAGCGTTACACACAGTGGTAACTGAAAGGGGACTGACGATCAAGAGAAGTCTGGTTTTTTTTCTGGAAATCAAATGTATTCTAGGTAAGTGCTCTACCACTGAGCTGCAACCCCCAGCTCTGACCTTCTCTTTTCTTCTCTCTCCTTTTCTATTTCCTTCCTTCCATTTCATTTTCTTCCTTCTTTCTTTCGACTGTGTAGCCAGGCTGGCCTTGAACTTGTGAAAAGACAAGCCTTCCCAGTGCTGGGATTGTAGACTTAAGCCACCATGCCTGCCTTTATTTTTAATTTCTAATTATGCTTTTGAATTTTATTCCAACCATTATAAAATTTTAAATTTCTATTATTTATGTGTGTGTGTGTGTGTGTGTGTGTGTGTGTTTTTTGCCTGCATGTAGGTCTTTGTACCACATGCATGCAATGTGGAGGGCAGAGAAGGTATCAGATCCTCTGGGATCTGGAGTTACAGGAGGTTGTGAGCTCCCATGTGGGTGCTGGGAATTGAACCCAGAACCTCTGGAAGAACTGCCAGTGCTCTTAACTTATGAGCAACATAGCAACTGCCTATAAATAAGTAAATAAATAAAAATAAATAAATAAATAAATAAATAAGAGATTCAGTAGAGGAGGGAAGTTAATGACTCCAGAGAGGAGGGAGGACTGCTGACTCGCATTAGAAGGCAAGAAGGGACAGTCACAATGAGAAGCTGGCATTAGAGACTGGCCAGGCGAGTTCCTCCAGTTCATCGCCAATGTCCTATCTCTTAGGACCATCTAATGATCCTGTAAAACCCATTAAAAGTAGCGCATAAACCACTAACAAGCACATTTACTGAGGCAAGTTTGCAATACCTTTTGCCAAACACTTCCCGAGAATTATCTTGCTTAATCATCCCAGCAACCGTGAAAAGACAAGAACCAAGTTACTCCCATCTTACAGACCGGAAGATGACTGCAGGAGGTGACTATCTCACCGGAGGCTTCGTGGCTGACCTGCCAGAACGGGGCCTGAATCTCCACACTGAGACCTGCTATTTCCAGGCCAGCAGTGTCCCATAGAAATGGGAGCCTCCTACTGGATTTTTACTTTTTCTCAGGAACACAAAAGAAGTTGGAAAAGGGTGAAATTGATTTAATAGTATGTTACATTTAGATATTATCTAGATCATATCAAATTATAGTCATTATAAATTGAGATATTCTTCTTATATTCAGCCTTCAAATTTGACAGATGTTAAAGTACAGCTCAATTCAGTATCAAATCTGCATCAGAAATATTTAATCTCTATTTTTATTTTATAAAAATTACAGTTAAGAAAATACATTCATTTACCCAAGTTATCCTAAACTAAGTTAAAAGGTTTTCAGTTATTGAGTATCTATTTTAACTTTCACTTAGTTAAAATGAAACAAAATTGATAATCTAGTTCCTCAGGGTCCTAGACATACTTCAGCCAGTTGACTCCTATAGCTGGTGGCCACCGAGTAGAGCATCACAGCCCCAGACCTTCCTGTGTCGTCCTGACTCTGCCAAATTCCATGAACTTTTTCCCAGAACACCTTTCACATCTACTTCTCTCCCCACCCCTCTCTCTTGCTTGTTTTGGTTTGGTTTGGTTTTTGTTGATAATGTTGTTGTTTTGTTTTCGAGACAGGGTTTCTCTGTTGTAACTCTGGCTGTCCTGGAGCTCACTCTGTAGACCAGGCTGGCCTCTAACTCACAGAGACCTGCCTGTCTCTGCCTCCCTAGTGCTGGGATTAAAGGCGTGCACCACCACTGCCTAGCTTTTTTAAAATGCCTTTGCTTTGTTTTCAGGTGGAGTTTAACTCTGTAGCCAAGGTGCCCTCAAACTCCCAGTGTGGCCCACGCTCATGTGGAGCTCGAGGCAGTCCTTCTGACCCACATGCTGGGGCTCACCACGTTAGCCACCACACTCACTGCTTTTTGAGTCAGAGTCTCAATCCTTCCTGTAATGCTCCTGCCTCTGCCTCCTGGGATGGCAGATGTGTGACACCACACTCTGCTTTCAATTCAACTTACATCTATCACCTAGGTCCTTAATGATTTTTTTTTTTAATTTTAAAACTTATTTTTAACGTGTATGGGTATTTGTCTGTGAACCAAGTACCAAGAACTTGGTGCCTGTGGAGGCCAGAAGAGGGCATTGGGTCTCCCTCAGCTGGAGTTACAGACAGTTGTGAGCTACCATGTGGGTGCTGGGAATTGAACCCTAGTCCTCTGCAAGACCAGCCAAAGCTCTTAGTGGTGAGCCCTCTCTCTGGCCCCAGTCCTTAACAATTTTTTTATTACTGTAAAAAGAAGGAAGAAAAGAAACGAAAAGGGCATGGTTGCGTTGGACATGAGACCTTGTTTAGAAAAGAAGGTAAAAGAGTCATTTTCAGTCTCACACTGTTGGGAGACACTTCCTGAAAGCTCCGAGGTGTTGGATGCTCTCTAGACCTGCTGGTGTCCCAGTTCTAGCCTCCAGGAGAAAATATAAAAGCCTAGAAGCTTCTGTCATGTCAGGAAGTAGTGTGGTAAGGGCGTTAGACTCCTGGAACCCTACAGAGGTTGATAAGAAAACTGGCACTGTGAAAAAGGATCCGTCTCCCTGCTCACTATGGCCCTGCCTTCTTTCTGCATTTTGAGTAGTAGCCGCTACCATTCCCTTACTCTGAAGTTTGAACTTGGCCCTCAACAGCAGCCTACATGTTCGGTCATCTGGCGCCCCCAGCTTCTCCTCCAGCTTGTCCATCCTCCTTATGCCTTTCCATTGTCACACTTACACTAACCCGAGGCAGTTCCCTGGATGACTTTAGTAAAACCTGAACTGGCTTCTTCACTCTCTGCCCCCTGCTCTGAACTTTTGACCAACGCAACCATGTTCTTTTTATTTCTTTTCTTCCTTCTTTTGCCTTCTTTTCTAACCAAGGTCTCATGTAGCCCAGGTTGGTCTTGAATTCCCTGTGTAGCCCCAGATGACCTTGACTTCCTCCTCTCTCCACCTCTAGAGTGTTAAGAATGACAGGAGGAAGAGGCACTACAGAGATGCTCAGTGGTTAAGGGCACATACTGTGCTTGCAGAGGATCCAAATTCAGCTCACCATAATGCCCTGTAGCTCCAGCTCCAGGGGGATCTGGCACCCCTAGCCTCAATGGAACTTGCACTTACATGCATGCACCCACACACCAGACACATAAAAATACACATACATTTTTTAAAAAAATGAATTCCAGGAGTGTATGAACCACTATGCCTGGTTTATATAATGTTGGGGTCTGAACCAGGACTTTTTGAATGCCAGGCAAACACTCTAGCAACTGAGATACAGCCCTAACCCTCAACCATATCCATGCTTTACTCCCTGAGCAGGTTTTTATCCTGACCAGAAATCCTCCATTGATCTTCTACTTGGTTTCTGACATTCTGATCTTATCTCCTACTATTCCCACAACATCACTTCATGTTTCAGCCAACCGGTCTACTTGAAATTCCCAGATTCGGTTTTTTCCATCTGTTGAACTTTCCTCAGGTTCCTCCCTCTAGGAAGAAAGCATCTTGCCTCCATGTCTGCCCAGTGAGTACAGCTGATTATTCTAGAGGCAAGCCAGGTCCAATGGTCCAGTAAGTTTTTTTTTTCCTGCTCACCTCTATCTCACTGCCCTAGCCCTGATGATCGCACGTTAACCTTACACCAATGTTTATATGCTGTTTCTTGTGTGCATGACTTGTTTGCCTCCCAGTGCTCCTTCAGTACCTATGGAAGGCTGGGAATATGCACTAGAAACTTGATATGTGCTATCTAATTTGTTCAGTCCGCACAACAGCCCCGTGAGATAGCTGTGACTCCCTCCGTTTTATAGGACAGGAGTCGGAGGGTGTCAGAAGTTAATGATCTTGATCCCCCACTAAAAGGCAGAGTCATCACTCACTCAACAACTTTTATTCCAATCCATGTCTGTCAGATTCTTAGGACCCCTTGAGCTTTTCAGTATGGATTGGGAAGTCCCTCTGGGGTCAATTAGCACAGCAGCCTCAGGACAAGGCAGGCCATGTCAAAGGCAGTTTTCTGCTCCTCTCCTTTGATTTAAATTTGTTGCACTATGAAAAAAAAAAAAATGCATGGTTGGCTCTCAGTCAGCACTTATCCTGGGCCAGCACAGGGCTAAAGAAATGATTCATGTAGACAAACATCATCCAGGATGTTTGGTTCCATTGGTGACCCTGATTATTGTAAAACTGTGATAGGAGTGCCAAGCCCAGGCAAACATCCAGCGGTTTCCACTCCCAAGTGCTCAGCCACCTTAATAAAAGCTCAAGCCAAGTCTCCCTTCTTCCTGTTTCAATCCAGCGGGAGGTCTCAGCTCTCATAGCCTGTGACAGCATCATTGTTGCTAGGGTCAGCCTTGGCTTTGATAAGAGGCCCTGGGCATTAATACCCTATATAGGTTTACGAGAAATTCATATGGCGATCAGGAACTGAGAAGAGTCTAGATTTTCACCTTTTAGGGTTGAAAACCCCCAACTCATTGGATCAGTTCACATTGACTACTGAACATCTCTGTAATAATGGGCTCCTTCTCTTCCTTATTATTTTGGAGTCAACGATGTTCAGAGGCTATTTGCTCAAGGAGTGTAAACAGAGTTTTCAGATGCACATGGCCAGTAAGACTGCTCCCCAAGCCATTTTCAGCCTGGCAAGGGGCATGGATCTAATTAAAGATTCTGAGCAGAGAGGCAAGGGCAAAGTAATCCTATTTTGTATTTGAAGTGCTTTTTTTTTTTTTCTTTCCATCTTCAGGACAGTCCTCTCTGAGGCTGGGGCTATCAAAATGCCCATTCCACCACTCCAAGCGCTGTGGAGTGTCAGTTACCTTTCCACTGCCTTCGGCTCAGTCACTCTTAAGCAGATATTGATTGGTTAAATATGTCTAAAGACAAAATTTGCACACAGAGTTCTTAGGTTAATATTCTTCCCTCCCTCTCAACCTAGATGTAAGTGTTCCAGGCCCTCAATGTCTCATGTGGCCCACAGCAGGCAAAGATCTAATAAGAAAAGGCAGATGAATGGTAGAAGTCTTATCTTCTACAAAAACAAGAGTGTTTAATTCATAGGCAAGGGAATTAGACCACAGGCCACCAAGGTCATTGAACCAATGTCACTGGGAAGATCATCATGTTCTTGGTCATCTTTAAAACATCATGAAGTGGCTTGGTAAAAATGTAGTGGCCAGGGCCAGAGTGTAGGTTGGGACTAGTAAAAGTTCTAAAAAGCCCACTGACTGGGTCACTTTCCAGTTATTACTGGGTTTTCCCCCCAGTGTGTGTGTGTTTACGATGTGTGTCTGAGTATGGGCATACATCCCACAGTGTGCATGTGAAGGTCAGAGGATGACTCTGTGGAGCCTGTGTACCTGAGGATGACCTTGAATTCCCGATGCTGCTGCCCCTACCTCCCAAGTGCTGAGATTACAGACATGTGCCACTACCAGTTTATTCAGTGCTGGGGAATCAAACCTAGGGCTTCGTACAGCCTAGGCAAACACTCTATCAACTATGCAAACGTGCAAGATTTGAAAACAGATCAAAAGTCTAGCACAGGAAGAGGAACACTAAATGTCAAACCTAGCTAAGGTTTTGAGAGGTTAAAATAGTCCTTGTAGTTACATCCCAGCCAGGGGGCTCGCTTCATTTTTTTAAATATCTATTTATTTTTATTTCATATGTGTGAGCATTTGCCTGCATGCATGTATGCCTACCACATGCATGCACTCCCCTCAGAGACCAAGAGAGGGTGTCAGATCCCCTGGAACTGGAATTACAGATGGCTATGAGCAGCCATGTGGGTATTGGGAACTGAACTCAGACCCGCTACAAAAGCAGCAAGGTCTCTTACCACTGAGCCATCTCTCCATCCCCATGAGTCACTTTAAATATTCATGAATCTTTTAAGTCAAACTTTATTCATGTAAAAATCCCACTTGCTTCCTTCATGATTTGCTATGTTGTAGGCAGCCTAGTGCTTAAAACCCATACATAATACTTCTCCTCATGGGACTGAACTGGCATTGTTAATTAACATAGGTACCTTATAAAAGACCATTTGAACCTCTCAACACCTTAGCTAGGTTTAGCGCTCCTAAACATGTTTTCAAATCTCTCATATTTTGCATAGATAACTTTGATTTTTGCCTTTCCCAATATAGTTCTTATAAATATCTCATTGTTGTCCCTACCATATGTTTTTTAAAGTCATTTAAAGCACAAACCAAATACTGCTATTCACTAATACAGAAACTCCTGAATTTTCTATACCTAATGTCTTGTCATGTTTCCTCTCAAATAACAATTTTCAAAAGCATTTTGTTGTTGTTGTTGTTGTCAGAAGACAGTCACTACCTATTGTCTGAATTATGTTGCTAACGTTTTAGAGACGCCTTGAAAAAGACATAGCATATGCTAGTAGAAGTTCAAGGGAGAGAGTGGGAGAAAATACGTTAAAGAACTCAAAATCGAGAAAAAGTGGGACGTGTGCTAAACAAAATGTGCAGGGAAACGGGCAAAGCTACAGCAGGACCACAGTTAGCAGCTGCAGGGCAGTTGGGTTTAACACCGACGGCACTTCTTAGGATCCTAGGTCCCTCTATCGAGCTTCCCACCCTCAAACCCCAAGGCTTCTGACCCCAGTCGACTACATCTCCCTAACTCTACTCTTACCCTACTCCCTCCTTTCCTCTTTCTGTTTGGCCTCTCAAGGTTTTCAAGCACTTTTTAGGTAATTTCACCCCGTCTGGAAAGTAGCTCCTGTCTTCCTTCTCTTTCATTCTGGAGACTGTCACTCCTTCGGACCTTACTCGTTAAGCCAGCGCCGCCCTGAAAGCTTGAGGGTGATCTATTTTAGGAGTCCTCCGATGGGATGGCCTCCCCCACGACGACGCCAGCCTTCTTCCCTCCCCCCAACCCCTACTCCTCATTCCTGGAGAAATTTGAACTCCGTGGCCCCTGAAACTGTGCCTGGATCACCAAGGTCTCCATCCGGATCTAAGCTTTTTTTTTTTTTTTTTTTTTTTTTCTAACCAAAGTGAGATCAGGTCAATGGGGTGGAGCGGACAGTACCTCTTTGCAGGCGTGAAGCTCGGGTCCGGTTCCCAGGGTCACCTGGAAGGTGGTCCCAGCCCAGAGCAACAGCCACAGAAGCCAGGATGTGCGCCTTTCAGTTCTTCCTCCGCCTCTGACAGAGGGATGGGGGTTGTGATCAGACTCAGCCATAGCGCTGTCCTGAGCCAGCGGCAATAGCGGCTCAGGTGCTGCGGTGGCTGCTTATGCTGGCAGAAGGAGGAAAAAAAAGAGGAGGAGGTACACAGGGGGAGGATGCAAGGGGCTGGACTCGCTTCAGTCACCTCCCTGCGGCTACGCCAAGGCCGCCCATCCTTCCTCCTCCCTCGGCCCTCTCCTCCTCCTAGCCACGTCGCCTTGACAACCGCATCCTCTTCGCTCAGGGCGGGTGGGGCAGGGACCACGCGCGCCTCTGCCGCTCACCTGCCGGTCTCCATAGCAGCCGCCACCGCTGGCGCGCGGCGTGGGAGTGCGCGCACCAGGGTTTGCAGCTAACCCAACCGGCTTACGTAAGGCATGCGGTAGAAGGACCCTCCAAACCATCAACAGCAGCTCATTTCCCCCCTATTGATCTTCTCGGCCAAGGGCTGTTTCTGAGCATCTCTTATTTTGCAATCGTGGCATGTAAAACAATAAACGGAAGACAGACGTCATCGCCACCTTCCAGGGATCGTCTCCTAGAGTGGCCCCAGCACTAACTGCAAAAGCTACATCCATCATTCCACCATCCACTCCCAGTCCATCCATGTTTTTATAGCCGGATCGATGAGCATCGCTGACGTCTGCATAGTTAAACAGAAAGGAGAGTGACCTGACGGTCAATTTTACAAGCAGGACACGTGAGATCTTTGATTTTTTTTTTTTTTAACATTCTCGTACTCTCATTGCTTTGAAAATGAGGAAGTTTTTTTTTTTCTTTTTTTTTGGGTGAGGGAGAGAAGGAAACCTTTTAGGACTTCTTCGTCAGCTCAAGTCTTTTGCAGAACTCCGGTGCGGTTGGAGACCAGTGTTTTCCAACTGCGGTTCCAGAGTGCCTCAGCCTCCTCCCAAGGAGCCTTCTGAGTTGAACCGCTAGGTGGCGCATCTCTCAAAGGGAATACATCTATGTCATAAATGGAGGGATAGTTGCCTGGCAACCAAAATCTGGGCGTTCCAAACAATTGGGACCGGGATCCTCTGCGAGCCCTTTCGCGCCGTGGCTGCGCTAATCTGGGAATAAGCCTGCGTCTCTGGACCCTTAAGCATGCCTCACAGTCAGGAAAATTTCTCGCACCCTCCGTTAAGTGACGAAGACATACACTTGGGAAATCTACGGGCTTCTAAGGTACTGAGGTTTCCTCAGCAAATTCCCAGTAGGGTTTCCAGCAGATTCCTGCTAACCTAACTTCGGTGAGATCACCGAATACCAAAAAAAAAAAAATAATAATAATAATCTGTTTTCTGCTTGTCTCGTTGGCCCCCTATTTGGGTCTGCTAACGTTTCAGAAATGGTTTTGAACAGAGGGAAGTGAACTCTAATGTAGAACAAGACTCCTCAAAGCAACGATTAATATAAGGGATGAGGAAGCTGGGTTCCACCAAGCCACCCTTTTCTCTTGTTTTGAAATTCGTACTCCAAAGACAGATGAGATGTGAAATATAAAAGATTCTAAAAGACCAGGTCATGCTTCAAGCAAGTCTTCACGATACCTCTGTCCTCTGGTTAATGCAAAAACACATTTGCATACGTGTGTGTATAATTTAACTGTGCTCAGTGGCCAGGGAATACAAACAAAATCTTTTTTCTAGTATAAATATTTGGGATATTTGGAAAGGTGCACTATAATGTGAAGTGGTAACTTGAGTTTGATAACAGTATCAAAGAGTTTTCTCTTATTCGATATGTATATGCCACACACTCTGCTAAACACTGAGGCAATATAGACTAATATAGTTAAGTGTCCAATTAGGTTAGTAGCAAAGATAGGGCAGCAATAGCATCAGTAAAAATGCTTAGACATGCGCAGCATGTGCCTGTAATCCCAGCATTCGGGAGGTGAAGACAGGAGGACCAGTAATTCTAAGCCTGCTTGAACTATAAGAACCTGTTTCAAAACAAACAAAAACAAACAAACCTCCAACCACCACAAACATGAAAACATGCTTCCCACAGTGGTACATATACATGTACATATACGTTGTGAAAGAGTTACAGGCAGAATGCCCTGAGAATAGGAACTTGAAGGAGAGTTTCTCAGAGAAAGTGAATGACATCCAGATAAGTTAACTGGACCAGATGAAAGGTTTGTGTGTGTGTGTGTGTGTGTGTGTGTGTGTGTGTGTGTATGTGTGAAGTTAGGAAGAAGGAAAGAAAAATCAGGCACTGAGGGAAAAGGAAGCCGCAGGTGCTGCTTGGGAAACTGAAAATTCCAAAAAAGCTAACCGTTTAAAACAGAGACAAGGGGTGATGGGTGCTAGAAACGAGACCTTGTTGGCTGAGTGCTGTGAGCACTGTGTTAGTGGGCTAGGAATCGTCCTGGAGGTGTGGGGAATCATGGGATTTCAAGCACCAGAGTGTTACGATTAGGGTTGTTAGAAATCACACCCAGCTGTGTACACGTCTTTCAGTAAATGTGTGTTAAATGAGCATATTAAAAATGGAGGGCCTACAGCCTCAGCTACATAGCAAGTTCAAGACCAGCCTAAATTACATGAGACACTATCCTTAAAAAAAAGAAAAAAAACTGGTGGCCTATGTGGGTAAATTTGATCAGGGGGATGTCATTAACAATTATGGGACTGGTCTTCAAGAGTATCATATGCTCAGCTCCTTAAGTTAGTTGTAAATAAGTCACTGTTGAGAGAAATGTACTTTGGTTATATCCTTGACTGTTATGTGAATAGAGAGTAGCCGTAGTGAAAGTGAAACTAGAGTGTGAAGACAGCTTGCCGTGGTACTCCTGGATACCCGAAGGAACTGAGTCCGCAGAAAGATGCGTACACGTGTTTACTATGACACTGATAGTCACGATATCCAAGTTAAGAACCAGCCTGGGTCCCTGTCTGCATGAATGGATAAAGAAAATGTGCTAGACATACACAGCCAAGTATTATCCAGTCATAGGGAACAGTTGTATCTTCAGGGAGACAGGCAGTTTCAGAAGGACAGGTGTGGCATATGCAAAATCTACTTAAAGACTTGAGACTGGAGTAGCCGAGTGGTGGGACACTTGCTTAGCATGAGTGTGAACCCCAGCACAGCAAGGGGGAAAGAAAGACATGAAAATAGAAAAGGGGCTATTTGGCAAAGGAGCAAGAGATGACAATTAGGGATAAATATCCTCAGGGTTTTATGCATGTACACCATGATGCAGCCTGTCTTGTATGGTTGGTATGTGCTGATAATAAAAGATTAAATTTGTGAATGTACGGAGACCTCTTTCATGCACACCTGTCACAGGAGGGCATCGGTTCAAAACAGGCGCGGCCATCCTGAGGAGGGGTGAGTGGCAGCAGCGATGTGGCGGTAAGATGCAGAGAGCAGGGCAGTGGGACTTGATGACTGACTATTCGGGCCCAAGAAAATGGATACATAAAAGATAAACTCCTGGGTATCTGAGGGCTTAATGGACACCATCACTGAGATGGAGCATCCCGAGGAAGCAGGTTTGGGCAGAAAGATGTTGACCTCAGTTATATCAATGTTTTCCTGGTGCCTGTGAAAGCTTTATGATTATGTGGTAGGCAGGCTTGAGAGGTTGGGGTGAAGACATGTCTGGGAGTTGCACAGCATGTGTACTGGTTGAGGTTGTGGTAGAAAAGCAGCCTTTCTGTGACTATAAGAATAAAGCAAATGCTGTGTGGCGGTGGCACATGCCTCTGACCCAGCACTCAGGAGGCTGAGGTGGGCAGATCTCTGAGTTCAAGGCCAGCCTGGTCTACAGAATAAGCTCTAGGACAGCCAGGGCTACACAGAGAAACCCCGTCTTGAAACAAACAAATGAACAGACAGAATAAAACAAGAAACAGCCTCTGAGAAACAGAGCAGAGAGAAGACTGAGCTGAGAAGGAAGTATAATAGCCAGAGACCCGAGTTAGGCAAGCCAGGAGTTGGCTTCATGGGATAGAGATGTATATGTGTAAGAATTCAGAGTTGCAATGCCAAAAATCTCAGGAACCACATAAGGTCAGAGCTAGGAAAGATCCTTCTGGTAGCCTCGGAGATCGTGGGTCAACAGCCAGGACAGTTTCAGTGAGCACTGGAAAAGAGGCCAGACTACAAAGGGTTGGAGACATGAATGGTGAAGAAGGGGAGATAGTAATTGTTGACCCTTGAAGAAGTGTGGTTCTCTGGAGGAGGTGACGGTGAGGTAGATATACCTTGATAAAGGAATATTAGAGAAGTTGAGGCCAGATGAGTGGGTGGGGAATGGCACAGGCCCAAAGAACAGGGAAGGGCTGGGTCTAGAGAAGCTTCCTCCTGAATGAAGGAATTTCTCCCTGTGATCAAAGGAAAGAGGGTCTGGAGGCTGCCACTGGGGCTTAAGATTTGGATTTCTTTTCTTTCTTTCTTTTTTTTTTTTTCAAGACAGGGTTTCTCTGCATAGCCTTGACTATCCTGGAACTCACTCTGCCACTCTGTAGACCAAGCTGGCCTTAAACTCACAGAGATCCACCTGTCTCTTCCTCCCGAGTGCTGGGGTTAAAGGTGTGCACCACCACCACCTGGCCCTAATGAAAGGCAAGCCCTTTATGCCAATAGAGGAGATAACGAGGCTTGCATAGCTTTTGAGGAAAGTTGAGCTGCTCGGGGCCACATCAGGGGAAGCCGAGCCTGTGTTTGCACTGTGTGTACATATTTTACATATCTGTCTGCTCCTACTGTTCAACTAAGATTTATTTAACTGAGTCAAATCACACAGCACTTTGCTACATGGAGGGAGAGGAGGATAGATGGTAGTGCTCACTAGAATTCAGTCATTGGTTCGATCGGGGCATAGTTTTTAATTACCTGGGTTGGGTCAGTGTGCTTTGTATTGAGGATATGACTTGGGAAAATATTCATTTTTATATACAAGAAAAATCACTTATGTCTGTTTATAGAATTGAGTGTCCAGTGAACTCTTTTCTGACATTTCTTCCTTCATAACTTACCCTTTCTTCCTTGTCTTTTTCCCACCTAGACATTACACATTCTGACTTTGTACCCCATTGCCTCTCCTGGCACCCTCCCTGCCCCAGTGGAAATATAGTCTTTCTCCACAGGCTTTAACTACTACTGCGTGTGGACAACTTGCTCTATCTTGTTTGTTTCCAGATCTACAGCAAAAGATACAGTTTTCTGCTGATTAGAAGTTTCATCTTTTCTCCAAACTTGGATCTTCTAAACATGAATGTATCATCCTTCTGACCCATTCTCGAGTCCCCTCCTCTACTTCCAGAACCCTGATCCACCACCTTCTTCTGTTTCCCTTGCCAGTTTTTCATCATTTCCCACTCAGAAAGCTTAGGGAGTCCTGCCCCTGTTATCACCCCTCTCTGTGTAGTAGCTGTCCCTCTGAGATTCAAGTCACATGGGATGGAGCACGGTGAATCTGACCAACTCTACAACATCAGCCAGGCCTCCTATAACCAGATCCTGGCTATGGTTTCTCTTGCAGAAATTGCCACATAAGAACCCAACTCACCTCGTTCAGCAGCAGGAACCCTGGAATCGGCTCAGCTCAACTCCCACAATGACCTCCATTAGGCGAGATGCCTACTTTTTTGATCCCAAGGTACTTAGCATTGAAATACTACTACTTTTTGTATCCACTTAAGGCTCAATAAATTTCTTTCTCCCAATCTCTCTCTCTCTCCCTTCCTTCCTTCTTTTCTCTTTCTTTCTCTCTTTTTTCTTCCTCTCCTTTCTTTCTTTCCTTCTTTCCTTCTTTCCTTCTTTCTTTCTTTCTTTCTTTCTTTCTTTCTTTCTTTCTTTCTTTCTTTCTTTCTTTTTCTTTCTTTCGTTTCCTTTCTTTTATAATAGAGCCTTGCTACATAGCCAAAGCTGGCCTCAAACTTAGTATTTAGCCCAAACTGGCCTGGAACTCTCAATCCTCCTGCCTCAGCCTCCTGAGTACTGGGATTACAGACATGTACCAGCACATCTGGCATTAATATCCTTTTCTAAATACAGTCTGAAGAGCCTCAGCATCTTTTCTTTTGTTCCCAATTCAAGACCTTACCAAATCCAAAACCAACCTATTACATCACAAGGCTTGGTCCAAATCATTTTTATCAAATTTCTTCTCACACACTGTATTAAATCAAAGGCTGAGCCAGGTAGTGACAGTGCATGCCTTTAATCCAGCACTTGGGAGGCAGAGGCAGTCTTGAGTTAGAGGCTAGTCTGGTCTAAAGTTCGAGTTCTAGGACAGCCAAGGCTACAAAGAGAAACATTGTCTTATAAAACAAGAACAAACAAAATACCAGAGACTGAATATAAGTGAAGTAAGGTTTATTAAACCCAAGTCAAAGACAATTTTTCCATGTCATCTGTGAGCTTACCACTCCTTAGTCTAACCATAAGAGATCATTTCTCTTGGCAAGAGTTAAGAAGTCATCATGATGCACAATGCAGTGTTAGGAGTTGGTGCATTTCTGATATTCTGGAGAATAGGAGAGCGGAGTACAATATGAATGCAATAGCTGGATACAATCTAACTAGAGTTGAGGCACAAAGCTGTCAGGTTAACTGTGGGAGGACTTCCTCTGCAGATACCAAAGGATGATCTGGATTTCCGCTTAGCAGCCTTATATGACCACCACACCGGGGCATTCAAGAACAAAACTGAGATACTATTACACCAGGAGACCATTCAGGATATCTATGGGTAAGTGATGGACTCACAGCCTCTCCACCCTAAAAACACTACCATCAGTCACATAAAGTAAAATGACACCTGATAATATGAACAGGTGCATAGTTGTTCCTTTTTTTTATTATTATCGCAACACGGTTTGTTCTGTCTTTGTTTTAAATGTTCTGGGAATCAAACCTAGAATATCAGGCATGCTAGGCAAGTGCTGTACCACTAAGCTACATCCTTAGCCCTCGTTTCTGTAGTTCATTTTCTAAAATGAGCAGAAATCCTCCAAACTTAAGTTCATCTGGAAATAATTCTAGGAAATAAACATGGCTTAGACTTGAGATTTTATAAAACTATCTTTTCCTTTCACCATTTTCTCTCTGATTGGTTTCACTCTCCTCTGTTTTCTTCCCGCCATTTTCTAGAAGCAAGATTCAGTTTCCTGGAGAGGGATTCCACCCTCCTCCAGCCCCCATCACTTCCCGGACTAACATCAGACACTGGATTAACCCAAAGAAAGAATCCATCCATAGCATCCAGGGATCCATAGGTATGGCTCAGGAGAGGATGGGCTTGTGGGAATGGTTCTGGAGTCGTTCTGAATGACCAGGAATCAGAAGCTCAGGGGTTACTGGCTAGTAGGAAAGATCAGAGACTACAGAAGGTGGGAATAAAGTGGGGATAAAGGTGTCACCTACTAGACTAATACTAGGGGACATGCTGACAATAGAACTAGGGAATTCAGTTTTTTTAGAGGGTTATGTGACATTTTGTGCAGGGCAGGCAGAGGGCATGAATTTGGGAGTGAAGACTCTTCTTTGATTCCCATCAATCTGCACATGCCAATTTCCCACCTCTACAAGAATCTTTTTATGGTACCAATAAATGTGTTGGCTAAAGGATTTTTAAAAGGGAGTAGGAACAAAGGATCTGAAATCCTAGCTCACTTCATTCTCTTTCCTTCACAGTATCTCCTCACACTGCAGCCACCAATGGCGGTTACTCCCGAAAAAATGATGGTGGCTTCTTCTCCACCTAGTGGTGACTGCCGGGATAATTTCATCATGGTGGAGCATCCAGCTACCCACCTTCATTAAATAGGTTTGTTCATGATGAAGCCTGAAGTGTCTGCTGCTATGGTACTTTTGACAACTCTTAAAATGAAAAAAATTCCCCAATTCTAGAAACTAATCCTGTTGTGTAAATTTGTACCTTGGAAAGTCATTTGCCAGAAGGACGGATTTAGGACAGAACAGCACTGGTTTGGATGGGACATGGGTCTTTAATTTGCAAGTTTGTAAAGTCACAGCTACACATTCAGTACATCCAGCACTAAGTGTCGGGAAAACAGGAAATAGTCATAGCCTGTTCTCCCAGTGAGCAAGTTATCACTGTGAATCTAAATGCTCCAAGTAGCATTCATTATTAACTGCTAAAGTCACGTTAACAGCTTTTAGACTTCTCAAGTTTAGATACCTGCTTTTCTGTGACATTCCATTTTCCTTGGCCCTACTCCTTGCTATTGTTCAGTCTCTGACTCTGCTGCTGCTTGGAAGGCAACTCTCTTTTCTGTGTTGACTTTGCCTGTGGCATATGACCCCAATTCCCATAAACATCACTCAAAAACTTGGTGGTTTGATTTCAAGGTACCTAAAATTTGATGCATTAACATGGTTTCTTGCCCCGACCTGCGGGGCCAGTAATTAGTGGGTCTCGAGGAGGACCATCCAAACCTGAAAGAGATGGGACGGGGAGAGAAAGACGGAGGCCAAGCAGATTGTCTAGGCTTCGTTTATTGAGTGTCTTACAGGAGGTTTTATAGGGCAGGGATAAGAAAGCAGCTGCAGTGGGGCGAACCTGAGGGCATGGAGGGGAACGACCCCAAGTACATCTTGTGGTTTTTCTCGGAAAGTCCCTAATTGTCTAGTTCTTAATACTATGAAAAGTTATTAATTTCTCAGGCACTGAAGCAAACATTAATTTTCCCAAGCACTGAAGCAAGCATTAATTTTTCAAGCACTGAAGCAAGCAGAAGGAACAAGGAAGTTGTAAGGAGGGCCAACTTATGAGGCATCGAGCTCTATTTTGTCAGCCTGCCTGAACTGTTGGGGGGTGGTCTTCTACAGTTTCTAATCTTACAAGTCATGGGACTGGGGAGATGGCTCAATGGATGTGGGACTGTCATAGAGCTAAGAGTAGGTCGAAGCTGGCCTGGAACCCCGAGTCATCCCAGGAGATGAGAACAGAAGTGTTCAGTTGCTCCTCACTTTAGCCCTGGCCAGAACCCAGCTAAATATTAAATACTGCTTGCTTCACAGAAGCAAAGGAATGCGGCTTGGTTGGTGCTTATCTGGGCTGTAGCTGGAAGCCTAGGGATGAGTCCATTTACTAAGGTGTCCTCCTCTTTTTCCCTGTGAGACCACACCTCATGCAGAAGGTGCCCTTGCAGGACCTTGATGCTTAGACTTGAGCCCCACATGCAAATGAGGCGACTCCAATATTCTTGTCTCAACCAATGGATCCCTACCCTGGGTACCAAAGACCCTCCTACCCTGCTTGTGGCCCTATATGTGTACCCTACACCTCGCATTAAAGTGGAGACGCCCCCTGAAGCGTGTTCCCAAGTGTCTGTCCACTTGTCGACTCACCGGAGGTCCACATAGGACAAGGCAGGGTGTTGTAAACCCAGGGCCGCCCCATCATGCTGAGTCCTCCCCGCAGCGTCCCTCCACCTGGAGCTGGCCCGGCGGGTGGCTGCTGACTCCAGGCAGGGTACCTGTAGCTGGGATACACGCATGGCAGGAAGATTCCAACCCCCGGGACAAGAGGAGAATGTGCTTGCCATGCAAGCATGAGGACCTGAGGTTTGGGTCCCCACACCCATCTGTAACTCCAGTGCTGTGGGAGCGGGGGAGGGGGAGTGGATCCTAGGGGCTTGCTGGCCAGCCAGTCTGGCTGAGTCAACTGAGTTCCAGGTTCTGTGAGAGACCTCATCTCAAATAAGTAAATAAATAAACAAATAATGAGGCAGACAGAGAGAGAGGAAGACACCCAACTTCAACCTCTGGCCTCCACAGGTATACACACAGAGGCATGCGAATCTGCACAAATGTGCACAAAAATTAAAAAATAAAAATAACAAGTCACTCATGAGAACCTCTTGTCACAAAAAGGATTGGGCAAAAAATGGCCCAATGGCCTTTTGAATATTGCACTACAAGGTATGTGTAATGGTATCCACCTATAATCCTAGCACTCTGAAGGTAGAGACAGAGGAATTGCTAGTCCAAGGCCAGCCTGGGCTACACAGACACTGTCTTAAAAATGGTTTTTTTTTGTTTGTTTGTTTGTTTTGGAGGGTGGTGAGACAGGGTTTCTCTGTTGTAACTCTGGCTTTACTGGAACTCTCTCTGTAGACCAGGTTTAGCCTTGAAATCACAGAGATCCATCTGCCTCTGCCTCCCAAGTGCTTGGAGTTAAGGCTTTCCTGGGTTAGAATGAGTCCAGGTTAGCCTGGGTAATTTAGTGTGAGACCTTATATCAAAATAAAATAATAAAAAGGGCTAAGGCTGTAGCTCATTGATGGAACAATTGCCTAGCATGCACAAGACTCTAGGTTCAGTCCTCAGTATAGAAAAAAAAAAGAAGCAGAATTTCTGTCTACCATTAGGAAATTACATGAATAAGAAATCAAGAAAGCCATCCCATTTGTGACAAATTTAAACTGCAATGTGAATGATCTCTACAATGAAAACTATAAACTCTGAGAGAAATTGCAAAGGACACACACAAAGACATCTTGTGTTCATGCATTGGAGGATCAATAATGTTAAAATGTCCAAAACATTCTACAGAGTTGATGCAATCCCTCTCAAAACACTAATAACATTCTTCACAGACCTAGGAAAGACAATGTTGTGATTCATATGTAACTACAGAAACCTCCAAGTAAGGCTAAGGAGATGTCTCAGTAGCAGACTGCCTTATAAAATCAAGGACTTTCAAAAAGCTGGAGGGTGGGTGCTGGAGAGACGGTTCCTGGTTAAGAGCAGCAGCTGCTCTTCCAGAGAGGTCCAGGGTTTGATTCTCAGCACCCACAGGGCAGCTGACAGTTCCTGGGTATCTGAATCTGACACTCTCTCATGTACTCTGTGAACACCATTCATACATGTGGTACACAGACATACGTGCAGGCAAAACACTCATAAAGATAAATTTTAAACAAAAAGAGGTGGGCAGGGCACCTGGTCTCCATACATATGTACAAACACCAGAACACGTACCCACATGTGACCTGCACACATGCACTCACATCAACAGTCAAACTTTGAGCTTATGGTACCTGTCTTAAAAATACACTTAGTGTACACTTACAGAACATTTAAAAATGTACTGTAGTAGAAACCGTGTATTGGTATAAAAATAGATACCTAGACCAATGGGGCAGAATAAAAAGCTTAGAAATGAAGCTCCCACACCTACAGCCAATTGATCTTCAACAAAGCTGCTAAGAACGCACACTGGGGCCAGTGGTGGTGCACAACTTTAATCCCAGCACTCAGGAGGCAGGCAGATTTCTGTGAGTTCCAGACCAGAGCTACAGAATGAGACCTTGTCTAAAAATTAAACAAAGCCCCTGTGTTGGACAGTTTTTTTTTTGTCAACTTGACACAAACTAGAATCATCTAGAAAGAGGGAACAACTAAGAAAATGCCTTCATCAGTTTGGCCTTGTTTTTGAGACAGGGTTTCTCTATCACATAACTCTTGCTGTCCTGTGTAGACCAGGCTGGTCTCGAACTCACAGAGATCCACCTACCTCTGCCTCCGGAGTGCTGGAATTAAAGGTATGTGCTATCATGCCTGGCCCATAGAGCATTTTCTTGATTATTTATATGGGAAGACACAACCTACTATGGGCAGTGTCACTACTGGGCTGGTAGTCCTGGGAAGCATATGAAGGTTGCTGAATGTGTGTCTGGAGAATAAGCTAATAACCAGCATTCCTTCATGGTCTCTGCTTCAGTTCCTACCTTCGAGTTTGTGCTTGAGCTCTTGCTGTAACTTCTCTCAGTGATGTATTATGATTTGGAAGTGTACAAAAAACACTTTTGTCCCCAAGTTGCTTTTGGTCATGGTATTTATCATAGCAATAGAAAGAAATATAGGACAACATGCAATTGGCCAATGGGTATATGAAAGACTGATATGATCACAGAAGTGCAAATCAAACCACCATCAGATATCACTCTACTTCATTTAGGATGGGATTAAGACAACCAAATCTCACAAGTACTGGTGGTGTAGCTCAGTTGGAGAGTGCTTATCCAACATGCATAAGACCCTGGGTTTGATTTCCAGCACTGAAAACTAGGAGTGGCATGCTTGTAATCATATTGTTTGGTGGTACACATCTTTATCACTTGGGAGGCAGAGGACTGGTGGCGTTCCTGTAGTCCTAGCTGCTCTTGGGATGCCAAGACAGAACTCTTCAAGAAACAAGAACTTTCTTGTCTCAACAAAACAAAAAACCATAGGATCCAGATCCATCCAGCAAGTCTACTACTTGCTACGTGTCAATGAAAATGAAATCAGTATTTTGAAGAGCTATCTGGAAGCCCCAGTTTACTGCAGCACTATTCACAACAGCTAAGAAATGGAATCAAGCCCGATATTTGGTGGCCCTCGCCTTTGATCCTGCCCAGCACTTGGGATGCAGAGGCAGGCGGATCCCTGTGAGTTTGAGGTCAGCCTGGTCTACAGAGTGAGTTCCAGGACAGCCAAGGCTACACAGAGAAAACCTGCCTTGAAACCACCTACCCTACTCCACCCAAAAAAGAAGACATGTAATCAATTTAAATGTCCATCAGTGAATGGATGGATAAAAGAAAGGATCATCTATGGGCCGAGATGGTTCAGTAGGTAAAAGCACTTGCTGCCAAGCCTGGCAACCTGTTTGATCCCTGGAGCCTCGTGGTGGAGAGAAGTGACTTCCACAGGCTATCCTCTGACCTTCACATGCTCACAAGCACTTAAGCACACAAGCACAATAAGAGGGGGAAAAGGGAATAGCTCAGTGGTAGAATGCAAGTGTGATGAAGAAAATGTGCCACATGTACACAACTGACTTAGGATTTCAGTAAACGAAAAACCATGACCAAAGCAATTTGGGGAAGAAAGGGTTTATTTGGCTTATACTTCTACATGTGGTCAACCACTGAAAGAAGCAGATTTCTGTTGCATGGTGAGGTGATTACAAACAATAATGTATCCTGTATGTAAAACAGTTTTAGAAACCCTAATGTAGACATTATACAATGTGCAAATGTACTGGCAACTCTCAAAAAAGTGCAATTTGTATGCCAATTAAAGTTAGTTTAGAGTTAGGGCAGTGGTTCAGTGAGTAAAGAGTGAGGACTGGAGTCTAGAAACTCCAAATCCACATAAAAGCCGACGGGGGGTTGGAGGGGGCACATGCAATCCTGGGACGGGTGTTATGTACAACTGGCTAGTTGCACATAATGACATCATCAGGGAGAGGCTCGGCCTCAGAAAATGAAGTGTGTGCGTGGGTGGGGTGGGGGTGGGGCTGAAGAAAAGATCTGACGCCAACCTCAGGCCTCCACACATACCTACAGGTGTGCGACCACTGACTCCCATACTCTCATGAATACCGTACACACAATATGCAAATGTTTTCCCTTTAGCTCAACGTTGGTAAAGTGGCTGTAATCCCAGCCCAGGAGGCAGAGGCAGGCGGTTCCAAAATTCAAGGTCATCCTCTGCTACAAATCAAGATCACCAGCCTGAGGAGGGTGCGAGAAAAATTGCAGCGGCAACAAAGCCTCCACCCGCAAGCGGCGGCGTGACGTAGACTCTGGGCTTTCACCCCGAGCCTTGGCGCATCAGCACACGGGACCTGAGCTGTGCTCGGCGACCGGGTCCTGGGGCCGGGCTCAGATCAGAATCGCCTCGGTAATCAGTGGCCGGGACGGACCCTGCCTCGTCTATCTGATCAATTCATCACTTCTGAGCGCCGGGCCCGCAGGACCGATCCCAGGACCTTGGGAACCGCGGCACGCCACCGCCTAGTGGGCCTCGCTGCACAGCGCCCCGCCCCGAGGAAGGGGCTTCGCAGGAGGGCTGCTTTTCATTTCGGGGCGGCCCGGCGGGGCGAGGGTCACGACCCGATCAAATAAGATCAAGGTGTAGGCGGGGGAGGGGCGTGGGGCGGACACATGCACTCGTCTCGCACGCCCCACACGCGCGCACACACACTCGCACATCCACCCTCGCACTCGGCCCACACGCGCACACGACACCACACCACACAACCCTGCCCTAACCCCAGCCACGCTCCACTCGCAAGGAAGTGGAAGTTGCAAACCCCCTTTTAAACACTCTGTCTGGCCCCAAAGGATTCTGGGAGGAACTACAGAGTGGTCAGGCGGCTCCTGCACACCCCGTTTATCCAGAGAACTCTCTTCTGCCTCCTTGTGGCTGGGAGGTTTCATGACAGAAGGCCCGATTTCTATAAGTAGAATAGGGTTTTGTTGTGTTTTGAAGTCTAAATAGCCCAACCTGGTGTCCGACTCTAGCCTCCTGCTTCTGCCTCCGGGTGCTGCCCTCACATGTAGGCAAAAAGCCTGGCTTCTTTACTATGTATATAGTAAATGTAAATGTTTATATCCTTGTCTAGTTTTTCTTTGATTTGACCTTTTCTTTACCCTAAATTAAAACATACTCAATTTCTAGCAATAAAATGATGCAGTCTCAGACTTATATGTGAATGGCTTATTTACCGTGGACTTAGCAACCCTAGATTATTACAAGAGCACCATATGAATATTCTTCCAAGTTTTCTTCTCCCTGACAGTATCATTTATCACATGCATTTATTGGCAGAGTGGGAGCAGTGTGTCATGGTGCACATGAAAAGGTCAAAGAACAACTTGCAAGGAGTCAGTTTTCTCCTTCCACTATGTGAGTTTTGGAACCAAACTCAGGCTGACAGTTTTGGCAGGAGATGGCTTTACCATTGAACCACCTTGTAGCCCAGAAATTTTTTTTTTCTTTTTTCAAGACAGGGTTTCTCTGTTGTAACTCTGGCTGTCCTGGAACTCACTCTGTAGACCAGGCTGGCCTTGAACTCAGAGATCCACCTGCCTCTGCCTCCTGAGCGCTGGGATTAAAGGTGTGCACCACCACTGCCCAGCAGTATCATTTAACCAAAGGATATTAGAGTACTTAAAGAGACAGGTTATCTGTAAACTGGGGAAATGTTGGACTGCATATCCCATATCACAAAGTCTCCTGGCTGCCCAGGCTTGGTGCTGAGAGTCATGTTGCTGAGGCTTCACTTGCATTCATTTCATTATATCTCTTTTTTTGGGGGGTGGGGGGGGCAGGAATAGTGGTGCATGCTTTTAATCCCAGCCCTCAAGAGGCAGAAGTAGGTAGGAACTTTTGAGTTCAAGGCCAATCTAGTCTACATACTGAGTTCCAGGCCAGCCAGGGCTTCAAAGTCAGACCCAAACAAATAAATCTGATTTTCAAATTCCACAAGTAAAATAACAATTAAGTAGATGCGCCTCTCACCATAGTGAGCATGTCAATTCTTCATCCCCTTCTCTGTCCTTTTTCAGTAAGGAGAGAAGGTGGCACAGTAAAAGAATTTTAACCCTTAGTAGAAAATGATTTCTTAAGCTGCAATTTGACCTCATGCCAGTCCTACTTAGCACCATCAATAAACAAATATGGAGGAATGTACCCATCATATGCTACAGAATCCCACTGGCATAGATATTTTCTAAGGGCCTGGGTGGTTAACCTGATAACCTCTCAGAATGAAGTTCACCAGTAATGTCAAATGACACTTGTCTTTAAATAGTAGAAATGGGTCTGTTGGTTACATGTATTAGAGGTGCTCTCTACCTCACTTAATATACTTCAGCTTTTACTCATATTCAGCTCCCTCAGGAGAAAGCCTGGCCATTATATCTTCTGATCTGTACCATGCATTTAGTAACCTTCACACAAAGCTCACAGAATGACAGTATTCACTCAGGTGAGCCAACATGTTATGCTATGGGTAGAAGCCCAGGATGCACCAACAGTTTATGAAGTACACATGACAAAGCAGACAAAATCCAGAGGGAAAAAAATTTTATTTTCAAGGATTGTGCCAACAATGGTGAATAAAAAATGGTATTTCAACTATAAAAAGGAGCTGATTTCGTTTGACCCTGGTACACAGGGTTCATGGTGATACCAGCTTGACTCTGAAGCAGTATTGCTACCCTCATACTTCCACTCCTAAAGAATTTCCCCTAGAGGAACTTTTTTTTTTTTTTGCCAAAATATGAAACACATTAGCCTAAATAAGTACAGCAGGTTCCTATTTACCTGCTTATATAAAGTCAAGAAATGGAATAGGCTATTTGCCTTTTTATGTACTTTTTGGTATATTCTGGTAAGAAAACATCTCAAAATATAACAACTCAGGCATTTAGGCCAAGAGGGCCCATGAAGAAAGCTAAGAACGAAACTTAAGATATAATGCTGCTTTACAAACCAACGCTGGAGACATCAGCCCTATTTGAAAACAAGTCATTAAATACTAAGTAACTAGTGCTGAACCTGCCTTCCCAGGGGCACCCTGTTGGTCATCAGGTCCCAAACCCCCATGCACAATCTGGATCTATTAGGTTTCTTTTCTCTCCCCATGGAAAATAGCAATTATTGATATATGTCCTGTGGACCAGTTCCTTAAGAGAGAGACTTACACATGCAGTGTTTCCTTGATGAATTCTTCTACTGCTACAAGCCCTCAAAGGCATCAGAACCTGAGCAGAACCAGCAGGCTTTGCGGAGTATTTGGGAAAAAGAAAACATCACTTCCCCTGGGGTCAGCCAAGCTTTATGATGGACAATGCAACTGGAACATGTGTCTATACTTGTGTATTATCATTTAATAGTAGACCTATTTTTTTTTTGTAGGCTGTTGTATACTTCACATCTAACAGCTGATTTTTTGCAGGCATAGGGAGGAGGAATGGAGAAGTCTTCCCTTCAAATGTTGAGTCATTTAACATCACCTGTTCAGGAGGCTTCAGACTCCATAGAACAGCCCTGACACTCAGTTGCAAAGCTCCATTTTCCTTTACTCAGCAGCACATTCATTTTATTAATGAATTCTATGAGCTGTCCAACATGTTACTACAGTGACTGTTCTCATTTCGGTTTCTCGTGGTCTCACAGTAAATACAACCGACAGTGAGACACTGCCTCTGAAGAAAACTGAGAGTTGGCAGAGACACAACTAAAAATTGCTGTAACCCAGATTAAAGAACAAGCTTGTATCTTTTATAAACTGACAAAATTCCCAACAATATAAACTTTCATCACAATAAATTCTTATACTAGATGAATTTACTAGTATATGAATTGCTCTAATTCACTTTTCTACCATAACTTCAAATATATTAATCCATTAATTCTTCATAGTCCCCTCCCCAGCATTGGTATTTAAAATTGAGTAACAGTATTTAGCACTGAGTAATTTAGGAAATATTTTAAAAGCTTTAGGAAATAGCAAAAGTTGGTTGAGTGAAGTCTTCTTTGGGGATAATGCTTCCTTGTCTTGGTCACTGCTTCTAGTCTCATTATGGATAACCCTGGATTTCACAGACACTCAGGTTCTCTGGGCAAAACCTCAAGCTGCCAGCACAGAGCAATCTGTTCTCTCTGCAGTGGGAACCATGCTCTCTTAAGTTTCCAGATGGATATAGAAAGAACACATTTCAAAAGACGATTTCTTGGCCTTTCATAGCTCCTATTTCCCACCCAGACCCAACTCCCTCCCCAGTTCACCAGATCTAAATTAGCCAATTAAAAAAATCCTAAAAACTATCTCCTGGTGCACGCTTTTAATTCCAGCACTTGGGAGGCAGAGGCAGGCGGATCTCTGTGAGTTTGAGGCTACACTGGTCTACATAGAGAGAGCTCCAGGACAGCCAGGGCTATGCAGAGACCCTGTCTCAAACAAAACAAAACAAAACAAACCCTCCCCTTCTAGGAAGTCTGAACACAGCCTTTATCCTTCCCCAGTGAGCCTCAGTTTGAAAAGATTCTGAGGAGGGACTGAAGAGCAAAATAGATAACTAGTTGTAGATTGCTTTTTCAGTGCTGGGGATTGAACTCAGGACCTTGACAATGCTAAGCAAATGCTCTACCACTGAGCTACCACCCAGCCCAGGTTTTTAAGCAGAAGGTACATAATCATATCACCAAGGGGTGTAATTTATCTGGACATATATGCTTGCTGCTGAGGGCTGATTAACAGAGATTTAAAAAAAATTGGCTTTCTGGAGTCCCCTGAAGCAAAGATAATGTTCGTGACCATGAGTTTTCCCCACATATGGCAGGGTAGATGGTGTGGTGTCATCTTGGGGACACTGATGATTTTAGCTGAACTCTCCTACACTGGGTCCAGGTTTCTGACAAGTTCTTCATCTTTATCCCCTTGGTTGGCAGTTGATGAGCTGGATACTTTAGAATTCATTTGATGAACAGGACATAAAAGGCCATTACAATGCAGGCAATTGCAACAGCAGCATGCAGCCGGGTTCCAATCACAGCAGCTAGAGGACAAAGGTAAAGAGAGACGTTCGTTACTCTTGGCTCCTCAAAAAATCCTTGCTTTCAAAGACAAGTTCTGAAATCTCTAAAAAGGACCCTTATGCACTAGGCTTTCCATGAGCTGTTTATCCCCTCACTCCTTTTATTTTTTTGAGATAGAATCTCACTACGAAGCCCTGGCTGGCTTCAGTTTTGTAGACAGAACAAGAACGCCCTTGAACTCCAGAGACCTGCCTGCTTGTCTGCCTCTGCCTCCCTATGCTGGGATTAAAAGTGTGTGCTGCCCTGCCTGGCTTCCCAACCCTTTTTGAGACAAAAGCTCACTTTGCAATCTAGGTTGGACTCAACTCCTGAGTGCTAAGATGACAGGCATGCCACCATGCCTGTCCTTAGTTTACCCTATTTAGAAAAAAAATTTTTTATGTAGGATTCCTGATGAAGGTACCCAAAGTAAAAAAGCTATAACATATATTAATTCATTAAACTAAAAGTTAAGGTTCCAATGTGTTCTGTTAAAAAAAAAAATCAGTGGAAAAATATCCTTTCTGCTATGAGGAATTTCAGACCAGCCTAAAACTATATAACTTGTAAAATATTCCCACCTCACCCTACAGAGCATTACTGTGCTGCCCAAGCTGGCTTCTTGGCATCCCAAGTGGCTAGGACTACAAGTACGTGCCACACCCGGCATTGTAGACTTGTACTTAATGCTAGAATACCAAAATGGCCCAGAAAGTAAAATAAACAAGTATGACTCAAGTAACAGTAATTTAAAATTTACTTCTTCCCTCAGCTTTGGAAATGCCTATTTTATATTAATAACAGACTCTGAGTAAAGCCACACAAGCCTGAGGACCTGACACCCCAGAAGCCACATAAAAGCTGTCATCAGAACACAAATCTGTACTCTCATCCTAGAAGCTCACAGGGCAGCGAGCCAGGCTATATCCACACACACCCACACCAACACACACACACACACACACACTCACGTACTAAAGATAAATCCAAATATAACCCCAGCCCCACATCTTCTAGTTTATAGAACCACACTACCCAGAAATAGCTATCTTCTCTCTGTCCAGATAGGACCTTACCTTTGTAAAACACACCCCACACTCCCTTCTTCTCTGAGAGCAGCCAGGTTTTAAGACGAGGTACTTTCTTGAAGTAGGCACAGGTGCAAACAAAGAGCAAACCAAACACCAGGATACCATCCAAGGAGTACACTGTCACATAAAGAAGAAGAGAAAGCCTTTGGTGCTGGTCTAGCTTGTGGAGAGGTGATGTTGCCCAGAACCCGGTGCTGAGGTCACCTCAACAGCAGTGCCAACACTCAATGTGCCCACACTCAACAGCATCTGGGACTAACAGTGATGCTTTACTGTTTCCCCACTTGCTTGTAAACAGTCCCTTTACCACTTCACTGTCCTTCCTCACTCCAAACTAGAAAACACATGTGTATTTATGCGGAACTCATCTCTTGGGAGTAACTGGTGCTAGTACTAGGTTTTAAGAATCTTGAGAGTCTGAGTGTAAAGATTTACATATGTTTTGGTTATAAACCACTCATCTGATGAAGGAAAGCTCGATCTTTAGCCAAGTTTTTCAGATCTGCATCTGTTGGGAAAGCATATGTTAAGGCAGACCATAAAGCTTAATGGAAATTCCAAGAGTTAGACTTCATATGGCTATACTTTTGTTATACTCAGTTGATACTTCAAGCATGACACATCATTTATAACTCAAGATTCCTACCAGAACAAAAGATGTGCATAAGAAATTAAGAAAGGAAAAACTGCTATCAATGAGGCATAATGATGCATTCCTCTAACACTGGCATTAGCAAAGCTCAGCCTAAACTTTACAAAGAGAGACCACGTCCTATTTTTCTGCTTTTGAGGAACGGTCCTGCTGTGTAGGCAGGGTTGGCCTTAAACTCATGGTCTGCCTGCTTCCTTCTTCCCAATGCTGAGCTTAAGAGTCGTGCCACATACATTCTGCAAAGTCCAGTCTCAAAAACAACAAAACAAAAATGTATCTGATCCTTAGCCACCATGGAAAGCTCTGTTTTGTTTTGTTTTGTTTCTTACATGTGTTTTACAGGTAAGCAAAATGAATTACATAAAGGCAAAATCTATCCAGTAATCACTATGCCAGAATGTCCTATTTCCTCGTTCACATTTTGTCTTCCTCTAGGTGATGTTTCTTCTCTAACTCTGTACAGTATGGTAACACTGACTACCCAGGAAGCTTCAAATGGTCATTACATACAACCAGTGTCTGCCAGTTCTGGACCACACTGTCTGTCTTCCTCCAGTGAAACTATCCACAGCTAGGTCTAAGTACTTCAATGCATTCACAGTTTTCGTCGACACCTGTATGTGCTACCCTTTTGCTCCTGTAAGTTCTTGTAGACAATGCCAAAATTCACAAAGAGGTGGCATTTGAGTCTTCAGTGTCAAGTCTATGGAAGTCTATGAGAAATGCTTTCCTGAGCCCCTCCAAATATAGTGCCTAAAAAGGCTTTCTCACTTCTTCTCCTGTAGGACTGACTATAAACTTGGAACTCATGACTATAAAATTGTTTGAAACGGCCTGGAAAAAATTAGGTGAGATAAACCGGGGAACAAGCGCTCTATCATTAACAAAAGGCGGCTTCTAAATCCATCCACCCTTAGCAATATTAGCCAGACGCTCCAGATGGAATCACCCAGCTAGGACTTTAAAGCCAAAAACGTGAAGGCTTTTTGTCATTTAAATTAAAAAACAAAAACAAACTTTGGGGATTGTCTACTTTCACCTCCTCCGCAAAGTGTGGGGTTTGATACCATATCTAGTTTATCTCAACCAGTCTGTTGTCCGAAAGTACGAGACTCGGGGGAACTGGATGATAACCTCTCTTCCCTGCGGACTAACTTCACTAGTTCTATGGTGACCACCTCCGCAGTGGCCAGAACCGACTTCTAGGAAAGAGAGCGAGTAAAAGGTAACAACCAAGGAGTCAGGTGTGGGCGCTGGGCAGCACTGGGGCACCTCGGTGGGCGTGAGAAGAGGGACTTGCGGCGAGGAGCATCCCAGACAGGAGTTCGGGGCTCCCCGAGGCCCAGGGGGGCAGGGCTGGGAGGGGGCGGGGGACGGCCACGTCAGTCTAACCCCGCCCGCCACGTTTGGCCTCCGTTCTCTACCGCCACCCCCCCGCTCGGGTCCCCAAGTCTCACCGTTCGTCATGGCGGTAGGGCCTGACCAGGGCGAGGGGTCTGGGTTCAGCAGTGGCGGCAGGGAAGGCGGGGGAACTCTGCTCCTACTTGACACTTCCCGATCCGGGCCGTGGTGACAGGAACGAGCCGTAGTACGCAAGCGCGAGGGCCGAAAGCAGAACGCCGAACTCTATCAGACGTAACTAGCAGATCGCCGAGCTAAGGATCCTTCCTTCGCAACGTCAGCCTCCCTACGTAGCGTGAGGCGAGCGTGGTCCGCGAGGCTTCCTTGTGGTCATGGCAATTTGATGGCTACAGCTTGCTCCTGTTTAACTGCAGGGCCTAGACGGCGACTGTGTGTTTGAAAAATGAAGGCTAGAGGGTTTGCGCTGTGGCTGCCGCCGTTTGCGTGTGTGCAGCAGCCCGCCTGCAGTGGTGGAAATACATCACGAAGTGGGCCAGAGTATGACAACGGGTAATGAAGTCGGGTACAGTTTCAAGAGAAGACACTGGAACCAGGCTGGGTCTCTTAAGGAACTGCACGTGAGGTGGCTCACGTGTGTACTACAGCAGGGTCACTTCATCTTACCATAGCAGGGTGAAAACAGCGCTGCTGTCAGGATAGTTGAACCTATCTTCTTGGGGGCCACAGGTTTTGTTTTTATGCTCTGCAGAAGTATGTTCTGTAATATCTGAAATCCAACGAGAGGATGAGAGCGGATGGCGACGCAGCACTAGCTGCTCAGGCCTCTGGGACTGCCCTTACTGGGGAAGGGGAAGAGGGATTTTCTCTTCGAGAAAATCTAGCCAAGCTTCGTCTGTCTGGATTTTGTGAACAAAATAAGGAACTTTACAACAAAAGCCATACTTTTCAGATCTTAAGCTCTCCATTGTCAGAAGTGTTCGGCGGAGTGCCTGTTAGAATGGATTTTTCTTTTCCTTAAACTATCAGGGTAGTTTCCTTTATCTCCTGCATTTAAGTTATGCTGAGGTCACCCCCAGGCACTTTCTTCAGAAATTTGCCCTATCATGGCTTCTCTGGAGATATTTTGAGAAGATAATGAAAGGTGTCAATCTAATGATGGAGTGGGAAAACAAGAACAAAGCTTATAAGTTCTGCTGTGTAAACAGGAACCTTTAATTATAGACAATTCGGTCTTCGTTATTCGAGTCTGGGTGAAAGTGCTGTACTGAATCATAAGGGTGGTTGTCAAAAACCTAAGGATTCCGTCCATTCCTGCTACAGTGCCATCTGCTGGCTGTGACCTGCCTGGTTACCTAGAAGAAAATTGACCTGAAGGTTCAGAATGGAGAGTAAGAGGAGGGGAAACCACCACTAACAGCAACAGCTATAACCAAGTTTAGTGTAGGATAAACTCATTGAGGAAAAAAAATACTTAAATTAAGAAATTATAGCATCAAAAAAGGATATATAGAAAAAAACTAATATAAGCCAGACAATCATGCAGATTACATATGCATGGGCATACACACAGGCCATTTCATAAACCAAAATAGGACTGTAGAGATGGCTCATGATTGAGAGCATTTTTGCTTGCCGAAGACCTGGGTTAGGTTTCTAGCACCCAAGTGATGGCTCTTCTAATTCCAGGAGATCCTATTAGAGCAATAATATGACTTCCTAGTGAAAAATCACTCCATGCTCTTAGAGATGAAGGAAAAAGCACTTTACTAAAGTGCCTGGCTGACTGTGGTTACTGCCTTGACAGAAGATTTTACTAACTTAGATACACCTTAGGGTTTTGCATTCCACAAACACTGCCATCCTTAAATCTCTTTCTGGTCCCAGTCCCAGGTTACACTCAGACTGATTTAAACAGAGACAGGAGACTGCAATTCTAACCATTTGGGCTTATAAGAGATTTACATAGCGAAAATATTACATATTTCCAGAATTGTTTTAAGTACACCAGTGTTGTTCTGAATAGTCCTTTTTGAATAGTTGTTACCCAAGATCATCTTGCCCACCTGGCAGAATTATGCCTTTCCTGTTAAGAACACAGGTGACTTAATTGCAGACCAGGACTTAATGGTGGTTGTGACCCTAAGATGGCGCATTGAACTGCCCACTTAGAGGTGTGTCTAATAATAGATATGACCTGTGGCACATTTACATCCTAGCATCCTAAATTTCGCTTATCCAACAGGCATGGTTAACATGCTACTTATCTTTGGGGTGTTTTGGAGGCAGTGCTCCTTTAGATAAATTCCACTTGTGTGACTTAATGTCTCCTATGCAAATCTATCAATAAGTCCTATATTACACTAATTTTATTACTTTGGGTTTCTTCTACATCAATCTCACACCCCTCTTCTGGAATCTGGGCACACATGTATACATGCAGTCAAACCACACACATAAATAAAAATAAATAAAACAAAAAAACAAAACAGGCTGAGGTGGGAGGATGGCAAGTAGGAGGCCAGCTTTGGGACAGACAGAAAGAAAGAGAAAGTTTCAGTTCAGCCTGGGCCATGTAATGAGACTTCATTTCAAAAACAAAACAAAACAAGGATGTAGCTCAGTGGTAGAGTGTGTGCTGATTATGCTCAAGGCTCTGGGTTCAATCTCTAGGATAAAACAAAGAAAACAAAGGGGGGATTTCCTTCCTTGGAAGTCCTCCTGTTCTAAGAAGTTTTTTTTTTTCCATTTTTTTCTTAATACATCTTGTAGCAGGAAATTAATAAACCTGTGTACTTGGTATAACCATTAGATATGAAGAAATTGTTTTTAAACATGCTTGGACTTTGAAGAAATCCATGATTGATCAATACTTGTTTTCTGTGGTTGGTGGAGAGCTGTTTTTGAAGGGCTTGCAACCACCACTTAACCCTGGTCACAATACATTCCCAGCACACCTGGAGGTCTTGCTCTGTTGAGCACTGGGAACAGTGCTAGATAGAGGAACTGTGGTTTTGTGTAGGATGTTTTGTTCCTTCAAACAAGACATAGATCAAGAGTTTGGATGTGAGAACCTTTGCCCTACCCTAAATTAGTTTTTTGTGTAACTATCAATAAAAAATGCTTCAGAGAAGCTGCTTTGGGTCAGGCTCACACACAAGGCCAGGCCTCCCTGCTCTTCCAATGAAGCTTTGCATCCTGAAACTGCTCTCTTGATTTGATTGTCCCCATGACACTTAACACCGACAACATCTATTGTAGCAGTACGATACAATCTTTTACCCTCAATTTAGGGAAAGAGAAGGGGAGGATAGAAAGAAATCTTCACTGCTATTGCAAGCAGCCTTGATATGAATGAAAGAAAGGTTTAGAAATCTTCACAGCCTCTTTTAAGCTGTCCTAAGCTTGAAAAGGACGAGCTGACAGTGAGTCAGACTAGCGTCTCAGCTCACAGTCTGTAAACTCAATCTTTCCAACCTTTGTTCTTTTAAGAATTAACACAGGACGACAATCCAATCAACGAACCACCAACTAACACTCACCCCTACTCTCGGGGCTTCAGACTTTTTATGCCCTAAGCCAAAAGTTCCCATAAACCCATGTGGCACACAATTGGAAAAATAAGCCACACATGCCAGAACTACTGCACCTAGCCAAATTATAGCCACCTGCATCAAGCATTCCAAATCCAACTCATAGACAACTATACTGCAGCTGGGGTGGGAGCAAACATAATCTAAACACCATTTTGGATTTTTAACCCAAGCAACAAAAACTTCTTCCAAGTATTCCTCTACAATCTCTAAACAGAACCTTTTTTTTTTTTCATTATTAACTTGATTGGTGACCTACTCTGGTCTGTGGCTTAAAATATCACTTTCTTTTTTATATGTGTTTATTCAGTGTGTGTGGGTGTGTGTGTGCATACATGTAGAGATCAGAAGACAACTTGGGGAAAGAGTTTTCCTGGGCAACCAAACTCAGGTTGTCAGGCATGACCCTTTTGTCTTCCAGACATCCTTGCTAGTTTCAACTATCACTTTTATAGAAAATTCATGATTCGATATCCTGCTTAACAAGAAAGATTTACATATTCTAAAATACATTCAACAAAAAATTAAATATATAAATATATAAAATTTGGAAAAGTGCTGCCTTGAGTTTGATAGAAGCTTTGTCTTTTGCCTCAGGTGGGCTTCAATCCAGCAGTTAAGGTGCCAGAAGCTCGCCGAATCAGTGGCTTCAGATCCTCCTCCCTTGAATTTGAAAAATGAATTCACGGCTCATGGATGTTGAGTTTTAGAAGTTTTATCATAGGAAGTTTTAAGAGAAAGAAGGCAGAGGTCCTGTACAGCAGGGGCAGGTCCCAGGAATCTTATGACAGATGGAGCGAGGTGTTGGGAGAGGGTCACACCAGTCGGCCCTCCCAGAAGTGTTGAGGTATTTCCTCCTGGTTTCAGTCAGGTCCTCAAGTATAGTTTCCAAAGCAGGGGTGCTCATAGACAAGAAGGGCCATATTGTGGCAATCACGTCTCTCTTCTTACATCCGTGGTCTCTGGCAAGGACAGAACTGTGGACAGGGCCTAGGAAAAACTACTTGCTTTGTGGGTCTGTGGTGGTTTGAATAGGAATGACCCCCAGAGGCTTATTTATTTGAATGCATAGTCATTAGGGAGTACATCAGGAAGTGACACTATTGAGAAGGATTAGGAGGTATGATGGCCTTGTTGGAGTAGGTGTGGCCATACTGGAGGAAGCGTGTCACTGTGGGTGGGCTTTCAGAGCCCACACCAGGCCCAAAGTTTCTCTCTCAGACTATGGATCAGGATGTAGCTCTTGCTACTTTTCCAATATCACCCTTACCTGCCACCATGCTCCATGCCTTGATATAATAGACTATATCTTCAAAACTGTAAGCAAGGTCCAATTAAATGCTTTGTAAGAGATGCTGTGGTCGTGGTGTCTCTTCACAGCAATAGAACAACGACTAAGACAGGGTCCTTATCCTAAAACTACCTGAGTAGTTTCTTTCTACTCACCAACTGGGCATGGTGGCTCAGGCCTTTAATTCCAGTACTTTGGAGGTGAATAATGCAATCTTTGTGAATTCAGAACCAGTCTGGTCTATACAGCAAATTCTAGGCCAACCAAGGCTGTGTAGGGAGACTCTGACTCAAAATAACAAAACTGAAAATACATATTTTGTCAGATCCCAAGGAAATTCCAATTCTCCAAACTCCAAAAGTCAGTCCAAATATCCATAAATGAGCTCAACTTGGACCATAAGAGAATTTCTGGCAACTAGATAAAAGCCAGCATTCCTCAGGAACTCTGGAATCCAGGCTACACAAGGGAGTTATTTCCTAGCATAGCAAAGTGCACGCCGGCCTCCAGGCTCCTTCAATATCACACATACTCGTTACATATTTCAAAGTCCATGCTAGCACCCTACCTAGTTCTTCTCACCTTCCCTCCCTCTACCCTAGACCCCTCCCAGCTGACAGGCTCCTTCAACCCCCATCCTGCCACTCTGTGCTTCTTAAAACCAGACTACTGTCACTATTCTCTCCTCCCCTTTGGACCGTACCCCTGCTATTTTCACTACGCTTTCTCTACTCTCTCACTCTCCCACCTGCCTAGCCCTGACCATCTCTAGTCTGCTGGCCACGCTCAGTCTACTTCTTTCTCTCTCTCCTCTGGACTATTCCAGATGCCTCTAACTGTTCTGTCCCTACAATAAAACTTTCCCATACCATGAGGCAGTCATGTCATCAGTTTATACATATATATTGTTTTCTCCTGTGTAAAAGTTCATAAGATGATATATCCTTCCTAGGGCTATTGGATTAAGTGAATTACATTTACGACTAGAGTTGACATGAAGCATTACTCCATCAAGAGTAGCTACTATTGTTGATGTTTATTTGTTTAAAAAGTATTTACCAGTATCTACAATGTTCTGGGGACTTGCTAGGTTTTGTAGAAAGAGAGGCCCAAATAAATCTCTGCTCCCTGAGAGAACATAACATATTAGGTAAGACAGCTGAATAAACAAATTTAAGAGTATACAGTCATTAAATACATGACATTATTTTTGATTTTGTAAAATATCTGCAGAATATTTTTAAATGAAAAAAATCAAATGAGAGTCTGAAAGAAGATACATGGGTGAGAGCCTGTAAGTAGCTGGCATCCAGACCTACCTAGGTGTGAGCAGCTTCAAGGTTTGATAACAAACAGAGATTTGTTATCACATGGCCTCAAATTTCAATGCTTTTTACCTATACTGATCGTTGCTGATTTTTGTCCCAAGCATTATGCTTCTGTCTCAATGGAAAGACCCAAGTCTCAGTGCCATCTGTCCCTTGCAGTCATGTTTCACATCAGGCTGAAGTCTGGGTCACTGGTTCTAAGCACACAAATGCTGGGAGTAAATAGAGCCCCGCTTGACTGCGCCTGACTGTGGAATCTCAATTCACACTTCTTTATCAGTTCATTTCAGCTGACACCAGAGAGCTGGCAGTTCTTGCCAAATGCCTGTCAGTCCAGAACAGTGGGCTTTTTGTTAGGATCATTGTGGTCATTGTGGTGAACACCAATCAGTTGTGGGGACTATGACCAGAGCATTCGGCTTTAACCAAAGAATAAGTTCAGTCCTGAAGGCACAGCTTGCAACAATAGCTTCATTTGAATGAAAAATATTTGAAAAGGGATGTCAAACAGGCATTAATTTATGCTACACACATTTGTTTCCAGACACAAGAGTAAGGAATGTGCTAAACCTTAAGGAGTCTAGAGATGAATGACCCTGTTCTTAGTAAGTTTGAGATTTAGTAGAAACAGATAAGCTGCAAGTAGAAATAACCAGAAAATGAGGCAGAAAGTGAGAACTGTCAAAGACAGAATGGAAACTAAGTGCTGTGGGAGGATGGAGGAGAAACCGCCTTCAGTCGGCGGAGGTTTATGTAAGAGCAGACATTTCACTGGGCCTGAGAAGCACACAGCATCTCAGCTGGAAGAAAAACATTGCAGTGGGGGAAGGACTGGGGAGGGCGAGTTCAAGACTTATCTGGAACATACTGCACTCCCTTTCTTCACTGGCTAACTCCCATGCATCTCTCAGGTGTCAGCTGAATCCCAGCCTGCTCAAAGGAGGCTTCCTCTGACCGTGGATCCCCTCCCCAACATAAGCTTCTACAGTATATGCTTTCAAATTTACTTGCATGCTATACTGTAATGTTCATTTGCCTTGTCTGTCATTTTATTGATGCTGAATACTTGACAGCTGTTTGTCAGTTTTTTGTTGCAGGGCCTGGGAGATGGCCCAGTGAGTAAAGGTGCTTGCTGCCAAGGTTGACAGCCTGAGCTCAATCCCTAGAATCCACATAGTGGCAGAAGGAAACCAATTCCTGAAACTTGTCCATTGGCATTTACAAGAGCACCATGGCACATATGTACACACACACACAACAAACAAATAAATGTAAGGATCTTGAAAAATTGTTGCATGAATAATTGCATGTGGTTGTGTAGACTTGAATGTCAGAATTTGTAAAGAAGAATGTTGTATGACAGACTTTTCCTGGGGAGGCATCACATGCATACACCCACATACACCTGTTGGGTCAGAAAGGGAGCCAACAACAAACCAAAGCAACAATTGCAGCAACGTTACCTGGTGAACCAATTGCATTTTTATTGAGGTTACTAACAGGATTATGGGTGACAGGTTACATACAAGGGTGGGATGACTGAAAAGCAGCTGCATCACCAAGAAGCCTACCTCAACAGGAATGATGACGCACAAAAGCCACACCCCTAGAGCTCTCTGCACAGCTGTCAGGCAGCTGGACTGTCTGAGATTCTCTTCTCTTCATGAGTTTGGCTGGACAGAGTCACTACTCGCCCCCCCTCCGCCCCCACCCCAAACATTTCTTTACTCCATTTTAAGCAGCTAGGGGCAGGCCCTCAAGAATCTTCTAAGTTTCTGTTCTCTCAGATGTGTGAGATGTAAGTCCCTTTCTCCCTTCGGTATGGAATATTTCAATTCAGAGAAAACTGCCAAATAACTAGCAAATGACTGTCAGCCATGACCACTCCATTTTGTAAAGCTCCCTCATTTTGACTCAACAGTGACAATTTTGGTAAAAGTAACTCTTTCTCTAGGTTCTTGCCCTCTGAGCCCCGTCCACCCTCAAGAATGGCTGGCTATGAGGCATCTTTTTCTGTCATTGACATCTCCCCTCCAACCCTAAACTTGACTCTGGAGTCCACTCTGAACTTCTTGTGGAAGCACATCAGGGCTTTTTACTCTGTTTTATGTCTGCTCTGCTCATTATGCTCCTATTTCTTTTCTACTTTATGTTTTGGAATTCAAGTTCAGAGGGTTGAATTATGAATGCTTTTGTAGTTTATGGCCTGCTAGCATTAGTGGCCTTTCTGCAGTCCTTTGCTTTTTATTTATTCCTTTATGCGCTATTCCCACTTTGTCTATGTAAAACTTTTCTATCAAATTTAATGCCTCTGTTTTTTGTTCTGTTTTGTTTTGTTTTCTTTCTTTTTTTTTTTTTTTTGAGACAGAGTCTCTCTCTATAGTCCTGGCTGTCCTGGAGCTCACTATGTAGGCCAGACTGGCCTTAAACTCACAGAGATCCTCCTGTCTCAACCTTTCAAGTGTTGGGATTAAAGGTGTGTGATACCATGCCTGGCTATGACTCTGCTTTTTGGTAGGTTTCTATAAAATATATGGTTTTGTGTGTCTTTTTAATTTGCATAAATGCTTTGTAGATCTCCTGTGTTTCATATTGTTTTTCTTATGAGCACAGCTCATAAGCTTGGTCACAGTGCTAGTCTGTTTTTGATCATTCCTAGCACTTACATAAAACTCCGCTGACTGAAAATCAGAAACCAGCCAAACTGCCTAGAAAAGGTTTTAGACCAATTGAGACACCAGCAAAGGACACTCTACAACTGGTTGAGTTGCCTGCAGGCTCTCCTGTGTGCTCCAATTCCCAGCTTTGTGAGTTAGGTTAGGCTTAGGTTATGCAGCTGTCTGTGAGTTCTTTCTGGTCCTGTAAGTAACCCCTCACTCATACTCCTGGAACTAACCACAATAAAACTCATTGGTTTACCAAGCTGAACTTTGGTGGTGCCCAATCATAGGTCTTTTGTGGGCTCCCTATCTGGGGTAAGTAGATGTGTTTTGTCACACAACGGCAGGGAAAACTATGTGTTTCAGAGGCTGTGTGTTGACATTCTTAGCTTTTTAGAATAGTGGAAACTAATATCTTAAAGAATATATTTGTTAAGGTTTTTGTTAGATCAAACACAGGGCTAGGCAATGAGTGATTTTCAAAAGGACTAACAGGAGTTGGATGTGGTGGTACACACCTTTAGTTCCAACACTTGGGAAGTAGAGGCAAGTGGATCTCGAGTTGGAGTCCAGCCTTTTATATAGGTTCCAGGGATCGAAACCTAGTCTTTATGCTTACTCTGCTAGAGCTTTTACCTGCTGAACCATTTCTCCAGCTCATCCTCTGTAATTTTAAAAATTGATTTATTATTATTTTTAAAAGTTGTGCATAGTGATAGGGGTAGGAGAGATGGCTTTGTGGTTACGAGTATTGGTTGCTTTTCTAGAGACCTGGCTTTGATTCCCAGCACTTACGTAGGCGGCTCACAATCATCTAACTCCAGTCCCAGGGAGAGGGATGCTCTCTTCTGGATTCTTTGGCCCTCATGCACGTGGTATACATACACGCAGGCAAAACATCCACATACATAAAATAAAATAAAAATCTTATTACCCCGGAGGTAAAATCCATCGTACCCTGAGGCAGGAATTACTGGCATTTGTGAGCCTCCAAGCGTATTCACAAATTGATCACTCATGTTTTCTGAGACGCGGGCTCACGCAGCCTAAGCTGGTTTCGAACCCAGATCATCAGCCTCCCGGGTGTAGAGATTTACTGGCATGGCATACCACACCCGACTTTTTGTAATTTTTAATTTCTTCAGGATTCCACACCTCAGAGCGCGTCACTACTTTTTAGCCAATCTCGAAGCCCGAATAGAAGGACAAGGGCCGGATCGCGTCTCCGGCCCAGTCCGGCCGGCCGGAAGTGACGCGCCGGATGTTATAAAACCCGCCGGCGGCGGGGGGCGGGCGGGCAGTGCTGAGGAAGCTGGTAGGCAGCTAGGATGGCTGATGAGGAAGAAGACCCCACCGTGAGTGAACGCCTCTGTCGTAACCTGTTTCCTTCACTCCCTCCGGCTCACTAACGGAGGCAGAGCCTGACCTGCGTGTTCCTGAAGGAATCCACCCGAGAGTTCGGGGGCTCCGCAGTGTTTTCAGGGCAGGACGGGAAGGAAGAGCGGATCTGGATCCGCCAGACACCTTGAGATACCTAGAGTCGTGGGAGATCAAACAGCTGCTAACAAAACCAGTGAAGATAGTGGAGAAACGATGAACTAAAGTCAGGAAGCTTGAAGTCCAAACTCTCCCTTTTCTCTCTGAGCAAGTTATTTGACTTCAGGCAACCGCTTTCTTGTGAGATAGGGTCAGGCTCACTTAAGTTTCTAGCCTTGTCTTGACAAGTGCTTAGTTACCGTTGGTTCCGACGGCCGCAGAGTGGGCTTTAAACCGGTATCAGGTCTTTTACAGTAGCGTTGCCTTGGAGTGTGACGACTTGGTTAGCTAAAACAAAACCCAGAACCTGAAGTCGTTAGAACTTTTACACACACAAAAGTGCAGGGCTGTTAGGGTTCATAACAGAAGCTTTTCTGCATGACTTGAAAATTGACTAGGTCTTAAGAACCCTTTGATGCTAAGCTTTCATGGTTTTTGTGCCGTTTGCCTTCTAGCTTATCGCTATTGAAAATGAAAAAGAGTCACTTGGGCACGACGGTGCACACCTTTAATCCCAGCACTCAGGAGGCAGAGACAAGTGGATCTCTGGGTTCCAGGCAGACAGGGCTACATAGTGAGACCTGTCTCCAAAAAAAAAAGTCTAGAGAAACAGCTTTTGTATTTAAAAGCACTTATGTCACATCAGGCAACCTACAGTCACCTGTAACTCCAGCTTCAGGAGATTGGACACTCTGTTTTGGCCACTTATGGGTACCTTCAGGCACATGATCAATGTAGGCACATAACAATACGCATAAATAATGTCTTTGGAACAACAAAATATGAAAGTGAGAAGAGTGTTGGTATAGTTGAATGGCTGAACATCTGTTTAGAATCTTGAGCTCCTGGGTTCAATTCATAGTACACAAAAGGAAGAGAGAACAAAAGGAAAATTCAGTGGAATTTCAAATGCAGTGCAGTCATTTCACGTGTCTTTATGTGTTTTTAAATTTCTAGTTTGAGGAGGAAAATGAAGACATTGGAGGAGGAGCAGAAGGTGGACAGGGGAAAAGAAAGAGGCTTTTCTCTAAAGAATGTAAGTTGTATTTTGCAATGCTTTTGTTACAGTGAAAGGTTTTGAACATGTCTTTTCAAAGTAGATTTCTTGTTCTGATTGTTTGCCTGTAGGCACAGTGTTCTTAGACTCGCCTATGAAGTTGTCTGTTTTGCTTGTTTTTTAAAAGATAGCCTCTCTGTAGCCCTGGCTACCCTAGTGCTTACTGTGTAACCCAAGCTAGCTTTGGATTGGTAGCAGTCACTGTGCTTTAGCCTCCCAAATACTGGAATTACAGATGTATACCACTGTGCTCAGCATAACTAATTTTTGAGTAATGCACACTAATGGCAATTCTTTGTGTGTGTGACATATAAAATGAGACTAGACTTTTTTTTTTTTTTTTTTTTGAGGCAGGGTTTTATATATCACAGTATGGCTTCAAATTTAGTACAGAGATGATAGTAACTTTGAACTTCTGATCCTCCTGGTTCTACTTCCTTGGTGCTAACCTTATAGCAATGTGTCATGATTCTCAGTTTATGTCTTGCTGAGGATTGAACCAAGGGCTTTGTGTATGTTAGGCTAGCACTCTACTACTAACTGAGCTACATCTCCAACTACCCCTTTGTGTTTTTGGGGTTTTTGTTTGTTTTTTGTTTTGTTTGTTTTTAGCGGGGTCTCCTGTATCCCAGTCTGGCTTTGTACTGAGGGTGACCATGAAGTTGTATTCTTCTTATGTCTGCCTTTTAAATGCTGTAAGTTGAGGCTTTGGACTCAGGCAGTGAACAGGGCAGGAAGGTGGTCAAGTGTTCAGTATTACAATAGCATACTCCTTGGGCAGACAAGTTAGGCCCTTTGGGGCAACAGCAAGGTTGTTTTTGCTTGCCATGGCCCATACTAACTCCTGAGCACCATGAGAATGTGCTTTTCATCTCCAAGCCTAAGGTCCCTGACTGAGCATTGTGAAGAACAGCAATATAGATTTATCTTGAATGTGCTTGATTATAGTGGTATCCAAAGACTTGAAACTGCAAGATCAGTCTTTAATGATCTTTTCTAGCCACACATGGTGACACATACCTATAATCTCAGCACTTCAGAGAGGTAGGGGCAGGAAGATTTGGAGTTTGGGGTCATTTTCCGCTATACATAGTGAGTTTGAAGCCAGCTAGGTCTATATGAGAACCTTTCTCAAAACAAAAGAAATTCCTTTCCGGTATTTTAATTTTTCATTTCAGTCTGGCCACTCCCTATTCTATCTCCCTGATACTAATTACATGATTTGTGTGTGGTTTTCCTTCTTGTCATGTGGGCACATGAAAAGAATCCTCACAGTGAAGCACTCTAGAAGTGGTACTTAAACTGTTGCTTGTTGGAATCTTTAGTTCAGTTTCAATTGCTTTACCTTTGTGATGTCAAAAATATGGAATCTTTACAGGCTTCTCTCACTGACTTAGAATCTTCAGGTATCCTCATGCGTATCTACTTGCTGTTTTTCAGACAGGCTCTTGCTGTGTAGTGCAGGATGACCTTAAACTGCTGTTCCTTTCTCCATGATTCTCTCCTTCCACCATGTGGGTCTCAGTGATGGAACTCAAGTCCTCAGGCTTGGCAGCAGGTACCCTACCTGCTGAGCCATCTCCCTGGGCCATTTTTTTAAAAAAACCTATAATATAATTACATCATTTCCCCTTTTCACTTTTCTCCCTTTAAAACCTCCCATAAACTCTTTGCTCTCTTTAAATTCATGCCCTCTTTTTAAAAAATTACTTGTTGTAGTATACCTTTACATGTATGTATATATGTGTGTGTGTATGTATACATATATTCCTAAATATGTAAGTACAGCATTATATAATGTTACTTGTAAGTGTGTTTTCAGGGCTAACCATTGGCATTAGATAACCAATTGGTGTGCTCCTCTCTGTGAAGACAATTCTTCCCCTTTCCAGCATTCCTTAGTTGCCTGTAGTTCTTCAAGGAGAATTGAAGCCACCTAGACTTCCCCTACTCCACATTAGCATGTCTGTTTTTGTCTTGTTTTTTGTTTGTTTGTTGAGATGGGGTTTCACATTGCTTAGGCTGGCCTTGCAATTGAAGATGACCTTGACCCTCCTGCCTCTGCTTCTCAGGGGCTGAGATTACAGGGATGTGCCACCAGGACAAGTCTTATTCAGTGCTGAGAATCAAACCCAGAGGTTTGTATGTTCTGGGCAGGAATCCTCCTGACTGAGCCACATCCCAAACTCTTAAAGATCTCATTTTGTCATTTTAACACAGTTTTCAAAGCATCCACTGTCCTTTGTCTATACTACTCCTTTTACAGTTAACTTCTAAATCTGTACCTTTTATATAAGTTTTCCTTTCCCAGTGAAATGGGTGAATTATACTCATCAAAATGTTTGTGACAGTGTCTTCTTCAAATATTTAAGGAAAAAAACAGCATACACTGGGAAGTTATAACAGGCATCACTTTAGGTAATGATCAAAGTTAGCATCATCAATGAAATATTGGCATGTACCTCTGATGTGAAAGCATCTCACTTTTGGTGTCCTTTCTAATAGTGTGTAAAAGCAGTCCAACCTCAGTATCTCATGAGAAAACAGCAGCTGCAACAGTCCATAAGATAACCGATTAGGAGTCTCTGTAAGTGTTGAGTCTTACAAGACAGGGAAGAGCTAAGGAGTTGTCACAGGTTGGATGGAGAAAACTACAGAGCTGTGACAAAGTGGAGTCTTTGATGGCCCTCTGGAATAGAGGGCTGGGGAGTGTTGCTCAGTGGTCAGAGCATTTGCCCAGCATGTGTGATGCTCTGGTTGAGGGGTGGGGGTAGAAACAAGGAATCTGAATGGCAAATAGACCTAAGTAGAAAAATCAGTACAGTGTGGAAAAGGTACTTGTACTAATGTTGATTTCTTACTTTTGATGAATATTTTCATACAAATGTTATAAGGGGAAGCTAGATATTGGGCATATAGCAACTCCCCTATTTTTATAACTCATCTATAAATCTAAAATTATCCCTTAAAAAGGCAAGTTTGAAAAATAGAATTAAAAAAGAAATAGAGAATATTGGCTTCTTTAGTTGTTTTCTTCCTTCTGTGTTGGGACGTAAAGTCGTTTGGCCTTGAGAACACCAGGGATAACTACTTTAGGCTGGCTTCCCAGGCACCCCTTTCATTTCTTCTCTTTGATGCTTCTGCCAGTTTCTGCTTCTAAACACTTATCCTTAGGCTGAATATAGTGATACATGTCTGTAATCCCAACACTCAGGAGCTAAGGCAAGAGGATTATGAACTTGAGGCTAGCCTGGGCTACATGGAGAACTATGACTCAATCCTTCCCATCCCAAGAAATTACTAGATGATAATAGTAATAAAAAACATTTAAAAAGAATTAATATACGTATTTCTTTCTTTTTCTTTTTTTTTTTCAGACGTATACTCAAGGCCCCTTAAAAAAATTATAGTTGTTCATGGTGGTACTCGCCTTTATCTAAGCAGAGGCAGGTGGATCTCTGTGAGTTCCAGGCTAGCCTGATCTACTTAGTGAGTTCTAGGTCAGCCAGTGATACATAATCAGACTTGGCATCTATCTATTTATTTATTTATTTATTTATTTTTTATTTTTTATTTATTTATTATGTATGAGTACTCTATCTGCATGTACACCTGCTTGCTAGAAGAGTGCATCAGATCCCATTATAGACAGTTGTGAGCCACCATGTGGTTGCTGGAATTGAACTCAACCTCTGAAAGAGCAGCCAGTGCTCCTAACTGCTGAGCTATCTCGCCAGCCAGCCCCAAGACCTTGTCTTTTTTTTTTGCCCCGAGACAGGGGTTTCTCTGTTGTAATTCTGGCTGACCTGGAACTCACTCTGTAGACCAGGGTGGCCTCGAACTCACAGAGATCTGCCTGCTTCTGCCTCCCGAGTGCTGGGATTAAAGGCACGTGCCACCACTTCCTGGTAGAGACCATGTCTTTTAAAAAGTTCTTTTTTATTGTATGTTTGTTGGCATGTGTGGGGTGTGCCATGGGAGAACAGTGGACAACTTTGTGAAGTTGATTCTCTCCTTTCACCTTTACATGGGTTCCAGGGATTGGATTTAAGTCATTGGGATTGTACAGCAAATGTCTTTACCCATTGAGCCATCTTGTTAGCCCCTCAACTTCCTCTTTTTAAAAAAAATTTAAGACTTGCATATAGTCGATTGGACATGTCCTAAGAAAATAACCTGGTCAAATTTATGTATGTATACTTATGGTCACTACTGAGATGAAGATAAAGTAACCCTGGCACTTAGCAGGTAGAAGCAGAAGGATTGAATTCTGGGCCAGGCTGGCCTACATAATTGTGGGACTGTCTTAAGAGCTAAGAGTATGTCCTAGCTGGCTTTGGAACCCCGACTCATCCTAGGGGATGAGAACGGGAGGTGTTCACCTGCTCCACACCTTAGTCCTGACCAGAACCCAGCTAGATTATGAAATTATTATTAGATATGAAATACTGTCTGCTTCACAGAAGCAAAGGAATGTGGCTTGGCTGATGTCTTTCCCTATAGCTGGAAGCATAGGGAGGCTTAAACATGCAGATGAGGCTACTCCTAGTATCCTTGTCTTAACCAATGAGCATTCTCAGGGTCAATGATCCCTCCCCTGCCTGTACCACTATAAATGTAACCACCCTCACTTTAATAAATGAGAGAGCTAGGCACTTCTGACAGCCTCTCCTGAGAGTTTGGTTCGCTCTCTTCTGCTCTGATTTCTCCAATCTGGGACCCACCAGGATGTACTGGCCCATGCCTTGCACTTTCCTTCCCGGGGGGCTGAGCTGGCAGCCAATAACTCAGCCATGCTCTGGGGGAAGCAAGAGAGAAAACAACACATAATGAGATCTTGTCATAAACTAAATGACTAAGCATCGTGGTGCACAACTGTAATCCCAACACTTGGGAGGTAGAAACAGAAAGATCAAGAATTTAGGGCCAGCCTTGGTTACATAGAGAATTTGAGAGCCTGGGGTAAAGAGACCCCGTCTCATATGCTTCTCTTCCTCTAAAGATTGAAGACATTCCAGCATTGGCAGCATTTGCATACCCCTTTGAAACCTCACAAAAGTTAGCAGTTCTCCCCAGAAAATGTATATGTACAAATAATGTGTGAAGCTTGCCTGTGGAATAATTGGAATATATAGACCACAGGCTGAGCATCCTTATGAGTCCTCTCTGTTGTAAGCTACAAAGAGGTGTATTATTGATGTGAGTCAGAGAAAAGGTTCTGGAACCAGATCAACTGGGTCAGATTCAGGGTTTACTAGTTGTGTGTCCTCTGGTAAGTCGCTTCACTCAGTGCCTTTGTTTTCTCATTCATAGAGTGGGGGAATCAAGTGTCTCAGTCAAAGACCTATGCAAGAATTAAATGAATTGTATATGCAAGAATTAAATGAATTGTATATGAAAAGCCTTGAAACAGTATCTGGCCTATAGGAAAGACTAAAAAGTTTTAGTTATTTGCAGTTGTTATTACTCTGAATTAGGCTTTTCTTCTCCTTTGTATATTCTGTTATTGTTTCAGATGAAGCCTGAAAGGGCTTTAATCTGTTTCTTCCTATAAGAAGGTAATTGAGTACTTTCTCTCATGACCTTTCCTCTCTGGTAATGTTAGAGAACTTTCTGTCATCTCTTTTCCAATGCCTTACTGTCACCCACTCTCCCACATCACTTGAAGGAAAGGCTAAGTTATAGGAGGAGGCATGGTGGTGAACGCCTTTAATCCCAGCACTCAGGAGGCAGAGACAGGTGGATCTCTGTGAGATTGAGGTCAGCCTGGTCTACATTGTGAGTTCCAGGACAGTCAGAGCAAATAGTGAGACCCTATCTCAAGAAAGAAAGGAAGGGAGAAAGGGAGGGAGAGAGAGTGTGTGTGTTTGGTGATAATTGTCTTTATTACTTTAAAGGTGTTCCGGGGATGGCTAGTGGAGTGGATGATGGAGAAGATTAGGCAAATAATAACATTAAGGTTTAGTAGCTTGAAAGGAAGGGAGATTTATAGAGGCTAAATAGAAGGCAGGTCATAAGGCTACTTAGACTTTTTATATCAAAATCCATACTTCAGAAACAGTTTTAACTTTTGGTTGTTTGAGACCTGGTCTCACTATGTAGCCTGGAACTCACTACAGAGACCAGCCTGGGCCTGAGCTCAGATCCACTTGTCTGATTCCTGACTGCTGGGATTTAACCGGAATATACTACCATACCCAGCCATAATTATGCTTTTAAGCCATTGTTTATAATTTGGTTTAATTCTAGATGGTTTGAAAAAGAAAGGTACTGGTGAAATTGGTCAGTGTCTCTGAGTAAACCAAAACCCTTGTACATTCACAGTGCGGTGTATGATGTATGGATTTGGGGACGACCAGAACCCTTACACTGAGTCAGTGGATATTCTTGAAGATCTTGTCATAGAATTTATTACTGAAATGGTAAGACAGTTTTGTAATTATAACTTTTTTGTTTTTGTTTTGTAACTGGTTTATTGATTAATTGAATTTATTATTGATTATTAATTATTGTTTAGGACTTGTTGATTTCTTAATTTATTGAATAATTGATTAACTTGTTTATTGGTTAATTGAAGGTTTGAAATTCTAAGCTTTAGATAAGACTAAAACTTTTGAAATAAGCTATCCATTTGAGCACCTACTTTGTACAAGTTACTGGTTTCTATTTGCCATTAATAATGGAAATTATGCCACTGGAAACCATATTAATGTATGTGATGCAGGCTGCAGCTGAAAACCATGAGAATGTCTGTGATAGACCTTGCTGCCTGAGGCAATGTGAATGTCCGTGATCCATGATGCTATCTGTCAGCAGCTATGGTCAGGAACGTGTCTGTTGCAGTGGTATGGATGACTGCAGATTCATAACTAAGAATGCATTGAAGGCTTCTGTGCCAGTCTCCCCACCCTCGAATGAGACAGTACTGATGTGAAGCTATTCAAGAGAGTCCTTAAAAAATTGTGATGAAGATGCTAAAGTGTAATTCTTCAGTTGATGGCTTCTAGGGGTGGTGGTGGTGGTGGTATCAGTTTTAAGGGTCTGCCCAATGGGAGTCTGAACATGCTCCAATGAGTTTGGCAACACAGATTGGACTTGGTGTGTGTGTGTGTACCTGGGAGGAATAGGGTACATTGTATGGAATCCTCAAATAATTAATAAAATACTATGTTAAAGATTTTTCTTAATATGAAAAAAATGGTGGTTATGTAAATGTATTCTAACTCTTCTAAGTTTTATTTGTTTGTTTGTTTTTTGATTTATCTCATTTTATGTGTTATGGGTGTTTTGCCTACAAGTATGTCTGTGTACTATGTGTGTGCCTGCTGATCTTGGAGGCCAGAAGAGGTGTTAGAGTCCCTGAAACTGGAGTTATAGATGGTTGTGAGCTGCCATGTGTGTGCTGGGAATTGAACCTCGTTCTCTGAAAGAGCCGCTAGTTCTCTTAAGCACTGAACCATTTCTCAAGCTCCTGAGTTTTTGTTTTTTGCTTTTTAAAAAAAATACTTTTATTAATAACTTGAGTTTCATACAATGTTTCTTGATAACACTCTCTTCCCATTCCTCCCTGATCCATTTTCCCACCCACCCCCGTGCCCTCAAAAGCAAACAAACAAATAAAAGAAAATTAAGTCCAGTTTCTGTGGTGAGAGCATGGATCACAGACAATGGATCACAAACAATGGTTTTTGAAGACAGCAGGCTACTCTGTTCATGGACCTTCACTTGGGCTATGTTAGCCTGAGATTAAATATGACAAAGTTTGATCTGAAGTTGGGCTTCACTGCCCAAACCCGCAGACACTCAGGCATCACACAGGCATCTGGGTATTATCCAGGTACCCGGTCATCCCACAGGCACTCTGACATCCCATAGGCACCAGGGCCTCCTACAGGTGCTGTAGCCGCTGACTTTTATTTGTTAAAATATAGCATCCTTGAGTAGAATAAAAATATATTGCCCATAATCTCATCTATCCTAAGTTTTTTTTCCTTCCAGTATTTATCTAGAGGTATGTGCGGTTCATATCATATCTTTGGGATTTTTTTTTAATCTTTGGAGGCTCCCTCCAAAGATAAAAACAACAAAAAGTTAAAATTAAGGTATATAATATTTTACATAGTAGTATCATAGAAACATTTATTTTACTCTCTAAGTTTAATTTTTGTGTGTGTGTGTGTGTGTGTGTTTAAATCATACTTATTTTAGTAGCTACAAGAAATCCATTTGAATTTCTTTTCTTTTTTCTTTTCCCTTGAGAAGGGTCTTATGCATTGCAGGCTGTCCTCTCTATGTAGTGACAGACAATCTTGAAGTTCTGATCCTCCTGAGCACTGGGATTACATGTGTGCCATCAGGCCCATTTATTAGTGCTGGTGATCAAACCCAGGGCTTTATGCATGCTAGGCAAATATCAAACTGAGCTCAAATTGTTTTCTAATTAACCATAACCTTATTGTATAAGTTAATCTACAGGTGGTGATTTTATTTTGTGGTACTGATGGTTGAACCCAGGGCTTCCCCAATGCTTGGCAAATGCACTGTCACCCAGCTACATCTCCAATCCTGAATCTGACATCTTGAATGACAACTTTTATAGATTTCTTCTTTTCCTTTCTTAGGATGTACCAGCAGAGATGGGTTTACTGAGTTGGTTGTATTTAGTTCATCCTTTAGTTTGGATTATTCCCTTACTACTGAATAAGTGTCAAAATAACTCAGCAAGGGCTGAGGGTCAGTTTAATGGAAGAATACTTGCCTAATGAGTGCAAGGCCCTGGGTTTAATCCAGCAATGAAGGAAAACATTAGTATCAATTGTAGGTCATGCCCTTAGCATGTGTGAGGCCCTGGGTTCAGTCCCCAGCACCACATTAAATGACAAATCCTAGCATAGTGGCTCATATCTGTAATCCCAGAATTCCAAAGACAGGGAAGAGGGTCATTTACAAGTTCAAAATCCAACTTGGTGTGTATAGCAAGTTTTAGGTCATCCAGAGCTACATAACAAGACTCTTGTCTAAAAAAGTGAAATGAAATAAATAAACCAAAAAAAACTCCAAGCACTAACTAAACAGCCAGGCACGAGAGGATGTAATCTCAGCATGCATAGCATTGAAAAGCAGAGGCAGGCAGGCCCTAGTTTCAAGACCAGCCTAGGCTCCATAAGGCCCTGTCTCAACAAACAAAAACAAAGCAGGCAAGGTGGTACATTCTTGTTATCCCAGGTGGAGACAGGAAGATTTCCTCATTTGAGACCAGCCTGGGCTACTTTCAGGAACTCTTTATTAAAAAAATAAAAACAGGAATCAGAGACAAGTGGGCCTGAATTCAGGACCAGGCTGGTCTACTTAGTGGTTTCCAGGCTACATAATGAGACAATGTCTCAAAAACAAAACAAAGCAACAACAATAACAAAAATGTTACATTTGTGTCTTAAATATGGATTTTGGTATAAAAAGTCTGAGCCATCTTTTGACCTGTTTTACTATTTAACCTCCATAAACCTCCCTTCCTTTCAAGCTACCAAACCCTATTACTATTTGCCTAATCTCTCATCTTCTCACTAGCCATCCTTAGAATACCTTTAACAAGACAACCCCCATAAATAAAAAACAATTTCCACCTGTATCACAAAACAAAAAAGGAAGTATCTCCAAATTTGGTAGATTTTTATTGTTGTTGTTTTAATTTGGGTATTTAGATTCATTTATTTTTGAGACAGGGCCTCAATATGTATGTAACCCTGGCTGGCCTGGAACTTGCTATATAGACCAGACTGGCCTTGAACTCAGAGAACTGCATGTCTCTGCCTCCTGGATAAGGTGACACACACCTTTAATCCCAGCACTCAGGAGACAGGCAGGTGGATCTCTGAGACCAGCCTAGTTTACAGAGTGAGTTCCAGGGCAGTCAGAGTTACAACAGAGAAACCCTGTCTCAAAAAACAAAAAACAACAGCCAAAAAAAAAAAAAGCCAACCACAAAAATGTTTGACTTTAAAAAATTAATATGTTTCCTTGTCACAGACTCACAAGGCAATGTCTATTGGAAGACAAGGTCGAGTGCAAGTTGAAGATATTGTCTTCCTGATTCGAAAGGACCCAAGGAAGTTTGCTAGAGTTAAAGACTTACTTACTATGAACGAAGAATTGAAACGGGCTAGAAAAGCTTTTGATGAAGCCAACTATGGATCTTGACACTGTTTGTAATTTCTGGAAATTTGATACTTTCTGTGGAAACCATACATTATAACTGTTTTCTACAGTAATATCATGATAGCTAGGTATACAATGAAAGAGGTCTTCAGTTTTAAATTAATGGCTTGCCTTTATTTGACCATGTTTGAATTGTTTACTAGGTTTTAATAACTACTTCTAACTGAAAATATTGGAAACCGTGCAGTTTTGTCTGAAAGGGTAGCGTTTGTGCTTTAGGCAGACTTGTGCATTGCAAGCTATATATCATAGCTGCATAATATGTGCAGTCTAAATGTTCTTTTGACTTTAGGAAAGATGAGACTTCTGCTTTATGTATCTCAGATTTTCAGACAGTAGTGGGAGAAGTTGTTAAAGATAATGAACTGGCTGTGTTTCTTTTAAGGAACTAAGTCCTTGTAAGAATGTTTATCTGTCTTAATAGATCATTTGTTTTAATATTCTTTTCTAACAAAGTTTTTTTTTTTTTTTTAAGAAACTAGTATTTGTTAAGTTTTAGTGGGCCTCATCTTCCTTGATGACACTAAAGCTTCTAAAATAAATGCTTTCAGTAGTAGGGATGGTGAAGCTTCTAAACTGATGTCAGGACAAGTATTTGTAGTGTTCTTTGGACATAAATGTAAGTACTTTCATTGTGATAATGTATAGTTGATTAAACCCATATATGGCTATACAAACAAACCACTTTCATAGTTCAGGATATGCAGACTTTGTGTGTATTTAGCCTATTGCATTAAATTATTATTTTACATAGCTTATGATAAGAATTAAAATTGCATTTAAAGAGGTTATTGAATGTTACTCTTTCTGAAACTTACCGGTGCTTCTTAACATCTCCAAATAAGTACTTGGGGAAATGCTACTTGTTTAATGTACTGATAAAACAGAATAAAGAATGAAAAATTGAACACACTAATACTTGAATTTGTGATTTATAATCCTCTTCCAGAATATTACATCTATTATTAACTTCCTTGTACAGAAAGGTATATACACCCTGACTTGACTCAGTGTCTCTGTCATGTTAAGTGTCTAACTATTCTGCTAAATGACTCATGTAGTTGTACCCTGCTGTGGCAGCTCAGCAAGGAGGACAAGGAGAGATTTTCATTGGTGCATACCCTGCCAGACTTCAGCAGGAGGAATCACCATCATGGCCAGTGTCATACTCACAGTGGAATCCCAAGCACCTGAGCTCAGGGTTTTTTATTCTTTCAGAACTACTCAGGCATTCTACCGATAGCACATTCAGATCATTAGCAATTAAACAACCCCCACAGTAATCTAACACCTGCAGACAATACAAAATACCAAGACCTAGGCTAGCCCACCGCCCAACAGTGCATAAAACAATTTATATATAACTAAACTTCCACAATATTTCCCCTTTTCTGTATAAGCCAATCCCAAAAAATTGCTTTATCTCTACAGCACAATTTAACACTACACCAGCAAAACCATTTACAAGGGAACAATCATGAGTGTTGCTAATGCATAGGACCAAATGAAACTAAACATCTATCAAGCTTTTCACAATGTCTTTGGACAGCAAAAAATATTATCAATGTTCAATAATCTGGAATTCACTCACGATCTTCTGGGCTCCTCTAAAGGGCTTGGATCACTTCTCTGGCTCTGCCCTCTGCAGCACACACAGCTTGTCCTTCAGTCTCTGACTTTCTTCACTGCTGCTGCTGTTCTTGGTGATCCCATGGTATTGGCATCTGAAAAACTTCTGGGGTCCTTAGCTGCAACTGGGCTGCACTTTCACTAATAGCATCTCCTGGTCTCTCTTCAGGGTGCCAAGCCTCAACTTCTTTACATGACCCCTTCATCTGGGCCTTCAACTACTACCAAGGCTGCACCTTTACCAATGGCCTCTCCTGGCCTCTCACAGTGCCAAGCCTTAGTTGCTCTCCACGACCCCTTCATGCTTTCAAAACTAGCACCACCTGGGTAACTCTTAATAGTACCAAGTTCAGCTGCCAGCACGAGATACAAACTCGGCCAGTTCTGGAAGACAGCTTCTGTGTGTGGACCCTGAGGAAACACTTTCCAGATTTTAAGATAGAGTCTGGTTTGCAGGAAAAATAACTAGTACTTGTCTGCAGGAAGGGTTCCCTCATGGGCGGAGTTCTCATCACCATTACTGTTATCTGGACAGCTTGTCTTTCTCTTAAGTTTGCAGGAAAACAAACAAAACAACAACAACAACAAAATTAAGTTGCTTTTTGGCTCCAAGCTGTAGCTTCCACAACAGCAGGGGGTCCTGGGCCATTGGGAAGAATTGCCAGTTGAAACATTCTGGCGTCTGGCCTGGCGTTCTTTCTCACCACCGCTATGGGGAAACATATAAACCCTTCCATAGATCTCAAACACAACATCTTGAACTTCACACACATACCATGCAACTATCAGAAAACTGAGTTTGTGAAACAGTATGCTACCACCAGTGGCAGGAGGGAGTGTTGGCTCCACAATCAGGAAATGCAATAAGAACCTTGCTTTTTCCTGCTCCCAGCTGAATTATTTATCTCTAAGGGCCTCCATTCTGTGACTCTCACTTAGAGCTTTTTTCTTCATTTATTTATTAATTTCACAGCCTTTTCTCTTCATAGAGGCTTATTTCTTTCTCTCTCCCCTCTTCCTTCAGGAGACTTCTATTAATACCTTAATCTCTATCCTCTGGCAGTTTCCCTGAGCATACTTTACTGAACTCTGCGAGGTCTGGAGTTTCTTGCTCTTCTTCCCTGTCTCCACATTGGATTAGTGGGCATGATGTCGTGCCCCACTTTGGTACACCATTTGTAGTTGTACCTTGCTGTGGCAGCTCAGCAAGGAGGACAGGAGGCATTCTCATTGGTGCATATCCTGCCAGACCTCAGTAGAGGGAACTACCATCATGGTCAGTGCCATACTCACAGTGGAACCTTGAGCATCTGAGCTCAGGTATTTTTATTCTTTCGGAACTCCTCAGGTATTCTATTGATAGCACATGCATATCATTAGCATTTAAACAACTCCCACAGTAATCCAACACACCAGCAGACAATACAAAATGCCAAAACCTAGGCTAGCCCCTCACCTAACAATACATAAAACATTTTATACATAATTAAACTTCCACAACAGACCCAGGCCCATGGGACGATTTTAGTGTTTATATAACACATACAATTTAAAAATTAAATATAAATGTGTGTGTGTGTGTGTGTGTGTGTGTGATATTTGTGCAAGAATACAAGTACCCAAAGAGGCCAGTAGAAAGATTCAGATCCCCTGGAGCTGGAGTTACAGATGTTGCAAGCCACCTGACGTGCCTGGGTCCTAGGTACGGAGTTTTGGTCATCTTCAACTGGTGTGCACTCTAAATTACTGAATTAATCCAGCCCTGGTTGGGTTTTTGTTGTTTGTTGGGGGAAGGAGATGCTTTGGGATGGTCTCTTAGTGTATAGGCTTACCTTGAACCAACTCACCATGTAGGTGAACTTCATCCTTGAACTTCCACCTGCCAAGTGCTGGGATTACATTCATGAACCACTGTTACCATATGTGGCTTTTAGGGGCACCCTGGGGGGCACTCCTAGCTACTACCTGGAACCCCTGGCCCTGTCTTCCCCACTGCTGCCCTGCGGATGAGCCAGCACGGAATCAAAAGACCAGACTCCGGGAGATGCGTGGACAAAACTCTTTGTTCAGGACAAAGGACACACTTTATACCCCCTGTGACCTCTCATCGCCCCCCCATCCCGCTCCCATTTGTCTCTTGAGCACGATCGTGGTGAAATGTCCTTTGCTGATTGGCTCTCGTGAGGTCATCTGTTCCTAGGTATCAGCTTTCACATCTGTGCGACCATTGGCCCTGTATTAGCTCCTGGCAGCTGGTTCTTAGGGAGGCCTTACATCCTTCTACAACCGTATGCTTGTTGTTTGTTTTTAATCTGAAGACTTTCTAAAGTGCCAAGTATAGAATGTTACAACTAGTATAAGCAGAAAGGCAACTTACTAGCTTACTTAGTTGAAAGCAGAAAAGAAGGGATGGAGCTAATGTTAGGCTTGACTGCACCCAGGTGCTTAAGAACATCAAGTCTATCTCCATGTTGTATGTTAATTTGGTTTTACTCTTGGGATGGTCTTTGACAATGGCTAACAGTTCTAGGGTTCTGTCCTTAACAACTTCAGAATGAAGGAGCTGTTGTGCTTCCTAGTTGTGGTTTGAATGAGAATGACCCCATAGGCTCATGTTTGAATGTTTGGTCCCCAGTTAGTGGAATTGTTTTGAGAAGGATTAGTAGCTGTGGCTTTGTTGGAGGTGATGTATCACTGGGGGTGGCATTGAGGTTTCAAAAGCCCATGCTAGGCCCAATCTCACCTCTCTGCATCTATCTACCTTTCAGATCTGAGGTAAGCTCTTAGCTATCACTCCAGCACTGTGCCTGCCTGCTTGCTGCCATGCTCCTCACCATGATGGTCATGAACTCACCCTCTGAAAGTGTAAGCAAGCCCCCAATTAAATGCTCTTCTCTTAGTAATCACCTTGATCACTGTGTCTCCTCACAGCAGTAGAACAGTAACTGAAGCACCAGTCTAGAAAATTCCAAGCGAGAGTTATGATTGTCTTGGCTCTGGCCAAGAAGACATATTATATCCAGGACTTCCTGCCCTACCTCTGTGGTGAATATGTAGCTCAGTTGTTAGAGTCTTTGTGTCATACACAAAGGCCTGGATTTGATCCTCAGCACCTCATAAACCTAGTTTAGTGCATACCTGTAATCTGGATCTCTGGAGATGGAGGCAGGAGAATTAGAAGTACCGAGTTTGTGGCCAGCCTGGGATGTATGAGATCCTTACAAACAACAGCAACAACAGCAACCACAGCAGGCATAGAGTAGGCCTGGAAAGCAAAAAAGAAAGGAAAATTGGATAGACAGAATAACAGATGAGGGGTGATTTGATTCGGTTCATGAGCATGCTCGTTCTTTCTTTCCCTTTCTTTCTTTCTTTCTTTCTTTCTTTCTTTCTTTCTTTCTTTCTTTCTTTCTTTCTTTCTTTCTTTCTTTCTTTCTTTCTTTCTTTCTTTCTTTCTTTCTTTCTTTCTTTCTTTCTTTCTTTCTTCTTTCTTTCAGGCATTCTCACTATACAGTACATCATCCAGCTACCCTTGAACTCAAAAGATCTTCCTGTATCAGTCTCCTGCATGCTGAAGAGTTGCAGAATTTATTAATTTTGAGTTCTGATAGTAAAGCACTATAGCTACCTTCCACCATCTAGAGCAGACATTAACTACACATGACAGCTTCATTAAAATTAAGTAAAATTGAAAATGTATTTTCTCAGTTGCACTTAATTAATTCTAGGTACTCAACTCCATGACAGTGGCTAGTGTAGCATTGGACAGAGCTGATTAACATATTTCCATTTTCACAGAAAAAAAAATTTCAACAATGATGATTAGGTGTTTTCTCAGTTCCTTCATTTTGCATATATATATATATATATATATATATATATATGCAATATATATATTGTAATATACATATATAATATATATAAATTATATATGCAATATATTGTAATATACACACATATATAAATTATTTTATATATGCAATATAGTAATATACATATAGAATATATATACATTATTTTTTATATATGTATATATATGAATAGCATAATGAGCCTCTGCTTCAACAAAATAACCAACTCTCTGCCAGTTTGTCTCTTGAGGGTAGTATTAAGCCAAGTTCAGCAAATGGAGAGCACATCCATCTCACAGAGTGGAGCCACAGAAACCATGCTCAGGAGAGTTATGTAAGGGAGTGAATACCAGCTTATAAATGTAAGTAAAACTTGTCTTCTTGCCTCTAGGCAGACACACATAGAAACAGAAACAGTATTATGAGAGTAAATCATAATGAGGGAAATTACAGGATTGCACACAGTCCAGAACATCAGATAAGCTAGGACAGAGTTGTAGAAATGGGAAAAGTGGCTCACCAGGTCTGAGCAGTGCAGGGAGCGGGGATGGAGGGTTGCCTGGGAAAATGCCCTCAAGTGATTTGTTGTGTTGCTGACATTGGAAATTTAGCCTGATTCTTCACATTCATTAACATGACTCATTCATTCCTTGTTGTCTTGTTACTTTAACATGACTTTGAATATCTAATTTTACTAAATGTTGAATTCAGAGGTCATTCTTTTCCACAATAATGATGGACTCTCTCTCTCTCTCTCTCTCTCTCTCTCTCTATATATATATATATATATATATATATATATATATATATCCCTTCAAATCCTGAGCCAAAATAAACCCTTCCTAAGTTGCTTTTGTTAGGTGTTTGGTCACACTGATAAAAAAAAAAAGCAGAACATATGAATATACAATATCCACTCAGACCTTATAGAAAGCTCTACTAAATGGCTCCAAACTTCTTCCTTATTTTTAAATTACATTTCTTATTTTGTGTCTTTTTGCCTATGTGCATGTATGTGCCGTAGCACTCATGCCGAGATCAGATGACAACTAGGAGTTGGGTCTTTCCTTCCACCAAGTGGGTCCCTGGGATCAAACCGAGGCCATCAGGTTTGGTGACTTAATTTGCTTAGCCATCTTACTGACCCTAGGATATTGATTTTTTTAAAACAAAATTATTTCTATTAATGTTCAGATATTTACTTAGTATAAATAAAAATGTTTCTCTTATTTGAAACAATGATGTTTTGTAAACTAGATTTAACCATACATGTATAATTTAAGCTTTTGTTAAGGAGCCTTGGTAAATCCATGTAAATCTGTTTTTTTATTTGTTTGTTTGTTTAGGTAGGTTGGTGTGAGAGAGGGGTAGTTGAGAAGGAGTTTCATGTAGCCCAGGCTGTCCTGAAACTCCCTAATTAGAAGAGGCTGGCCTTGAACTTCTGATCTTCCTATTTCCTGCTACTGTGTAACTGGAACCCTGTTCTCTTGCCCCAACTGCTACTGTGACAGATTCCTGACTTGTAACCAATTCCTAACTTGTAACAGATTTCCGTTGTGCCTTTTTCACCCTCTAATTCTAAAAAGATAGAAAAGAGAGAAAAAAATCTTCTCTGCTTTTGTAGTTGGCCTTTAAAGAGAGAAAGAAAGAAAAATTCACTGACCATTTTGGCTTTCCTTAGCTTTGATAACAGGAACTACAGAGAGAACTAGCTGAACTGAACTAACATTTTTCAAACCATCCCACCAACTGCCAACTCCAACAGCTAACACTCTCCTTTAAGTTCCCAGAAGTCCAAGTGGCTTGTGACCATAAGGAGAGCTTATATAAGGACAAAAGACTTCTTGGCAAACCATCCTGTTACACTACTGAGAATAGAGATGAGGGCTACCACATCTAGTTTTGGGTTTAATCCTTGAATCTGTTTAAGGAGAAGCAGTGGTGGTAGTAACATTTGTTCTCCCAAGGCCAGAATGCTGCTGACACTGAAGAACAAAACTCTTTGATGTGTTTGTTTCAGTAATCTGAGTGGCTCTTTTAAAACAAGTCACCTTATCTCCACTGAACTATCTCTGAACATCTTGGATTAAAATTTCCTTGTTTAGGCTTGTGCTCAGATTCATTTATGACATTTGGGGAAAACCAGAAGTTTTTATTCACCTTTTTAGAAATGAGATTTGAGAATCATATTCAAAGGCATCCGCCTTAGCCTATAGGCACTGAAGTCATAGGGAACCATGAATAATTTTGTCATGTTAGAACCTGCATTTCAAAATGATGCCTGACCTAGTTCCTGAATCACTGTAGGCATTCAGTAAATATTTAATGAATGATTGAGGCAGCACCACAGGATCTAAGGACAGTCCATCTAAGAAAGCTTTGTCTTTTTTGAACAGTTCACTGCTATGCAGCTAGTGGAATGAAAGCCAAAAAGATCTAATCTTAATACTGTGACTGAGTGTGGAAAGAAAGGTAATACCTTAGACTAACAAACATTAAGGTTGTACTGGAGGACTGGATGTTGTATTAGGAAACAAATATACAAATATTCATTGCATTATCAATACACAGGTGGTAAGGTATACCAGATAATCTTATTATAGTCTGGTCCTTTTCTTTTTTATACCTTTTCCCAGAAATATAAATATAAAAGTATGTATTTGCTTCTAACAGTGTTTTTTTTTTTACTGAAAATTTGGATGTGTATAACAGTGTCATAGGGGGACATAAACAAATACAACCTTCAAATCCTCCTGACCTTATCAGAGTAAGGTTCATTCATTTTCTTTTTTTATTTCTTTTTTCTCTTTTTCTTCCTTCCTTCCTTTTTTTTTTTTTTTTTAGACAGGGTTTCTCTGTGTAGCTCTGGGTGTTACTATGTAGACCAGGCTGGCCTTGAACTCATAGATCTACCTCTTCCCAAGTGTAGGGATTAAAGGGGTACACCACCACAGTCCTTAGGGTTCTTTTTTTTTTTTTTTTAAGCTAAAATTTTGGGTTGATAAAAGGAAGTAGGGTAGGGAAATAAAGCTTTCAAAGTCAGATGTTACTGTCTAGGGATCTTGATCATGTTTATTTTCTCAGCCAATTAAAGAAATAAAAGACAGGAAAAATCCGACACAACAGGCAGCAGCAAGCAGCAAACAACAAACTTAATTAAAAGTTGAAGGACACACACAGCAAGCACTCAGAAAGACTCCCCACAGAGCAGAAGGAACTGAAGTCTGTTTTTCCCATGGAGGGCCAGGAGTTTTAAGTGCTTTTGGTGGCCTGGGGTAGGTCCCCTTCTAATTTTGGGTGGGCCAGCTTAAACAAAGAAAGAGGAGCTGATAGGCCTACAACTGCAGGTAAACATATTTAAAGTGGTATGGGGCAGAGTGTTTTCCTCTAACTCGAGCTTGGATTGAGACAAAGAAAGGGAACAGCTTGAGGAATACATGTTCAGGATTGCTCTTGAACATATCTGACTAATCCAGACTGGTGATCTGGGAGGGGAGCCCTGCTGATGGAAGAAACGACCCTTTGTCTCAGGTCAGTGTGTTGAAGAGGAAGCCATAGTTTTATCTATCTGTGCCCCTTTTTCCTATCTGCCCTACTGCCAGGATCTGCCCACCTCCTAGTCCCTCAGGAGCGGTTAGAATAGCTAAAATCTTGGCTTGCTGCATGCCAACTATGGAACCTTGGGTGAATCACTGCCTTTATCACTCTAATGTGTATGATGAATAGGCATCTTAAGAGATTGTGAGGCATAGATAAAGTACTTTATGTGCTTCTTGATTATCCAAAACAATCTAGTACCAGAAAAACAGGATTTTGTTTTTCCATCTAGCACATTTCCCCTAATATGTTTGCCTGATTGTCCATGATTGTTATCTTTCTAATCTCAATGAAGAGGAGATGGATGCTGCTCTTTCTATTTGACAGGCAAGATTTAGGCACAGTTTCTTAGATGAACTATTCTGGCAAAATAATTGAGACCGTTTCCAGGATATATCACATCTGCTGCTTTTTAAATTTAAAGTTTTGTAAAGCAATTTAAAAAAATATGAGGACTCCAGGTAATGTTAGATTGTGTTTATATTTCTTTTCCCATTTTCCTTCATCACTGAGAAGATTCATAGTAAATGTTACCAGAGTTGTTAGGGTCAGAGCCTAGGTCTTGGAAGCCTTAAAAACCTAGGTTCAGTCACGTGTCCTCAATATGCCAATTAAACAGACAAGTAATAGTGAAAAGCAGAGAAAGATTTCGTTAATGTGGCCACAGTAGGAAGAACAACACAGAAGTCCAATGACCCTCCAAGTCCATCTTCAGAGTACGGACATGAGGTTTAGGTTCAAGCAGAGGGCCAGAAGCATGCATGGCTAGGCCTCCTAGTCTGGGCTTCAGCCTCTGCTACAAGGCAATCTAACCAGTTGTCAAAATTGTGTGAAATCTCTTTTTTTGGAGACAAAGTCTTCCTCTGGATGACACCAGGCTTTTTTTTTTTTTTTTTTTTTTTTTTTTTTTTTAATCTCCCAGCATGAGATTCCTAGGGGAATTCCAATTTCCTAGGGACTGTTATCTCAATAGTCTGATAACTGAAATGAAGGATACACATTTCTCTTCAGAATATCTTCATTCTTGCCAGGCTTACCGTGGTGGTTTGAATAAGAATGGCCCTGAGGGTGCATATATTTGAACTCTTAGTCACCAGAAAGTGACACTATTTGAAAGGATTAAAAGAATGAGGAAACGTGGCTTTGTTGGAGGAAGTGTATCACTGGAGGTAGGCTTTGAGGTTTCCAAAGCTCATGCCAAGCCCAGAGTCTCTCTTTGTCTATGGATCAGATTATAGTTCTCAGTTATTGCTCCAATGTCTGCCTGCATGCCACCGTGCTTCCTGCCATGATGATAATGAACTAAACTTCTGAAATTGTAAGCAAGCCCCCAATTAAATGCTCTTATAATAGTTGCCTTGGTCATGGTGTCTTTTCATAGCAATAGAATAATGACTAAGAGACTTGTTACATGATTCCCCTCCCCCTCCCCCTCCCCCTCCCCCTCCCCCTCCCCCTCCCCCAGATTTAGTTAGTTGAACTGGGAAATTGATGTTTTAAAGTTCAGATTTTCTAATTTCCCCCTGAAATTAAAATGTTCTTGTAGAGGAACATGTGGAGTTTTTATGTTAAGAAAAGCTTTTTGGTTTAACTGACTAGTCGCTAGGGGTTTGTGTTCCCACAAGTACTTCATGAGTTGGATTTGGAATGCTTGATGCAGGTGGCTATGATTTGGTTAGGTGTAGTCGTTCTGGCACCTGTAGCTTGACTTTGGGATTGAGTGCCACATGGGTTTATGGGAACTTTTGGCTTAGGGCATAAAAGATCTGAAGTCCTGAGAGTCAGGGTGGGCGTTGGTTGGTGACTCATTGCTTGGGTTGCTGTTGTTAGTAAAAGAACAAAGGTTAGAGAGATTGGCTTTTTAGGCTTAGGAGAGCCTAAAAAGAGGCTATGAAGATTTCTACCTTTCTCTTTTTCTGTATTAAGGCTGCTTGTAAAAGTGGAGATTTCTATCTTTCCTTTCTCCTTCCCTAAGTTGAGGGTAAAAGATTGTAGCGTACTGCTACATGTTCTCCCTACAACTTTTCATTTCCACTATGACTCATGTTTTTGGTTTTTCCTCCTCTTCCTCCTTCTCCTCCTTATGGGTGTAAATGTTGGTATGTGTGCATGAGAAGCCAGAAGTTGATGTTGGGTGTCTTCTCTGATCACTCTTCACCCTATTTATTGAGGCAAGGTCTCCCCTTGAACCCAGAACCTGACAATTAGTCAGCTTGTACCCCTCATCCCCATGACCCCATCTCTGTTTCTGAAGCTCTGGGATTACAGGTCTTGGATACCGGTCTTGCATAGGTACTGAAGATCCAAACTCTGTTCTTCATTATTGCACGGTAAGCCCTGTTCACAGACTCATCTCTCCAGTCCCATCTTTTTTTGAGACAAAATTTTACTATGTCACTGAGCCCAGGCTGGCTTCAACCTGCAAAACTCTATCCTGCTGGAATTACAGGCACGTACCAACACACATGATATTTTTTTAATTGCACTTATTTATTTATATAGGTGTGTGTGTGTGTGTGTGTGTGTGTGTGTGATAGTGTTTATGTAGAGATCACAGGACAACTTGTAGGAGTTTGTTCTCTCCTTTTATCATATGGTTCTCAGAGATTGCACCCAGGTAATCAGCTTGGTGGCAATCAGCTTGACCTGCTGAGCCATCTTTCTAGTACTTTTTGTTTTTGGAGACAGAGCCCTATGTAGTACAGGATGATCTTGAACTCTTTGTCCACCTGTCTCCACCTCTTAAATGCAGTGATTCATCTGGTTCTTTTCTTTTCTTTTCTTTTTCTTTTCTTTTCTTTTTTTTTTTTTTTTTTGAGGCGAGGTCTCACTTTGTAGCCCTGGCTGGCTGGAACTCACCATGTAGATCAGACTGGCGTCAAACTTAAAAAAGATTGGCCTGTCTCTGCCACCCCAATGCTGAACACCTGGACTGGAAAAAAAATTCTTTATGCCAATATAGTTCTATATTGTTACAATTCCTGAAGGTTTAATTCAGCTATATTTCATCATATATTTGGGAGAATATGACTACACAAACATTGTAGGAGTGAGCCTCATACTGTAAGTAAAACGGTAGGCAAACACCGTGACCTCATTAAATAACTGTTAGGTGCTTCAAGGAAGCATTAGCCTTACCCACTGAGAAACTGGAAGGGGACAGACAAGTCACTAAGTTTTCACGGAGGGAGGTGGAGTATGAAAAGGGAAGATTTATTTCATTAACTTTTATTAATAAATTATCGGAAGTAGAATTAAGAGTTAAACCTAGTGTATAGAAGAACTGTACATTTGGAAGTTACTTTTCTATTGCTGTGACAAAACACCATGACCAAGAAACTTACAAAAGAGAGCATTTAATTTTGGACTCAGGGTTCCAGAGGGTTAGTCTATGACCATCACGGCAGGGGGCATGTCATCTGGCAGGGAGAACCTGGTGCCAAACTGTAGCTGAGAACCTACATCTGATTCACGAGTACCAGACAGAGAGATATCTGTGAATGGTCTAGGCTTTTGAAACCTTAAAGCCCACCCCTATTGACACACCTCCTCCAACAAACCCCACAGCTCCTAATCTTTCCCAAACAGTCCACCAACTGGGGACAAAACACTCAAATATACGAGCCTGTGGGGACAATTCTCATTCACACCACCACACCTGTCCACGGTATTTTGGGACCCAGGGCTACCGGGTGGTTCTGGGCCTGCATCCTCCTTACAGGCATCTCCAAATCCTTAAGGGAACAGGAGTTGAGGGCCGGGAACCTCCAGGCTGCCAGGCCTTGGTCCTGCCCCCGTCTCAGGGCCCGCCCCCAGGCCCCGCCCTATTCTTCTGGGCCGTCCCAGCGGACTCTTCTGCGCAGGCACCTGCCTAGCCGCCCCGCGCGGAGGGGTCCTGAGGCGGCCCCAGGGAAGCGCAGTGATTGGCTGCAGCTGGCGGCTGGAGCTCTGCTCCAGCAGCGCTTGACAACCGCAGTCTGCGGAGCTGAGCGGTCGGAGGCGGGATCCGGGCAGACGCGAGGAGGACCGGCTGACGAGCTGATGGATTGACGTGCGGGCTGCTCAGCCCAGACCGCCGCCCTCGCGCTCGCGCCTTCGCCCGGAATTGGCTGCCTTGAGGCTCCGGTCTCCGGCCTCTCTGCCGCGTTTTCCTCCGCAGCTTCTACCGGCTCCGCCCGGAGCCCTCAGGTGAGTGGATTCCAGGAGGCGGGGGCGGGCCGCCGTGCACCGTGGGTTGCCATGGTCACCCGTAGCCACCTGTCACGAGCCCGCTGAGGCGCGGACCCCACGGCCCCTCGGGCGACGTTCGCTTCCTGGAGGAGCGTCTTGGGTAGGCTTGTGTGGTGACTGCGAGAAGATGGGTCGCGGGTGAGGCCCGGGTGTCGCGGGGACAGGACCTGGGACCCGCCAGGCCGTCTATCCAGGCCGCCGCTCCTGGGCCACACCTTCCCTTGTTGCTAGCCCGATTCCGGCGGCGGAGCGATGCGCCTCGTCCTGGCACGGGGTACCCACCTCACCGCTGCTGAGAGGCGCGAGGCGGGCTGACTGCGCTGCATCTGCCTCGCCCCTCTGCTTAGCTGGAGCGACACTGAGGGCTGCGCTCTTGTCCCTTACCCAGCCCTCCTTGGACGGTGAATGGGTAGGGAGTGGCGGGGCTGGGGGAAAACGGGGGGAGGGGGTGTCGGGTTTGCGGGTTACACTTTCTGACGTCAGTGATCACTAAGAACAGGCTTTTGGGGGTCTGTGAGGGTGAGGAAAAGGGTTGCGACTAAATTTCAAACGCAGGTTGTGCTGGGGGAGGGGGGCGCGCCAGCATAAAAGACATCGGAGGTTGTGGAACTCAGAGGGTTAAACCCCTTAGCTTTGTTGGGGAGAAAAAGATTGGGGCTCTAGCTCTGGGACCAAGCCTTTGGCAGAGGGGTAGGGATCAACCTAGGCAGGGGCAATATTTGACCTGATGACGTTTTCCCCCCTGTACATCCAGGCATGCAGTTGGTAACTAAGAATGGTGTCTGAGGGGAGCGCCTTTTTTTTTTTTTTTTTGGCAACTTGGTTCTCACTGCATAATGAAAGGAGAAGTCTTTGTTCCACCCAGATTCATCGGTTGAAATACTGACACTTGTTTTCCCCCCTTTGTTGTAGAGTTCATAGACTGCTATAAAAAGTTAATGGCACAGAAATTAACACACAGGTTTAAAAAGACTATAAATCTTTTTTCACAGAAAATACAAACTCAATTTATTTTGGTCTCAACTGTTGGCATATATTGTGTTAACATTTTATTAGAAAGGAGAAACGCCTAGGAGCCAATTTTCCTTTATATGGCTCGTTCTGTTCTTGAGGTCTCATTTAGAAGGAAGATGTAATGAATCATTGTACATTAAGATTTGGGGGAAGGTATAATTGCTTCTAACAACACAATGACACATAAATGGGAAACACAAATCCCTAACATAATCCATAACGGTATGTTATAAGGTAAACAACCATAAACTTGAATTGGGTGCCATTATTGATTTTGTGTGTGCGTGAGAGTGTGTGTGTGTGTGTGTGAGAGAGAGACATTTAACTTATTTCAAACCCTGGCACTTCCTAGTTTTTGTCCCTGTTTATGAAAATCAGTAGTAGGATGTATCATAGGAGATACACTAACCAATGTTTCCAGCTACATAATTGTGCACAGTCTCATGTATTTTGTTTGTGAAATAATTTGTTACTGAATGGATCACATATGACTTGTTTAGTATATGCTACAGTTTGAAAAACATTTCAAATAAGAAAAATGTCCAATTTTCCATGGTAGGTCAGTTCTCTGGAAAATCAGATTGCCTGATTTTAAGCTTCTCCTTGCTACTGTAATTACAGTCTTGGAAGAGATATTTATCCTATCATTGACCTTGTTTTCTTATTGTGTAAAATAGGAATAATGCCTGGTGTTGTTATAGTCTGAGAGTAGACTGTGATGTTGAATAAGACAATTCATTTGCAGGCACTTTGAGAAAATATTAAGGCCTCTGTTGACCACCTTTTACTAGAGGAGCACACTGACAAGGCTCATTGCTATTTTCTGTGTAATCTTTTCTAACATTTCTAGATCCAGGAATTTATTTACTACAGTGGCCTTAAAGGATTTATGGGAACAATTAAGGTGTATTTCCATTCTTGGTAAAGTTTTTTTTTTCTTGTTATTTATTGTGATGATGTGGAGCAAAGAGGGTTTTCTTGTATGTGATTTAGTGATGCTTTCTTGCAAATAAGGCTACTGCTAATAACTGACGAGTTATATCTGGCACTAGATAATCCTCACCACAGATCACTTGTTCTTGACTAAAGAAGACATAGCTTTATTCTCTCTGATCTAAGTTTTTCTAATTGAGGTATTAACACTATTTCAGGCTGGGAGTGTAAGTTCAGTGACAAAGTACTGTCTAGCATGCACAAGACCCTGTGCTTGATCCCCAGAACAACAGAAATGAAATAAAGGAATGAATAAGGTTCAGTATCCAAGAAACAGGTCTATAGGCATGTAAATGACACACATGAAGTAGTCCTTAATCTTACTTGAAGAATTGGATATATAACAAAGATGTCACAAAGAGAAAGCAATATTAATATTAATTTCTAAGGTAGCATTTAGAGATTTCAAGTTGGAGTCCACAGAAGCTAAGTGAACTCTAAACTGTGTTTAGTTAAGCTGTCCTTAAGTACAAAAGTTTAAGAAACTTTGACTTAGGCATTCTTAGTTAATGAATGGCAGGTCCCATATACCACATGAAAAAAGTCAAATTTCATTTTTATAATTTCTGTTTTTAAAAGTTTGACTGATATTAGGCTCATCATTACTTAAACTCTATCCCCTTTTGTCTTAATCCCTGTAAAAAGTTAGAGTACTGTAATGGAAATAGTGCTGAATTTTAGTTTAGATAGACTGGCTCTTTTAATTCTGGGCTATGTACTTATTTTCTCTAGAGGCAAATTTCACATCTCTGAGCATAAGTGTAATCATCTGTAAAATGATGGTCACGGGGCATAAGAATTATACAGATGATATATGGAAGTATCTAGCACAGTACCAATGTAAATAAATGTTAGAACCTTTTCACTTCCTCTCTGTAGATTCAGCAACTAATAATCTGTGGCTAAGATCACTGGTTGCTCTTCCAGATGATCTGGATTCAAGTACCAGCACCCTTATGGTGGCTTATAACCATCTGTAATTCCAATGTAGGGGATCTAACATCCTCTTCTTACCTCTGTAGGCTTCAGGCATCTGAGTGGTGCACTGACATACTTCAGGCAAAACACTCATACACATTAAATTATAAAATACAAAAAAAGACTAATCTTCTATATCTATTCTTAGCAGGAAATTTAATGGCTTCCCGAACCTCCTTAGTAGCTTATGTATACTCTTCTTTAGATACTTTATGAAATATCACACTTTCAGGGCTGGAGAGATGGCTCAGCGGTTGAGAGTACTGGCTGCTCTTTCAGAGGACCTGGGTTCAGTTCCCAGCACCCACATGACAGCTCACAACTGTAACTGTTTCAGAGGATCTGACACCCTCACACAGACATATGCAGACAAAACACATAAAGTAAAATGTACATAAAGTAAAAATAAATAAAATATTTAAAAAAATCACACTTTCTTAAAACTGTGTGTGTGTGTGTGTGTTTTTCATGTTCACCATAGTAACTTAACCATTGTATCTGAGGTATGAAGACTGGTGTTAGCACAATAAAAAATACTCAAATATATTTTTAAAACTTTTAAATTACATTTATTTATTTACTTATTTTGTATGTGTGCACACATAGTACATGTGCAAAGGTCAGAAGACAACTTGAAGGGGTTGTCCATCTGACAACTCCTCCTTGCCTCATGTAGGTTCTGCAGTCAAACTCAGGTCATTTGAGCTAGGTGGCAAGTGCTTTCACTTACCAAGGCATCTTGCTAGTACTAGTTAAATATTTTTGTTTTGAAGATTTATTTATTTTAATTATGTGTGTGTGTGTGTGTGTGTGTTTCTTTGTAGGTTTGTGTGCATTTTAGTGTTGGTATCTGAGGAGACCAGAGGAGTCATATCCCCTGGAGCAGGAGTTATAAGTGATTGTGAATTGTTTGAAGTCAGTGCTGGGAATTGAACTCAGGTCCTCTTAATTGATAAATTGTTTCTCCAGTTTCTGATTTAATATTCTTTTAACTATTTTTTTGAAAACTTAGGGATAGAATTAGGTAAATTGTGTTTACCAACTTTAAGAAAAAATTGGGGACCTAGGTATGGTGGCACACACCTGTAATCCCAGCCCTTGGGAGATGGAGGCAGGAGGATCATTAATTCAAAGCCAGCTTCTGCTACACAGAAAGTTTGAGGCCAGTCTGAACTACATGAGATCCTGTTTCAAAAAAGGAGTTGGACTTAGTGGCTCATGTCTGTAATCCCAGCACTTGGGGGACTGAGGCATGTGGATTGCTGTGAGTTTGGGGGTAGCATGTTCTACTTCAGTTCCAGACCAACTAGACTATGATAATGTCTCAAGGACAGGTATGTAGGTGGGTAGGTAGGTAGGTACACAGGTAGATAGAAAATGAATGAATAGGCTTGGTGTTAAAGTTTTAGATAGTACAAAAAGTAGATCACAACTAAATGGTGGCATTAGGCAAATTTTTTGTGCATTCATTGTAAAATGCCCTCAATTATGGGAAGTGTTAATTTTACTGTATATAGTTACTGACCGACCTGACCATCACTGAAATACTGTGTTCTATTCTAGGTGCTTTAATTAAGGCAGATATATGCGTGTATTCAGAGGAGCATCACCCAGATGGTAGGGGATGTAAAGAATGGTGTTGTAAAGCTCCATTAACAATATACATTAGATCTAAGAATAGTGCCCAGTGCTTATATATTGTAAACACAGCAGTTAATCTTGTTTTAGGGATTCTGGTCTAGTTTGTATCTCAATAATAGAACAGAATCTTTGTGATCTAATTCTAAAAATTTTCATTTTTATAGATTTTAAGCTTAATTTTATTTAAAATTTTAAGGTTTATTTTTACTTTTATTCATGTGTGAGCGTACTTATGCACATGTCATGTGTGTATAGATGCCTTCTGTGGCCATAAGAGGGTGTTGGATCCCTGGGAGCTGAAGCTAAAGGATGTTGTAAGCCACTGAATATGTGTGCAGGAACTGAACGTGGGTCTTCTGCAAGAGTAGTATGCGCTCTAAACTGCTGAACTATCTCTTCAGTCCCCAAATTTTAATTTTAAGACTGAAAGTTGTCTTCATAATCAGAAAACCACTGGCATGGTACATACCTTATCTGAAGCACCCAGGAGGCTGAGGCAGGAGAATCTCAAGTTTGAGACCAGTCTGAGCTATATGAGATGATGATGATGGATGACGACAATGACGACGACTGCGACCCTCCTTTGAAATGGAATCTTTCTGTATTTCCAGGACTGTCTGGAATTCCTGAGGTTCAAGCATATACTTCTGCCTCAGCCTCTCGAGTGTCTGGAGCCACAAGTGCACAACACAGTCACCTGGAGTGAGGCAATCCAGACCCAGAAGGACAAGCATTGCATGTTTTTTTCCTCATGTGTGAATATTAGCTTTTAAGCTTTAGATACGTGTATTTCATTTAGAATACTCACAGAGGTTAGGTAGCTAGTAAGGGCACTTTGTGAGAAGAAATGAATGTTTGAAGGAAAGGAAAATACAATATAGTGTTATAAAGGGATAAATGGGGAGATCAGAACAGGAGAATTAATTGGAGTAGGGGAATGGGAGCGTAGGGTGGAGGAGGAACAACTAACACTAAAGACCTTTTGAAAAGCCATCTGGAAACCTACTTGGCGAAGCTTCCTAAAACAGAAACACATATAAAAGGAGTTTAAGTAGCGTTATTATATAATGAGGGGAACAGTAGCCCAACTAAATATCATACGCCACCAAATAAAACCCCCAGTACCAGGAATGGATTACATCTTTTTGAATTGTTGACCAGTGGGTTTCCATAGACCCCCCAAAACAAACAAACACACAAACATTACGAGTTATTGCTAATACAGTGTTATCCTTCACAACTTGACAGTAAGACTGTTGTTGAAGACACTACATCCTTAATCATAGGACATGGAGAAACCTAGCTGGTGCTCAGCTGGAAGCTTCACCCTTATTTTGCTAGCATTCATAGTGTTTATACTCTTGGAAGGTATCATAAACAATACTAGAGGAGAAAAGTAACCATTAATCTTAACCTGCTATGAATTCTGTGAGGTACAATAATGAACTACCTGCAAGATGTGCCCGCTGGTGCAATAGTGGCATAAATGTTATGGGAGTAACCCACTATTTTATCTTTTTGATTGGATTTAAGGTCTGCTCCATATGACAGAACTCATACCTGGTAATGACTAGATAGATCATGGACCCTAGGAGACTATTATGCATACATACATATTATACATACATACATATATATTACTATATATGTATGTATATATATATATACTATATATACAGTAGTAACTGTTGTTACTATTATTCTGCTAAATGATCATAGCAATAATAAAATTATTCCTAATTACATGTTGCTATATCTGTAGATCAATGCAGGTGTGAGAAGTTGTCCTGGGTTATGAGAAAGTACAAATCATTCTGCAGTAATATTACTTCATTATATACATACTAATTTCTAAGGCTTATTTTTAGTTATATGTATGTGTTGGGGTATGTGCACATGTGTGCAGGTACCTGGCTATACTGGCACTCACTGTGTAGACCAGGTAGACTTCTCAAGTACTGAAATTACTGTTAGTGCAACACTTGACTTTATGTACAAATTTTTATTTTTAAAAAATTTTAAGTGTGTATGCCACATGTATGCAGGCGCCTGCAGAAGCCAGAGAGGGAGTTAGGTACTCTACAGCTGGAGTTAAAAGTGGTCGTGAACCACTTGATGTGGGTGCTAGAAGCTGAACTTGTGTTCTCTGGAAAAGAAACATGGTCTCTTAACTGCTGAGCCATCTTTCTAGCCCTACATTAAGTTTTTTGAATGTGTAATATTTGTATATGGCACAAAATTCAAAAGATTTAACAGGGTACACAATAAAAAGTTATCTAACTATTCTTATTACTTATTTAGGTCTTTGGGACACAACCATTATTACCAATTCTTTGTATCTTTTTCTAGAGACATTTTAGGTATATGTACAACATATGATTTAAGCTAACTTTATTTCTGTTACCACTTAAAGGGACTGCAGGCTTTAAATATCATTTCTTTCTTTCTTTCTTTTTTCTTTTTTTTTTGAGGTAGTGTCTTGCTATGCCCAAAGTTGGCTCTAATTTATCATATTCTTGTCTTAGTCCCCACCTTTTTTGTTCCACTGCTGTGATTTAGGAATGTGCCATCATGCACAGGCATAGTGTTTCTTTTTGTTTTGTTTTTAAAAAGTTTATTTATTATATGTATGTGTATGTGGGTATTCATATGTGCTTGCCATTGTACATGTGTGGAGGTCAGAGAATAACCTATGGGAGTAGGTTCTCTCCTATCATGTGGATCCCAGGGTTCAAACTTACATTTTCAGGTTTGGTGGCAAGTGTCTTTAGGTACTGAGCCAATTCTTTGGCTTATTTATTTACTTATTTATTTATGTTATATTTATTTTATTTGTGTAAGTACTCTATCTGCATGTACACCTGCATGCCAAAGAGGGCATCTGATTTTATTATAGATGGTTGCGAGCTCTCATGTAGTTACTGGGAATTGAACTCAGGACCTCTGGAAGAGCAGTCTGTGATCCTAACCACTGAGCTATCTCTTCAGGACCTCCTTTTTATTTTTTTGAGTAGCTCAGACTGGCGTTGAACTTGCTCTGTAGCCAAGGATGACTTGAACTTCTGATCTTCCTTCCCCTTCCTCTTGAGTTCTGGAATTGCAGGTATGCATCACCATGCCTGGTTTATATGGTCCAGGACTTCTTGCATGGTAGCCAAGCTCTTTATATTAACATTCTCAGCCTCAGTCTATTTCTGTGGGACAAAAATCATCCACAGTTCTGAGAGGTGAGTTAAAATAATCAGTGATCAGAAGACGGTTGTCAACATTAAGAAAGGACATGTGTGTTCACAAACATAGGTGATTAGCAAACATGATGGAGCCTTGTAGTTAGAAGGAAAGTTTTGTTTGGTTAAATGATCTAAAGAAAATCTATCTTCTTTTATTTAACTGACCTTATGAATTCAAAACTTCTGATTATCCCAGACTTCATAGTACCCACCAGAATATATACTTCCTGCTACTAAAATCACAAAAATTAAAAGCAAATTATAGAAACAATCCTGTAAACACTTTTTCATGACCATAAAGTTTAGACCGTCCTAATTTCCTCAGCCTTAACTTCTGAATCATTCTTAACCTCCGGTGTTTTCCTTCATTCCAATTCTGTATTTTAAGTAACCAACGTCATTGCAAATGAACATTTAAGTCATCTCTATTTATATTTGGTTAGAAAGCTAACACTGACTTTTTTTTTTTTAGACATTGTCTTTCTGCGTAGCCCAAGTATGCATGGACATCCTAGATAATCCAGGCCGACCTCAAATTCTTAGTAGTCCTGATGTGGTCTCTTGAGTGCTGAGATTACTATAGTATGCCACCACTTGCAGCTAGTGATATTTTTTCATGAAAATTTTCTTTCTCTATGTGTGAAAACATATTTCTCTTATTATCACTTTTAATCTATGTTAATATTGACCTTTAATATAGATTTTGAAAACTAATTTTATAATTCAAATTTTCTTCTTTTGTTTATACTTTGTGTGTATGGGTGTTTTGTCTGTATTATTATTTTTTCTTTGAGATAGGGTCTCTCTATGAAGTTCTGGCTGTCCTGGAACTCACTGTGTAGACCAGACTAGCCTCGAACTCACAGAGATCTGCCTGCCTCTGCCTCCTGAGTGCTGGGATTAAAGGTGTGCACCACCATGCCTGGCTGCATCTATTACTTACTTAATTACTGTGCCATCTGTCCAGCCCATCTTCTCTTATACTAAAAAAATATTTATGTTACCTAGCCCAGTTATTGAATATAAGTAAAAATTTACTTTTCAAAAGAAAATTGCTAGGAAACACAGAATTTCATGTGGTGACTTCAAAAAAGTTGTCATTTATTAATAGGCATACAGACATTGTGTGCCTGCATGCCTCTCCCCCCCGCCCCCCCTTTCCTCCAGTTTTAGTGGAATATGCCTACTGTTGTCCCTTTGTGAATTCTTTTCTAAAGTGTTTCCAGCAACCATAGTCTGGGAAGCCTACCTAAGATACTTTTAGAATTGACTTTTACAAAATAGTTGGATCAAAGGGCCAAAAGCCCATTAAACAAACAAACAACATTTAGAGAAGTTGGAAACAAAATGACTTTTTGGCCTTAGAAAAAGCATTTTCTTTTCAGTGACTTTTTTTTTTCATCTCAAGATCATTTAACTAGCGTTAAACATAAATGATCTCCCCGACCCATGCTGGAAATTGAAGTTAGGGCCTTTAGCATGTGAAGCAAGCACTCTACCATTGAGTTATAATCCCATATTCTTTCATACCCCGTCTTTTAAAGACAGGGGTTTCACTATGTAATGTAACCCAGGCCAGCCTTGAACTTGAGATCTTCCTGCCACAGCTTCCTGAGTGCTAGGATTATAGGTGTGTGCCACCATGCCTGGCTTGCATATTGCTTTAAAAGATAGTCTTAGAGTCAAGTGTAGCAGAACCTAAGTATAGTCTGAGCTATTCAAGATGCTGAGTTGAGATGACTATTTAACCTGGGATTGAGATATTCAAGATGCTGAGTTGACCATTTAGCCTGGGATTGAGACTAGACTAGGTAACATAGTGAGCAAGCCCTTGTCTCACTCCTTCTCTCTATCCTGCCCCACGCCAAAAAAAAATTTTTTTTCAGAAAAAAACAAGCAAGTAAACAAAAAATGGGCACAGAGGGGTAGGCCAGTAAGGCCAGCTACTATGAATGTGTCAGTAATGGGTTAGAGAAGAGTAATTACACATCTCCAAGCATGTGTGTATCCTGCAATAAAACTTTTAAGAATAAAATCTCTGAGTTGAGTGATTAACATACCATAATTTTCTACTGGGAATCCATAGTATAGAATTACAAGTCATCTTTTGTTAATTAGTTCTTTTCCAAACCTGAACCAACTCTAGATTAACTAGGATACATTTTCTATTGCGTATTCAGAAGTCATTGTGAAATAAATATTTCTGAGAATATTCATCTTCTTTCTTTAGGTTTTACTGGTCAAAAATAATTGTAGCATTAAACTTGTAGTTGTGTTGGTCACAGTGCTATCTGGCTACAGTCCCAATTACAGGGCAAGCTGAGACTGGAGGATCATGTGTGGCCAGGCATTGAGACTGGCCTGGGGAACACAACTATCCCAAAACATGGTTCTGAGTTAAAGTGGGACAGCCATAATACCATTCTAGAATTACTTAATATTTAGACTGAATGTTGACTATGAGAACTATAAAATATTTATTTATATTGAACTATAATAGAAAATTACAGAGTTCTTGCAAAATGTATGATTGGTACATGGTAATGTCAGTGGAGTGCTCTATAAGATCTCATCGTAAGGATGGAGTAATAATTTTCTGAGAGTGAAATTAGTTAAAGTCATTTTTTAGTAAGAATTATATGAAGATTTGGGGAAGGTTAAAATTGCTAAGCTTGGGAGAAATCTCAGGGAGATAGTTCTGAAATGTCCCAATTTAGTGAGTACAGCTGTCACTAACTATCCTCTTGTAGATGAACAGGAGGATTGTAGCAAAGGGAGAAGCAGAGTGTGAGGAACTGGACAGTTGGCTTGTTGGGAGAGTGGTTTGTATTTGTCTATTAGCTGTGGCAAGTATGACAGTACTATGTAGACAGACATACTAGTCTTTAAAAGGTTTTAAAAATTACATTTGTATTTGTGGATGTGTGTGCCTGTGCACACCTATACCACATGAAGGTCAGAGGACAACTTGCAGGAGTTGGTTCTCTTCTCTCATCACATGGGTCCTGGGGAATCAAACTCAGGTCATCAGGCTCTGCAGCAGGCATTTTTACCTGCTGAGCCATCTTACCTGCCCCAACTATTTTACTCTTATATCACTAAATATTTGAATTGCAGGGGTGGAGAGATGGTTCAGCAGTTAAGAGCACTAGCTGCTCTCCTAGAAAACCTAGGTTTGGATTGCCACCATCCACATGATGGCTCACAACTCTCTGTAACTCCAGTCCAAGTGCTCTGTGTCCTCTTCTGGAATCCTCAGGCACCGCACACACGCAGTGCACAGACATACAAGCCAGCAAAACACCCGTACACATAAAATAAAAAGCTTGGCATGGTGGTGCACGCCTTTAATCCCAGCACTCAAGAGGCAGAGATAGGTGGATCTCTGTGAGTTAGAGGCCAGTCTGGTCCATATAGCAAGTTGCATACTAGCTGGGGGCTACATAGTAAGACCGTATCTCATTTTTTTTTTTTTTTAGTTGATAAATTATCTTAATACACTGTGCTCCTTATCCATGCTAGCTTCTCTGCATAAGAGACAATATGCTGTGTGCTGATGAGAACATTCTAGTTGGTTGTACATTTGCATTTCTCTGTAAGAAGAAATAAATTGATTAAAATTAAACAGATTGAAAAGAACAAAACTGGGCTATCTACAAGCATGTGCTTATGTTTCTGTGAGCTTAATTAGAATGACATGGTCCTATGAGAAAGACAGTGTTTCCTTATATTTCTGCTTCATCAGATGACATTTCCTTGCAACTAGTCCATTAGTGTGGTAAACTTTTGCATTGCTCTGAGGAATTTTTTACATATTTTTTATTTAGTTATTATGTGTATGTGTGGGTCTGTGTATGCTACGGAGTGTGCAAGTCAGAGGATAGCTTGCCAGGAGTCTGTTCTCTCCTTCCACTGTGTGAGTCCTGGAGGCTGACCTCAGGTTGTCAAGCTTGATAGCAAGTGTCTTTACTTGCTTATCCATATTGCCAGCCCTACTATGAGTTTGTTTTTTTTTTTCTTTAATAGAACTATTTTATTTTTATTGTCCTCAAGATATCCCCAATCATACTTATAACCCGGGATCTTGTTTCTGGAGCTAGGTCTCACTCATCAGCATGCTGCACTGTTCCCTTCTCAGACACGTAGATGCCTTCCAAAAGCTTTCCGATGTCCTTGTTCTTAACTGTTGTGCATGTTGAACCAAAGCCACTGAATTTGAAACAAGTTCAATATCATTTCCTTCAAGGATTAACTTATCCTTCTGGGCACAAAAAACAGATCAAGCAATACCTTTCCTCGTCCAGACTCCATGGAAGTATTTTTTACCCAAGAAATTTCAGATTTCAGCCATTGACCAACTCTTCTGAATAATAACATTGATGGGCAAGTGAGCATGCACAGACCTCGTCTTGTCATGGAAGCCCCGTGTAACATCCTTGATCATGTTGTGAACATGACTACAGATGGTTCACAGTTGCCATTGTCAGCCTGGAGTCTCTTCTTTTTCTTTCCAAGGAGACTCAGCTCGATGTTGTTGATGTGATTGAAGTCCCCTGGAGGGTTCCTCTAGGGCCTTTTATAATAACTGTGTCCCTTCAGTGTGATGTCACATTTTCTGCAATGTAGACAGTCTGATTTTGGAGAATGGTCTTTCTTCATTGTCACAGTAGATGTGGCAAAGAGAGAGCAACCTTTGTCTGTGTCCTTGTAATCTGTCAGGGGCCTAAGTTTTTGCTATGAGTTTTAACATTTGATAAATACAGTTGTTGTATATGGCTTGCACAAAATGAGAGCACTGGTCTAATTATTTTTTAGTCCTCCTAATTGTAAATCTTTTTGCTTTTATATCCTGTGTATTCATTGCATCACTACAGATGTATAGGTAAGCATAAGGAGAAATTTTATTTTATTTTTTTCTATTGAAAATAATTTTTTCATGCAATATTCTGATCATGGTTTCTCTCCCCATCTCCTCCTAAGTCCTCCCCACCTCCCTACCCATCCAACTCCATGCCTTCTTTCTTTCTCTTATGAGAAAACAGATTAAAAAAAAACAACAGAATAACAAAAAGAATGAAAGAAAAAGTGCAAGAAACACAGAGACACACACAAACAAAATCTATAAAAACACAAAATTGGAAACCATAATATTCAAGCAAAGACAAGTAAGATTAAAAAAAAGCCCGAACAAAAAATATGAGACAAAAAAATCTACAGAAATATTGAGTTTGTTTTATGTTGTCCATCTACTGCTGGGTATGGGGCCTGCCCTTAAGTGTGGTTTATATATTCAGTGAGACTCTGTTGGAGAAAACTGATTTTTCCTTTGCAAGCAGTTGTCAATTGGAGATAGCTTCTTGGTCAGGGATGGGAGCTCCTGTCCACTTCCCCCTCTCAGCACCAGTGGAAGCCCTGTTCATCCTGCCTGTGGGTTCATATGCACATCAGTCCTGTTATGCCTGGAACGCACTGCTGTTTCCTTGGTGTCATCCCTCCCCTCTAGCTCTTAGAATCTTCCTGCCTCCTCTTTCACATAGATACTTGAGCCCTGATACGGGGAGAGGTTTGATGAAGTCATCTCACTTATGACTGAATGTTCGAAAGTCTCTCACTCTTTGCTCATTGGCCAGTAGTGAGTTTTTGTATTAGTTTTCCATCTACTGAAAGAGGAAGCTTCTCTGATGATGGCTGAATGAGTTACTGACCTATAGATTTAATACAATGTTGTTACGAGTCATTTTTATTGCTATGTTCCTTGAGCAGAACAATAGTATTTGCTTTTCTCTTAGGCCCATGACTGATTAATCTTAGTAGAAGGAATTTTAAAGTGTTAAAATATATTTGATATTGCCAGTATGACACTGATATTACCAATAAGTTGCATGTTTTAATTTAGCCTTATTTTGTTTAACTCCAAAATGATTTATGCGTAAACAACCTTTGATCCATAGGATGCATGTCTCCTAGGATAGATATGAAAGTAGCCAATACAAAATTGTAAACTTGATTTTTTTTTTTTTTTTGGTAACTCCGTTGGGGAAGGGGCGGTGTTCTTGAGATGGACTTTGTAGGTGACAGCATTGTGGCACATTAGACATGCCTGACACTGTTACTGCTAAATTATTCTGAGGCACTTCAGATCCCACCATTTAATCTGTCATTACTCTAATGTGTATTTCTCACAGATTAGGCCTTAAAAAAATCTGAGCCATATTTTTAACGCACTAAAGAATGACTCAATTTTGATAGTTAATTTCACTTTGAAATACATGTACTAAAAATTCCCAAGCAGCATTGTCATATCTAGGCAATTAAACTTATACATAAAACAGTAGGACTTAACATTTTTTTTTTTTTGCTGTTGTTACTGTTTATTTAGGCCAGCAATATGACGGCTGAAGAAACAGTGAATGTAAAAGAGGTTGAAATCATTAAGCTGATTTTGGATTTCTTGAATTCAAAGAAGCTTCACATTAGTATGCTGGCCCTTGAGAAGGAAAGTGGAGTCATAAATGGCCTATTTTCAGATGATATGCTTTTCCTGAGGTATGTTAACAGCATTACTACAAGGCTTACATGTAGCTCTTTTAAAGAAGAGTATTAATATGATAATATGTATAATATGTTCATGAAAAATGATAAGTGTAATTTAAAAATGTTTTTGTTTTCATAATTACTAAATACATTCACATTACTAAATGCATCTGTAGAATGTTTTCAGTGGTAAGATGCATAGTCTTCAGAATCACAGCCTTAAAGTGTGGTATCAATTTTAAAAGTCCACAAGGAATCCAAGGCACTGGAAAGTTAAAGGAAACATTTATAAATTATGCATAAGTAGTTCATAGAAATGAATCCCATTGCTGGGTGGTGGTGGCACATGCCTTTAATCCCAGCACTTGGGAGGCAGAGACAGGTGATCTCTCAGTTCAAGGCTAGCCTGGTCTACAGAGTAAGTTCCAGAACAGCCAGAGCTACAACGAAACCCTGTCTTGAAAAAAAAAAAGTAATAAATGCTATAAAATAAAGCATTCATTATAGAAATCTAGTCATTATTAAAAATAAAGAAAATTCACCACCACCTAGAAACAATTGATATATATATATATATGTATATATAATATACACATATATGTATATATATATGTTGTTTTATATGTATATGTATTTTGCCTGAATCTGTGCATCATGTACCTGTGGAGACCAGAAGAGGGTGTCAGATCACCTGGAACTGGAGTTAAGAGTTAGCTGCTATTTAGATGCTAGGAATTGAACCCAGGTCCTCAGGAAGAGCAGCCAATGCTTTTAGCCACTACTGAATCATCTCTCCAGCCCCTCTTATGCATATTTTTTAAAAATAGCAAATTTTCCTCAGACATTGTAATATTTGCTTTCAATCTCAGTACTTGAGAAGTAGAGGCAGGCAGATTTCTGTGAGTTCCAGGCTAGCTTGGTCTACATAGTGAGTAGTTCCAAGCTAGCCAGAGGTGCATAATAAGACTTTGTCAGACAAATAAAAAAAATTAAAAAGAAAAGAAAAGACAATGTAATTTTGTTGTATCACAGTGATTCTCTATGATTACAAATACATATGTTAAAACTTTTCAATTTAGTCTCTTAATGGTTAACCCATTTTTAGATCATTGTTTCTAATTTTCATAAACACTCCACTGAGCAGCTTTTAGATGTGAGACTTTTTGTATCTTGAATTATTTTCCTAGGGCACAATTCTTAGGGATTCCCAAGGCAAAGAGAATTGGCACATTTGCCACAGTGGAAAACTGAATATATCCAAACTGACTTGGATGGAAAAGAAAATACCAAACTCCCACATAAAAACAAATTTTATTTTAATGATTCCAAATATCCTGGAGAAGGAGTGCTTATTCTTGGAAGAAGTGAACTGTACCTAATTAATGAACATGGAGAAAGGAGACCACAGAGGTTTATCATATTAGCGGTAGCTGATTTAAACTTATTGCACTTCCCTGCATCCCATGTTGTGGTCCTCTAGCCTCTCCCCCACTCCCCCCCTCTCCTCCTCTTCCTCTTCCTCCTCCTCGTTCTCCTATTCTTCTTCCTCCCCCTTCTCCCATCTCCTTCTTTTTCTTCTCCTTCTTCTTCTTTTTTGAGACAGGGTTTCTCTGTGTAACTCTGGCTGTACTGTAATTCACTCTGTAGACCAGGCAGACCCCCAAATCGGAATTCACTGACCTCTGCCTCCCAAGTGCTAGAAATTAAAGGCATGGGCCACCATGCCTGGCTTGCCCTTGTCTTTCAAGTGTTGATACCTCTGGAATTTAGTACTGGCCCCGGAGTATTCTCCAGAAGCCTGCTGGTTTGTGATTTAAATTTTACTGGTCTGAGGTGAAATGGAAAGAATTACAGGAGAGTAAGTTTTTTATTAAGCTAATATATTCATCTTAAAAGTTTAACCTTTGAAACTGTCCTTCCTTTTTCACACTTAAAAATTATTTATATGCGTGCTCAGTCTGCATGTACACCTGCATGCCAGAAGAGGGCATCTGATCCCATTATGGGTGGTTGTGAGCCACCCTGTGGTTGCTGGAAATTGAACTTAGGACCTCTGGAAGAGCACTCAGTGCTTTGAACCACTGAGCCATCTCTCCAGCCCCTTCCTCCCTTTTTAAGATTAAAACATTTCTTTATAAAATGACTGTGACATATATTGTGATTGGTTATTAGTATTCTTTAAATAAAATATTGTCAATTGTATGTAGGTTCTTCTGCTCATTCTTCCTTTTTGTAAATTTACTGTTATCATAATATAAAATCGAGAAATTGTTATTGTAAAGAGTATTGCTAAATTTGAGGAATCAGAGATTAATCCCATTATTTGCTTTTAATGTCTACTTTGTCATCTACTGTGTCATCTGTTAGTGTGACCTGAATTGATAGCATTCTGGGTTTTTCTTTATTTAGGCAGCTAATTCTGGATGGCCAATGGGATGAAGTTCTTCAGTTCATTCAACCTCTAGAATGTATGGAAAAATTTGACAAAAAAAGGTAGGATTTTATTTTAAAGTTTTAGTGTCTTGTCATTGGTAGCATTCTAGAACAAAACAGAACAATAAATAATGTAAGATGCAGCCTTCCTGTGACGCAGCAACACTGGATCCTGCTGTATTGGAGCACTGTATAGGATGAGTTACACGGTTACAGTTCTCGAAGTCTTCGCAAGTGCGCTATGCAGATCTGCTCAGTCAGTAGTGTGTATGCAGAGTGACATATGTGCAGACTTCAAGGATGCTTTTTAGTGAGCAGTCAGCTGTAATTTGTGTCTGTAGTCTCTTAGTGTAACCAATGTTCCTCCCTTCTTCCCTCCCTTGGCTGCCTTTAAGTTTTATGTTTTATCATTGGTGTTTAGAAGTTTGATTATTATATGCTTAAGTGTTTTTTTTTATTTTTTAAATTATTTGTTTATTGTGCATTTCCTGCTTAGGGTTTACTGAGTTTGGGGGAACTATATGTTTATTTTTCCAATTTTGAAACATTTTGGAGCATTACTTCTCTGAAAATGTATCTCCTACTTTGTCTTTTCTTTCTGGGATTTAATGTTAAATTGAATTTTGTCTACAGGACTGAGGATTTGTTTAGTTTTTGTTTGTAGATTGAACATAGGGACTCATGCGTGCTTAACAAATGCTCTGGAGTAAACTAGCCGTGGGCCTCACTCCCTTTCTTTGTTTTTTTCTTGAGACATGGTCTCAGTCTCAGACTGGCCTCAAACTCATGACCTTGAACTTCTGATTCTCCTGCCTCTACCACTTGGGTACTTGGATTTATACAGGTGTGTCCCACCAAACCCAGTTAATGAGGTGCTGGGGTTTGAACCCAGGACTTTGTGCTTGCAAGGCAAACACTGTACCAGCTGAGCTACATGCCCAGCCTATGACCCCCAACTTGAAAAAAAATTGTACAGAGATAAGGTCTTTCTATATAGCTCAGAATGGACTGGACTTGTAGTCTTCTGGCTTCCACATTGCAAATGCTGGGGTTACAGGTATTTGCTACCACACCTGCATCTCTTAAAAGCATTTCCCCTTCTTTGTTCTTATGAATTATTTTTGATTTAATATTCACCAACTTTTCTATTAGCTATATGATGATAAGCATGAAGTTTTAAATTTCAGATATCATACTTTTCAGTTTCAATTTTTTTTATTAGTTATGGTAGTATACACTGGTAATCCTAGTGCTCAGAAGGCTGAGGTAGGAAGAATGTGGTCAGCCTGGGCTTAATAAGGAGTTTTTATAGCACCTAACTCAGAAGTTTTTGTCTTTTACAGTTTTCTCTGAGATAATTCGTACCTGTTCATTTACTGTGGTATTTTTCTTTCTTTAAATCTTTAGACTTTAATACTTGCTTATTTGTTAGTGTCTTTATTGTTTGCTCTAGGTTTGAACTTCTAGTCATACCAGGTTCAGATTTTAATGTTTATCTTTTTTCCTAACTTTAAGTCACTTAAAAAAATGTATTTATGCTGGGTGGTGGTGGTGCACGCCTTTAATCCCAGCACTGGGGAGGCAGAGGCAGGTGGATCTTTGTGAGTTAGAGGCCAGCCTGATCTACAGAGTGAGTTCTAGGGCAGCCAGAGTTACAACAGAGAAACTCTGTCTCAAAAAAAAAAATGCTTAAAGAGGGGTGCTAGAGTGGTGACTCCGTGTTTAAAAGTCCTGGCTCCCCTGGAAGAGGACCGAGGTTTGATCCCAGCACCTACGCTATACCTACCTCGTATAGCTCTAGTCCCAGGGGTTCTAACACCCTCTTCAGGTGTCGTTGTCGTCATCAACAACAACAACAAAAATATTAAAGATATCAAACTTTTTAAAAAATAAAAAAAAACAGACATATTGAATTACATTGCAAGGGTCGGTATGCTGGATGATAACCAGAGTATTGCCTGCAACCCATCACAGCTTTTATGGTTCTTAGATAAGTAGACCTTTTTTCCTTCCTGAAGTCTCTTAAAAACATCTTAAGATGGGGCTGGGGAGATGGCTCAGTGGTAAAGAGCACATGTTACTCTTTCAGACAACCCTGGTTCAGTTCCCAGCACCTACAAGGTGGTTCACAACCATCTATAACTTCAGTTCCAGGGCCTAAGCCCTCTTCTGATCTTCATAGGTACCAGGGCATGCGTATGGTGCACATACATACATTGCAAGCAAAACATTCATACATATAAAAAAAATTTTAAAAAGTTTTAAGTCTATGGTTATTTTAAGATCTTCTTAGAACTGTTTCTTTTCCTCCTCCTCTTTTTGATACTCACTAAATAGTGAGTGAAACTATATCTTTGTGATTAAAATTATTTGAGATATGACTTCAATGTGATAAGGAGCTTAGTAAAATATTTTAAGATTTTTCTGAAAATAGTTTTACTTTATTTAAGAAATTAGACTTTACATTTTTTATTTTATGTTTATGAATGTTTTGTATGTATGTATGTGCACCACCTGTGTGTCTGGTGACTGTGGAGGTCAGAAGAGGTGTCAGATCCCCTGGAACTGGAGTTAGGAAAGTTGTGAGCTGCCATGAAGTTGCTGGGAACTGAACCTGGGTCCTTTGAAAGAGCAGCAAGTGCTTAACCACTGAGCTGTCTCTCCAGATCCCAGTTTTAGTTGTAATAACTTCTAAGCTCATTTATCAGCTACTGAAAATTATTTTTAAGTTTCTTTTGAAATAATAATTGATCCATTTAAAAGCATTTCTTTGTATGTGTGTGTATATGTGCACATGTGCATTCCACAGTGCACATGTGGAGATCAAATGACTGCTTATAAGAGTTGTTTTCTTTTTTCACTATGTGGGGTTTGGGGACCAAACTCAGGTCTTCAGGCCCAATTTAATCATATTAAAAATCGAAATGGCTGGAGTGTTGCTCTAGCTCAGAGATAGAATATGTGTCTGGCATGTGCAAGAGTGCTGGAACCCATCTGCGGCCCTGCACTGAACAAGCTAGGTCTGTTGTGCTTCAGAAGCTTGAGTTTCTTTTCTGGTACTTGACATCGCTGTCATTCTTTCTATTTTTTAAGATAGTGTTTTGCCATGTAGTCCAGGTTGGCTTCATGAACTCATGAACCTCATCTCACCGCCTGAGTTGGAGTTCACAGCGTATACTACCATGCCTGATATAATTCAGCTTTTTAACCATTTTAATGTTTCCTCTTTCACAGGTTTCGTTATATTATCCTGAAGCAGAAGTTTCTGGAAGCTTTGTGTGTTAACAATGCAATGTCTGCAGAAGATGAGCCCCAGCATGTAAGATTTTTATTCCTGAAGGTTTGCGCCCTAGTCTTGTTTTCAGTTATTTTATTCACTAAACCAGAAGATTGTTATCATGAGTTTTCCAAGTTTTTGTGAGCTGTGATGAGCAAGGTCTGTAGTTTTGCAGATGTAGTACTTTGAATCTGTAGTCCTTCTAAACTTGTTTAGTGAACTAAGCCAACATGCAATGTGAATACGTCAAGAGTATGTATTCTCCTTTAAGGTAAGTTAAGCCAGGCCTTGTAAACTTTTTTTATCTTTTGAATTATTTTTGATCCAGAAAATTTTATGGGACCCTGGATTTATTGGTATGCAAATAAAGCATTTAATGATTATAAATCACAAGGAAATTTATTTTAAAATGGTATACATATTTTTTACCAAACCATTTATTAGAGATGAAAGCAAATTTACATGCTAATGAGATGGATATTGTATATTTAGTTAATTCATTCATTTGTGTATGTGTATATGTGAGATATAGTCATGTGTGTGCACACGGCTAGAGTGACCTCATAGGGTGTCCTCCCCACTTACTCTCTGCCTTGTTCCTTTGAGAGAAGGTCTGGAGGAGGGTTACATCTTTTTCCATCAAGGTTGGCAGCTAGCAAGCCCCAGTGATCCTGTCTCTACCTACTCAACATTGCAGTTATAGGCATGTGTGAACCATGCTTGGTTTTTACATGGGTGCCAGAATCTTAACTCTGGTCCTCTCACAAGCAGAGCAAATGCTCTTAACAGTTGAATTCTGTTACTTGAACTCTCCAGCCTCTGTATATTTACTGTTATTATTTAAAAAATCTTTTTATGTGGATGTATGATTCCACTGTGTGTATGTGTGTGTGTGTGTGTGTGAGAGGGGTGTGTGTGTGTGTGTGTGTGCATATATGCTATGGTGCATGTGTAGAGGTCAGAGGACAATCTTGGGTGTCTGTTCTCTGTTGTAGAAGTTTATTTTTAGTTATGTTTAAAATATTTTTATGTACTATTGGGTGAGGAGCTATCCTAGGTCTTGGTGTTTTGTATTGTCTTCAGGTGTTGGATTTCTGCAGGAGAATGTTTGATTGCTAATGATCGGCATGTGGTATCAGTAGAATTCCTGAGGAGTTCTGAAAGAATAAAAATACCTGAGCTTAGATGCTTAGGGTTCCACTGTTGATCGAGTATGGCACTTGCCAGGATGGTGGTTCCCTCTGCTGAGGTCTGGCAGGGCTTCCACCTATGAAAATGCCACCATGTCTCCTTGGTGAGCTGCCCCAGCAGCAGCCTACTACTTCAGTCCTCACCTCCTAGCTTGTTGAGACAAAGCTTCTCCATTATTTGCCTTTGTATATGCCACACTAGCTGGCCTGTGAGCTTCCTGAGTTTTCTCCTGTGTCACCTTCTCATCTCTCTCTACTGACACTGGAATTACAAACATGTAACATACCTGGTTTTAGTGGGTTCTAGGGATTCAAACACAGTTTATTATCTTGCACAGCAAGTGCTTTACCTACTGAGCCATCTTTCCAGCCACTCACTCTGCCTCTTTTTTATTAAAGAAAGGGTCTTTGAATTTGAATCCCAACATCTGCATGATGGCTCATGACCACCTGTAACTCCAGTTCCAGGGCATTCAACACTCTCATCTAGCCTCCCAGGGTCGTGGGCACACAATAGTACACATATATGCGTGCAGGCAAAGCACTCATGCACCTAAAAGAAAGAAAGGAAAGAAGAAAGGCAGGTTCCCATGTAGCACAGGCAGGCTTTGAGCTGGCTTATAATGGATGATGACATTGAACTTTGATAAGACCCTCCTGCCTCTGCCTCTAATGCTTGCTCATTGTTATGTAAAGAATTAAATCTTGGCTAAATATTTTATATTGCAGGTTGTAGCAAATCTTTAACATTTTCAGAGTTGATCAATTTTAAAAACTATTATTTATTTATTTATTTATTTGGGAAGGCTTCACACACTTCTTGGTGAAAGTATGTGGAAGTTGGAAGACATTTTGCAGGAATTGGTTCTTTTTCCATCATCTGGGTCCCAGGGATCAAACTGAGGTCCTCAGACTTGGTGGCAGGCACCTTTATTCTCTGGGCCATCTCACCAGCCCTTGGTCAATATTTTGACTTTATAATTGTTAATGCTATCAACATTTCACGTAAATACGTACCACAAAATGGCAGAAGTATGTTTAGGGCCATTTTAGAAATTGTTTGAAATTTTGTCCTGATCTCAAACCAGAATTAATAAAGAGTTTTAAAGTGAAACTCAAGTTAGCAACTCCAACATAAACTTTTAATTGAGTTTTTGAACAGAGTTGAGGTTTATTAAAGATGTTTTTAAAAAATAGATTTTAAGCACAAGAATTAGGAGAAAGAGAAGTGCTCAGAAAGACATACCTAAGAGCATGGGTATGGGCATTTCTCAGAGTGAGTCAACTAACCAGTTGATTTCTAATTGATGAACTATTGTAATATAATATAATCTAAAGGTACATAGTGAGGAGTGATAGTAAGAAAATAAATCTTTGTAATTAAATCATTGTGTTTCTGTAAGACCAGAAGACCTTGTGGAAATAGCAGAACTGCCACAATTCCTAGGATGCAGTAGTCTTGAGTTTGAGCTAAGGCTCTTGTAGGCAGTGTTCTTCCCTGTGTGTGCAGTGTGTTCAGAAACAAGCTACAGTGAAGTTGTGCTTGATTTTGAGTTAATTTTTGTTATTGTACATTTAGAAATTTGACTATTGCCAGATTTTTTTTTTTTTTTGAAAATCCCAAATTCAGTTACTAGCTTGTGACCTACAGTTCAAGGAGCTAAGAGTTAGCAACAAATGATGACCCTTCTCCTGTTTCTTTCTTATTTTCAAAGTGGGTTGGTTATGTTGACTTTCTTTTTCTCTTCAGTATATTCTTTGATCTAGAGATAAAGAGGATCTTAACTATGTAGCCCAGGCTGACTTGCTTGTTTGTTTGTTTAAGACAGAATCTCACTTTGTTTCTTTGGCTGGCCTGCACACTCACAGAGGTCTGCTTGCTGCTACCTCTCTAGTGCCTTTAAACCCTTCCCCCACTCCACTGACTTTCAACTGATTGTCAGTCTCCTAAATGCTGGGTTTACAGGCAGCACCATCATGCCTTGACCTCTAGGTAATTTTTTAATGAAATTTTGGTTTTATGACTTAAATTCAATACTAAAAAATATATTTGGATTTTAAAAATTAGACATTTATTTAGTACTGGGGATTGAACCCAGTGCCTCATGTGTATTAGGCAAGCACTCTACCAACTGAGCTGTATCTCCAGCCCTAGGAAGTTTCATTTGTTTGTTTATGTGTGAATAGTGTGCCTGTGTGTGTGTGTACATGTGTGTGTGCATTTGAAAGCATTGTGGTGCACATGGGAAGTCCAAGAAAAACTTGGAGTAGTCTGTTTCCTCCTTCCTCTGTGGGTTCTGAGGATCAAATTCAGGCTATCAGGTATGTGTGGAAAGAGCTTTTCTCCTCTGAGCCATCTTGCCATCCAGAAAGTTATTTTAAGAGTATTTTGTTTTTATTTATGTGTATGTGTCTGTGTCTGTGTGTGGTTATGTGCACATGAGTGCAGATACCTGTGAAGGCCAGAAGTGGATATTGGATTCCCTAGAGCTGGAGTTACAAGTGGTTATGAACCACCAAATATGGTTGCTTGAATCAGAACTCAGGTCCTGTGAAGAACAATGGATGCTTTTAACTGCCGAGCCATCTCTCCAGCCTTCATATCTCTGTCTCTGTCTCTGTGTCTATCTCTATATATCTCTATCTATCGTGTGTGTGTGTGTGTGTGTGTGTGTGTGTGTGTGTGTGTGTGTGTGTGTACCATCTACATTTGTGGAGATCAGAGGACAACTTGAGTTCTTTCCTTCCACTGTGTAGATCCTGGGGATTAAATTCAAGATTATCAGATTTGTGGTGTCCCTTGGAGACTTGCTCCTTTCTAAAGGAAAGCAGAGGGGAGTGGAACTGAGGGAAAGGGAAAGTGGGGGAAGGGGGACTGGGTGGAATGGAGAGAGGGGAAATGGGTTGGGATGTATTGTACAAGAGAAGAATAAATTTAAAATTATAAAAGATTGTCAGGCTTAGTAGCAAGCTCTTTTACCCATTGTGCCATCTTGCTGGCCCATTTCTGAGGATTTGAGCTCATGTCTATATGCCTGTCCATAAGAGCAAATGCTCTTATCCACTGAGCCACACCCATAGTCTACAACAAATGAATTATGGGGAACACAGACACTCAGATCATAGCAAAACCCAAAAGATATTACAATGGGAATTTTTTTTTCACAATGGAAAAAATTTTGCCAGATAATGATGTTCACATGGAGAATGAACATTGGAACAAGTTATAAAACTCAACTTTTTATTGTGAATTTGTCAGTAACCAATTGATTAAATCTGTACCCTGATTTCTCTCATATGTAAGGTAGGCCAAAATAGTTTAATTCTCTCAGTGTGTCCAACCTTTTGACATTTGGACATGGAATTGTCATCTACAATGCTTACACTCAGAAACCACACAATCGAGTTGAAAATAAACAACAGCTCAATGTTTTAAGTAAGTTTACATTTTTGTCTATATTCATAGCTAACCTGGGGCATATACTATCCACAGGCCACAGGTTGGACTTACCCACAAAGTATCTGACAGTATTTAGTGTATATATTGTTGTCAGTCATCTTATCTAAGCTTCTTTTTGTTCTGTTTCTGTTGTTTTTTGTAGTAATCAAGTATAAATGTTTCCTTTTGTGTATTTTGTATATTTTGCTTTCTATCTCCAAGAATTCACCCTAAGACAAGTTGAAACTAAGAAAATGGTTCTTTTGCATTTAGGATAAACCAAATAATCAAGTTTTTCAAACAAACTATTGACATCCTAAGGTTTTCACTTTCATCTTCAGTTTTTCACTTTGAGCTGGGATGGTGGTAATCCTAGTATTCATAACACTGAGGCAGGAGGAGCTTGAGTTCAAAGCCAGCCTGAGCTATGTAGAGACCTGCATTTAACCACACTAATGAAATGAAAATAAATTAAAGAACAGTTGGAAATTAGAATTTTAAGTCTGAATTGAATTAGAATGCTATCTTTGTAGGTAAAGTCTTAATTAACCAAATTCTTCATTTAAGTTGTGAAAACATTGGTTAAAAATTATACATTGTACAAATTTTATGTATGTTCTCTGGCATCAAAATTTATCTTTTATACTTTCAGCTTTCAAATTTCAATTTAAGGTGATCATTTATTTGCCTTTCACCTTTTTATAGTTATCCTTTATATTTTTTAGTTGGAATTTACCATGCAAGAGGCTGTCCAGTGTTTGCATGCTCTAGAGGAGTACTGCCCTTCTAAAGATGACTACAGCAAACTCTGTCTGCTCCTCACTTTGCCTCGTCTGACCAATCATGCTGAATTTAAGGACTGGAATCCCAGCACTGCAAGAGTTCACTGCTTTGAAGAGGTCTGTGTCATGGTTGCAGAGTTCATCCCTGCCGACAGGAAGCTAAGTGAGGCTGGCTTTAAAGCAAGTAACAATCGCTTATTCCAGCTTGTAATGAAAGGCCTACTTTATGAATGCTGCGTAGAATTTTGTCAGAGTAAAGCAACGGGTGAAGAAATTACAGAAAGTGAAGTACTTCTTGGCATTGACCTCTTATGTGGCAATGGTTGCGATGATTTAGATCTAAGTTTATTGTCTTGGCTTCAGAATCTCCCTTCTTCGGTCTTTTCTTGTGCATTTGAACAGAAAATGCTTAATATTCATGTTGACAAACTTCTGAAACCTACAAAAGCTGCATATGCTGATCTCTTGACTCCTCTTATCAGCAAACTTTCTCCCTATCCATCATCTCCAATGAGAAGACCTCAATCAGCTGATGCCTATATGACTCGCTCTCTGAACCCTGCTTTAGATGGCCTCACATGTGGATTGACCAGCCATGATAAGAGAATCTCAGATCTTGGGAACAAAACTTCTCCAATGTCACACTCCTTTGCTAACTTCCATTATCCAGGAGTTCAAAACCTCAGCAGAAGTCTCATGCTTGAAAATACAGAATGCCACAGTATCTATGAAGAATCTCCTGAACGGTAAGCATTTGCTCATAAAAATTAGGTCTCAGCAGTTCCAAGTAGTCTGAAGTGTGTGCATGAAAAGTTACTAAGAATTTTAGTTTTAAGAATTTTAAGTTTATTTTATTTTTAAAAGATTTCTTTACATATTTTATGAGTGCTTTATTTGCATATATACCTGTCTGCCAGGAGAGGGCATCAGATCCCATTATAGATGGTTGTGAGCCACTATGTGGTTGCTGGGAGTTGAACTCAGGACTTCTGGAAGAGCAGACAAGGCTCTTAACCACTGCGTCATCTCTCCAGCCCCCAAGAATTTTAAGTTTATTTTAAAAGTTAGCTTATAAAGTACTGGGTTTCATAATGACACACATTCTTTTTATGCATACATATCATTATTACTTTGTTCTGATTTGTCTCCTTTACTGTGCTCTCCTGTGTCCCTGCCCACTTCTGACTGGTTCCCCTTCTTCCCTCAGGTAGACTCCTTTATGTTTTCATGCACGTGTGTTCTACTACCCTCTCTTGTCTCCGCTTCCTCAGATACCTTCCTCTCCTGTCATGATCTTTCTAGTTTGATGACCTTTGTCTTTCTGAGTCTGGTTTATTTCATTTAATGCAATCATTTCCAGGTGTATCCATTTTCCTGAAGATATCATAATTTCATTTTTCTCTATGGCTGGTTAAAATCCCATTGTATACTGTGATATGCCAGGCAAGAATGTGCCTACTGGTGCACTAATGGCAAGACTGTTTTGGGGACAAACAACTGCTTTCAGACTGGATTATAGGCCCACTCCATTGGAGGGAATACATACCTCGTACTGAGCCTATCTGTGGCTGGGAAGGTTACAGGCCCTAGAGGAGAATATACTATGGGTGTTTTGCTAAATGGACATCTAGTCAAAATACCTTCTAACTATTTATATATGCTCATAGAATAGTGTTGCTCTTAGCCAGGGTCAGAAAAGCTTCTTTCAGCAGAGGATGACAGTAAATGTAGAGATTCGCAAATGGTCAAAGTACTATGAATAAATGGTTGAGTGCTTAGTCCTAAATGGACCATCTATTCCCCCTTCAAGGCCCAGGAAGTATCACCAAAGATGTATGTGGGGTGGGTTGTTAAGTGCTAGAGGATGGAGAGGAAAGCCTAGAAAAACTGTTTTCTGGAAGTGGCATGGCCATCCCAATCACCAACTCATAGCAGTTGTGACCATCTGCACTCGTGCGTGCGCACACACACATGCACACGCACACACACAAAGACTGAGTAGGAAGGGGACTAGTTGAGGAGAAGAAAGTCAGCAGGAGAGGGAAAGGAATAAGAGAGGTAATGGGGGTCAAAATGATCCCAGACATTCTGTATGTATAACATCAGAAACAAAATACAAGTTATCAAAAGCATATTTATAATCCACAGGAATAAATACAAATGGCTGTAGACTATCCACCGTGTGGATGTCCTACATTTTCTTTATCCATTCATTTGTCGGCAGTCATCCAGGTTTGTTCTGTTTTCTCTCTCTCTCTCTCTCTCTCTCTCTCTCTCTCTCTCTCTCTCTCTCTCTCTCTCGTGAGTTGTGCAGCTGTTTAGAAACATGGCTGTGCAAGTATCTCTGTGATGTGTTGACTTGGAACCTTTGGGTCCACACGCCTGAGAGTAGTGTGGTAGGCCATATTATAGTTCTGTTTTTAGCTTTTTTGAGACACCTCCATCTTGATTTCCACCCTGGCCACACAAGTTCATATTCTCAGCAACAATGAATATGAGTTCTTCTTTCCTTACACCTGTGCCAGCTTTAGTCATCATGTTTTCTTGATAGCCATTCTAAATGGAGGTGAGGTGGGATCTCAAAGAAGTTTTAATTTGCATTTCTCTGGTGACTAAAGATGTTGAACACTTCAACACTTCGTATAATATTTATTGGCTATTTGTATTTTTTGTTTTAGAATTATCTGTTCAGTCATTAGCTCATTTATTGATTTGATGAGGTTTTCTATTTGGGTGTTTAATTTTTGCAGCTCCTTCTATATTCTAGATATTATTCCCTTGTTTGATTTATAGTTGGCAGAGCTTTTCCCCAGTCTAAATGCTCTGCAGAAACTTTTTAATTTCATATAATCTCATTTTTCCAGTTCTTGGGATTATTTTCTATGCTATTGTAGCCCTTTCAGAAAGTCTTTGCTTCTTTCTGTCTATACCATGACATGTTTTGCTTTCAAATCTTATGTACTTTGATCCATTTTGAATTGATTTTTGTACAGGATGAGAAATATGGATTTAGTTTCACTCTTCTGCATGTGGAAATCCAGTTTTCCCATTTAGTAAAGAGACTGACTTTTCCCCACCATATGTTTTTGGCACATTTGCCAAAAATTAGGTAGCTGTAGCCAAGTGGGTTTGGTCCTCTGTTCTGTGCATTGGTCTGTGTCTAGTTTTATACTGATACCATGCACCCCCCCTTTTTTTAACCAAAGTTACGACAGAGGGCGCTAATTATAGTTGTAATTTATAGCAGTCTGATAATAAACATTCTTACACACACACACTCACATAGGTAGTCAGAAAAACAAACTCCTAAGTAAAAAGTGCCTTTGTGACAATGTCTGTCTAACTTTGCCTTCCTGATGCCTACAGCTGTGTTTTGATACATCCTTATATTCTCTGCCTAGAGAGATCAGTACTTCATAATTTAAACTCTTTAAAGTGAAAGATGATTTAACTTCTGTAGTCGCTTCCATGGTGTTTTGTAGCAATCAGTAAATCTGTATAAATGTCTGGATTGTAATCTGTAAAGGTCATCTTCAGATGACTTTTTTTTTTTTTTTTTGAGACAAGGTATGTAGCCTTGGCTGGTCTGGAACTCACTATGTGGAGCAGACTAGCCTGAAACTCAGAGACCAACCTGCCTCTGTCTCAGAAGTGTTGGGATTAGAGGTGTGCGTCACCACACCTGGGTCACTATTAACATTTTTAGATGTATTGTTAATGTTTTAAAGGCATATTAGGAACAGCCTGACATAAAATTCCCAAATTATGTCATTAAAAAGATCATTTATTGAAAACGAGAAAAGATACGTTGGGCATGATGGTGCACACCTTGAATCCCAGCACTTGGGAGGCAGAGGCAGGTGGATCTTTGAGTTCAAGGCCAGCCTGGTCAACATAGCAAGTTCCAGGACAGCCAGGGATATATATAGAGAGAGACCTTGCCTCAATAAATGAACAAGTAAATAAACAAATAAATAAATATCTTTAGTAATTTTTTAAAAAGTGGAAAAATCTGTTTTGCTTTACATTCAGTGTGAATAAGCCAAAGAATGTTTCTTGATAAAAATCTGAAAATTCTTAAAACTCTATAGAAACATATGATAAGGGAAAATAATAGTTGAATAACAAATCACAATTCATATTTCATAAAGAGAATATAGGTGTAAATCTTCCAGCCTATCCAGTTTGTAGGTGAATCTGGGCCACAAAGAATGAAAACGAATTTCCTACAAACACATACCACTGATATTAGTCTAGAGACCCTGCCTCCCTAGTGAGTGTGGGTCCTATGTAGGCACGGTAGTACACGCCTGCAGTTGACATGTGTGGGGAGCTGAGGGTCATGTAGTACATGCCTGCAGTTGCCATGTGTGGGGAGCTGAGGGTCATGTAGTACATGCCTGCAGTTGCCATGTGTGGGGAGCTGAGGGTCATGTAGTACATGCCTGCAGTTGCCATGTGTGGGGAGCTGAGGGTCATGCAGTATATGCCTGTAGTTGCCATGTGCAGGGAGCTGAGGGTCATGGCAGTATACGCCTGCAGTTGCTGTATGTGGGGAGCTGAGGTACTCTTGAGCTCAGGAGTTTGAGACCACACAGAAAGACTGTTTCAAAAACAAATGCCTTCTCTCTAAGCATGTTCTATATTCTTAAAGCATTTTCTGTAGTCAAGAAAGTAAAGACATCTATTTTGGTAAGGTTGATAAGCACTAAGTCCTTAATACTCCTTTTAAATGAAAGGAAAATTCCTCTACGATGCATTTTTTTTCACTCCCATCTCTGCTTCTTCTACTCTTTTGGAAGAAGTGATACGCCTGTTGAGTCACAACAGCCTGTCAGCAGTGAACCCATGTGCCAGAATTCAAGTTTTGAAAAAGAGCCTGCAAATGGAGCACAGAATCCAGTACCAGCTAAACAAGAAAAAAATGAGGTAATATTTATTGTGTGTAATATTCTTCAAAGTTTTCTCTTTGTAAAAATTAATAGTATTTGCTTGTATAAAATTTAAAATTTTTATACTTGGAAATAAGACAAAGATTTTAGATATCCTTATTATTGGCTCATTTTCTGACTTATCCCCAAAGAATTTATAGTATGTTTAGTTGTCATCATGTATTTTATAACTTTTAAGTAGAGGGATTTATTAAAAATCTGAAATGCCGACATATTTCATGACTCAAATAACTAAATTTACATTAAATGAGTCTATTTTTCATTTTAAAGGCATACACTATATATTTTATTTATTGTATTTAATAAACAAGAAATTTAAAATGTGTGATATAGAATAATACTTTAAAAATAATAATAATAATAAATCTAAGGTTCCATTTTTATGTGTTTCTGAAAGGAAATTGTATTATAGCATAGAATATATTTATGTACTATTCTACTTAGATGAAGTGTTAAATGTGTTTTTTTCTTTTCAAAAATTTTAATCATTGGTATGTGTGTGTAATCATTAGGTGAGTGATTGATATGGGTACACATGCCACGGTGCATATGTGTGGGTCCGGGGAGGATTTTCTGGGAGTTGGTTACCTCCAGAATCAAACTCTGGTTGTCAGACTTACATGGTAGGCACCTTTACCCACTTGCCTATCTTTCTAGCCCCTATACAATTATTTGGGAGGATGAATGGGAAATATTGAGACTGTTGAATTAAAAACAATTTCTTACTCATGAAAGAACATTTGGAATCTAGCTTTTAAGCAAATACGTATTTCTCTCTATAGAAATCTATTACGTGTTTAGTATTAAATATGTTTGGTAAGGTGAATATCATTACTAAGTATTAATGCAGTCTTTCAAAATATATTTAAGTAATACTAAATTTATCATTATCTACAAATGTATTATTCTCTGCTTGTGTGCCCGTTATAGCCATCAGTTTGCATGTTTACTTTAGTCTAGTCAGGAACCCACAGTAACCAGTTGTTTCAGTCTGTTGCTATACAGTAAAGGAAAGGAGCTGATAATCTGTGACTATTAAGACATGGAATCTATGTCATTTTTCAAGGAGCAATATAATTTTTAAATTGTTCTAGTTGTAATTTTATTCAGTATTTACAGAGATATTGTAAAAGCATAATTCAGTAATGGCCTGTTCATATGTATTGTTTTTCTAATATTTTTAAGCTTCGAGATTCCACTGAGCAATTTCAAGAATATTATAGGCAAAGATTACGCTATCAGCAGCATTTAGAACAGAAGGAGCAACAGCGACAGATATACCAGCAGATGTTACTTGAAGGAGGCGTGAACCAAGAGGATGGTCCTGATCAGCAGCAGAATCTTACTGAACAATTCCTTAATAGGTCTGTTTAAAAGTCACTTTAAAAGAAGAGATTCTTTTAAAGCCATTTAAATCCCACAGTAACTGCTGGGGCTGGAGAGATGGCTCAGCAATTAAGAGCATATGCTGCTTTTTACAGAAGCCCCAGGTTTAGTTCCTAGTACTTACATGGTGGCACACAAGGGTCCTAATCACCTATAACTCTTCTTCTGGCCTCTGTGGACACCAAGTGCACACGTGGTATACACACATACATTCAGGCAAACATTCATACACATAAAGTTTTAAAAAACATGCAGTAACTGCTACTTTCCATGTAGTTTGAAATTTTCAGGATTTAAAAAATGTATTATGTAACGTAGAATTGCATAATGTCTTTCAGTTATAAAATCTAGTTTTGTCTTTCTTCCCCAAGTAACTACAGCTGTAGTATAATGGTTCAGCCCATGGGCTGGAAGCTTGTGGGCTGGGTGGATCCAATTTTTGCCCAAGGAAGATGAGGATATAAAAGTTACTTTGCTTCTTTTCTTTTTAAATTTTAAATTTTATGAGTACTAGTATTGTCTCTGCATATGTCTGTGTATCATGTACTTGCCTGGTGCACACAGAGGCCAGAAGTCATCAGCTCCCCTGAACTGGAGCTACAGACAGTTGTGAGCTACCATGTAGGTGCAGGGTAGCATCCTATCCTAAGTCCCCAAGACCCAGATGGTAGAAGGAGAGAACCAACTCCTACAAGTTGTGCTCTGATCTCTACAAGCATGCTGTGCCACATGCTCCCCCTCACATTAATTGATTGATTAATTGATTTTTAAGTCCATAAGATAGTCAGGTTTATAATTGTGTGTGTTTATTCTGTGTTTTGCAAATGACATCAGTTTTCTGTCATTCTCTTAATAAATACTGTACCATAACTTTATATTCTTGGTCAGTTTTATAATTTTATACTCTTGTTTGATTAATATTAAAATTGGTATCATTGATTGGCACTTAATATAGGCATTCTGTCCTGCCTTCATTCTACCCTGCTTTAAGAGAATGGGCTATAAAATGAGACCCTGAGTCAAAAAGAAAGAAAGAAACCCCAGAATGACAGACTGTTGTGAGCATTTTGAAGTCTCTTTACATTTAAATGTCCAACTTTTTTTAGGTCCTTTGTTGGGAGCATATCACAGGGTTAATGTGATTAGTCACATTAATTCACAAAACTGTAATTTAGGAAATTCCTCCTAATTAAATTTATACCTAATAAATATTTCATAAATATTGATTTTTAAATCTTTGTTATTGTTATATTTTTGTTTCTTTGAGTTGATGTCTTTCTCTATAATTAAGGTTGGCCTCAGTCTGCAAGTGCTGGGGTAATGGTAGGCATTTTGTTACTATGCCTGCCTTTTATAAAAGAATTCTTCAAAAACCAAACACATATAATAGTTAGCAAAGGGAAATGAGAAAGCACAACGAAGTACCATACCTTAATAATCATACCCATTGTGTTAGTCTTTTCTCATATTGACCGCTGGCAGAAGGGGTGATCCTGGTCAGTTCTGGATCTAAGCATTTTTTGAGGGTCTCACTATGTAGGCCAGAGTGACCTTATCCTTCTGCTTTAGCATCCCTCTTTATGAGATGATAGGTATATGAGATTATAGATATATGCCACCAAGGCTTCCTAGATCTAAGAGAGCCTGGTATCTCTCCTTTGTCTTTCATAAGCCTTAGCTCTTGAAAGGAGTCAGGCTTTGCAGATGGAAAAATTGTACAGAGGGTTGCATTGGTTAGTACCCATTTTATTTCTTCAGTGCCCCAACCAGAGTCTAGCAAACAGTAGTTATAGGATGAGTGAATGAATGCAAATCTGACTAACAGGGTACCACCTGACATTTGTGGTCTGCTCTAATCATCCATGTCTTAGTTGATGGGATGTTACTAGAGATAAATGAAATAAAAATAGCTTATTTTGTTAGAGGAAAATTTGGTAGTATATTATTATTGACAGTATTTGGAAATTACCTTTTTTTTTAAATCCAAAGCATCACACATGCAAGCACATGTTCCTCCATGGAGCCTGACTCTTTCATATTATGGTGGAAAATCTAGATTTTTTTTTTTGTGTGTGTCTTGGTTATGTCTTAGGTTGATAGTGATCATTTTTAAATTTTTCAATTAAATTTAGCCTTGGATTTATTAAGAATGTTTTAAACTACATTTTTAAAAAAATTTAAACTGCTTGTATTGTTTATTTTTATAGGTCTATTCAAAAGCTTGGCGAATTAAATATTGGAATGGATAGTCTTGGTAATGAGGTGCCAGTGCTCAACCAACAATGCCCTGGGAGCAAAAACAATGGATCAAATAGTTCTTCTGTGACTAGTTTCAGTACTCCACCCCAAGATTCCAGTCAGAGATTAATACATGATACTTCAAATATTCACACAAGCACTCCTCGTAATCCTGGATCAACAAATCACATCCCTTTTCTTGAAGAATCACCTTGTGGAAGCCAGAAGTAAGTGCTTTACCATAAAACGTGAAATATTTTCTTCTTACTGTAATGATAGGAACATAAGCTCAAACTTCTCTTTGGAACCTTATGAGAGAGTTGAGAACTTACTAGCTCCCGATCTCTCTTACCTGCCTACATTAGTTTGTTTTAATCTCTTCATGGTGGTCTTTCCCTTGTTTTCCTTTTTGCTTCCTCACCAACACAAAAACAGTTTTTATAAGTTATATTCTGGTGTGTGTGTATATATATACATACACACACACACACACACACACACACACACACACACACACACATATATAGTTATATTCTGGGTTTTATAAGCTGTCTTATTGAGAGTGTCCCTAGTCCTAGGCTTTATCTTGATTCCCCCCATCCCCCAGCCTTTGACATTTTCAACAGATAATCTCACAGAGTTTTAGAGTACATGAGGGTGTTTTTACCACATGGTAAAGTGATTATAGGAAGACAGTTTTGACAACTGTGAAAAAATTATAGCAGCTTAAGACTGTAATTTTATGTTTTCACTAGTCAGAATATTTTTATCTTCCTATCACTAGTAAACAAGTATTAATTTATGTAATGAGAAGAGTCAAGGGGCTTTTTTTTGCATTACCAGAAAACACTTCTTAGGTTGTGTTAATTTAGAAATGTATGATTTGCTTTTGATACTTGGGTACTTGTAGGAATTAGCTTTGTAATTAATGTCATATTCTACTTTTATAACTGGGATACTGGATGCCAGGCTATTAACAAATGTCCCTGAGACAGGGATTAAATCTTAAAGTTCTGCTTTATTCAGAAGGCCTGAGACCTGAGAAGACAGCACATTAACACCCTGACCTCCATACGAACACAGCATTGCATAACAGCCATGCATGCACACATGTATGCAGCATGACACACACTTGTACACACACATATAAATAAATGTAAAAACAAAACCATCTCATTATGGTAAAAATGTACTTTTTATCCAATACTTTGTTGTCTTTTTTGTCTCTGGGACATGGCTTGCTTTTGCTCCAGGATCATTCAAGACAAGGTTTCTCTGTTGTAACTCTGGCTGTCCTGAACTCACTCTGTAGACCAGGCTGGCCAAGTCACAGAGATCCACCTGCCTCTGCCTCCCATGTGCTGGGATTATTGGTATGCACCACTACTGCCTGGCTTTTTTTTTTTTTTTTTTTTTTTTTTTTTCATTTAAACAGGCCCAGAAAATCCTGGGACATTCCTCATCATCTTCCTGGCATTTCTTTTCCGTTTTCCTGTGTTGAAGCTCTGTAGGATCTCATGTAGCTCTTTGAAAAGGGATATATGTCAGAAGTAAAGTTTGCTTATCTGCTTATGTATTTCACAGTGTTGGTATAGAATTTAGGATGGTAACCATGTTTCAGTATTTAAAGCCCTGCCACATGAACTTCTAGTTTAAGTGCTCTGGAAGAAGTCCAGTGTCACTTTGGTTCTTGATCCTTTATGTAAGGCCTGTTGCCTAAAAGTTCTCTAAAAATTTACTTTTAAAAAGTGCTGCTATTTTTTTCTTTCTTTCTTTCTTTTTTTTTTTGGTTTCTTGAGACGAGGCTTCTGTGTTGTAACTCTAGCTGTCCTAGAATTCACTCTGTAGCCCAGACGTGCGCCACCACTACCTGGCTGCTGCTTTTTTTCTGAGATTAAATCTTCTTGTTGTTTGCTCACTTGTCTTTGACTTTTATGAGGAGGACTTCTTTGAGTTTTTGGAAGCCTTTGGCTCTCTGTAATTCCTCAGTTTTCTTTAGAAAAGAACTGCGTGTATTGATGATCTGTCTTTGGCCTTACAAAACAATGATTAAATGGGAATACTGTTCCAGTAAGGGATCCTCAACTGTCAGTTTTGATCATTTTTTATTGTCTTATTTTCTTCTCCAAGGCCAGATAGTTTCCTAAACACTGATGTCTGGGCTGCTGGGGTTGGGGTTAAGCATTGCAGACAGGACTGGAGCAAGCAGAGGGAAGGTTCCAACCCTTCACTACACCGACTTGGTCTGCTTTCCAGAGTGGCATCTCACCTTCTCTCTACCAAATCCAGAGCCCCTAATGTCTCCATTCAGTAGCTTTGAACTGAGTCATTGAAGATCATTTGCTAAAACAAAAACTAAAGATTGAAAGGTTAAATTAACTTAGTTTCTGTTTTCATTTTCAGAATAAACTTTATTTGAACTTCTGTTTCCACAGCTCATCAGAACATTCTGTCATTAAGTCATCTCTTGGAGATTCTTCAGGTAATCTGTCAAGGTCAAAGGAGGAAGAGGTAATGTTTTGAGAAGTTTCTGTGTGTGTATTTATGTATTGCAAAGATTTTTTTTTTTAAAGACGGTCTCATTTTGTAGCTTTAACCTGGCTAACCTGGAACTTGCTATGTAGGCCAGGCTAGCCTTAGACACATAGATATCTGCCTTCCTATGCCTCCTAAGTACTGGGATTAAAGGTATATGCCATCATGCCTTGCTGCAAAAATTCTTAATTCAAAGAAAATTATTTATAGAAATGGTCATTATCTCAGAGTAGTTGGATAGATCTCATTGAACTAAATGGAGAGTTTGCCTTAGAAAACACCTTTGGGTATCCAAAGAATGGGTCAGTATCACCAAGCCTGATAAGCTGAGTTCAATCCCTGCGGGAATCACCAGCTCTAGTCCACACGGGGTTCCTCAGTCTCCATGAAGGAGGATAAACAATGAAATTATGACAAGTGGACGCAGTACTTCACTCTTCTATGGGACTCCATATGTTACGCCTTTTGCACCTTAAATGACATGCATAGACACACTTTTGTATGTTGATGCACTTTTAATAATAAAAATAAAGAAATTAGAAGTTAGAAAAGTTAAGAGAGTAAAATTAACAGTGTGCACATTGGGGAAAAATTACAAGACTCCCCTCCAGACAGAGACCTGTCCTAACTGAAATAGCAAGACTGCTAACTTCTTATCTAACAGAATGCAGGTGTTCAGGCATACAACAATGCAAGAGTGTTCATCCCTTCCTAGCTGTAGGCCTTTAATCTTCAAGGTTAATTTTAGTGGGTAGTCTTAACACAATAATCTATTAATGAATAGCTGATTTTAGGTTTGTATACTTGTTACAATAAAGGGGGGCAGGCATTCAGGAGTGAATTATCTATTTGCTTTTTTAAGCTTGCTGACATACTGTCTAGACTTCATTTCTGATCTTGACTATGTCTTTGTCTCTATGGGAAGGTCAGTTTTACCAAGAATAATTTTTATATATCTACAGAAAGCATGAATATTTTTCACACATGTAAAAAACTTGAAGGCCAGTAAGACTGTTACAATTACTTAGAGTTGAGATGGCAGTGTTCCTCTCCCAGCCAGCCCAGGAATTGATTTGAGTTTTCACTATTAGGCCAAATAGACAATATTATTGATGAGAGGCTTTTGTCTCCATACAGTAAAGATGAGAAAGGGGCAAGGCAGTCTGGACTTCAGACTCCTAACAAAGAGAAAAATCAGGATTTTTGTCAAGCTGGTTATGTCCACAGCCTGGGTATCATCGGCTCTCAACAAATCCCCAGTACCCACATGGTAAAAGTTGAAATTGACTCTCAGACGTTTTCTTCACATACACACACACACACACACACACACACACACACACACACACACACACAAATAAATAAGTAAAAAGTTAAAATACATTTTTAAGTATTCATACGAATGGCCTAGTGATGATTGAATTTTCACACTGAGACTCTGATACTCTCTGAACTTTATGGTGGCTTTGTTCAGATATTATTTTAATTTCTACTGGGCCTTTCATCTTTCAATATGTTTTGTGCTTTGGAATCAGGTATCCTTTTCTTACTAGAATCTAATTCAAAATTTAACCTCATAAATAAAGGTGTTTTTTAGATGCCTGTAGGACTCAAACAAGAAACAAATGAACAGTGTCTACCATTTTCATCATAAGTACTCAGGAATATTTGTCCCTTGTATAAAGAAATGCATAATTTCAGTGTTTCTAGTTTCTTTGATTTCAAGAAAAGCTAGCATCTGTTATTTTATATGAAATTTCCTATCATATAAATAGCAGCATTAAAGAAAATGTAAAACACATTGTGGCATAAATAAAACCAACTTATGTTATTTCTGCTATAAAGAAACTCTTATATATTCAGAAGGTATTTAATCAATCACACCTCTCCTCTTCTCCTTTTTCTCCTATCTCCCCCATATTATTCTATTTAAGTGTCCATTTCCTGTACTTGGATTAAGAGTTCATATGAATAACATAATTCAGTTAGATAAGAAAAATATATATGAGCCTGGTGGTGGTGGTGCACACCTTTAATCCCAGCACTTGAGAGGCAACGGCAAATGGATCTCTGAGTTCGAGGCTAGCCAGGTCTATAGAGAGAGTTCCAGGATAGCCAGGATTATACACACAGAGAAACTGTGTCTCAAGAAAAAAAAAGAAGAAAGGAAGGAAGAAAGAAAAAGAAATGGCATTAGTTTTGCTTTTGCTTCCCTAAGGAGGGCCCATCATCTGGATGCATAAAAGCTTGGATAGTAAAGAGGAAAATTCTGTTTCCTGGTCATTGTGATTCTTGAGTTCCTAAGCTATGACCAGAGCCAAAGTGTCTTTTTGCATTTCTTTCTCTCCCTTTCCTTTTCCTTCCTTTTCCTTTTCCTTTCCTTTCCTTTTTCCTTCCCCCTTCCCTTCCTCCCTCTTTCTTTCTCTCTCTCCCCTTCCTTCCTCCCTCCCTCCCACCTACATACCTACCTACCTACCTACAAGGTTTCTCTATTGTACCTGTAGCTGACCTAGAACTCACTTTGTAGACCAGGCTGACCTCTGTCTCCCGAGTGCTGGGATTAAAGGCATGCGCCAGCACTACTTGTTTTTTTTTTTTTTTTTGCATTCTTGACATTGATATTTCCCAAAGACAAGATTACAGTAAGACTGTCAACCAAGCCAGCTAGAGATGCCTGTTCCAGGTCCAGTCAGTCCTGCTCAGGGTACAGTGCTGTTTCACAGGACAAAACAGCAGGAGTGATGCAAGTCTTTGTATAGAACTGTTTCAACTTGCCTTTCTAGGAGAGTGCTGTGGACAGAGATTGAAGTTTTACATAAACATGAAACTCAAATATTTTGACTAAAATCAGTTTCATAATTTAAAAAGGCCATTCTACAATTTCTGTTTGAAATGCTGAAATATTAATTGTTGGAGATAATAGTAAGAAGTTTTTACTGTAAGTGGATTAAATTAATAGTAGCCTTTTATATTTTTTCTTTTTTTCCTATGACAATAGTCTTGTGTCACTCACTCTGGTCTAGAACTACTTCCCCTGCCTTCATTTCTCAACTAAGCAGCCCATGAATTTCCTATTAGAATACAAATGATACTCTGTTGTTTTTGCTAGAACTGTATTTGTGTTTCCCAACCCCCTTGACAGTTAAAGAGAGCTTAATATGGAAATATTTATTCTAATGTTATAATTTGTTTAAATGTTTATTTATGTGTGTCAGTATTTTTGCCTGCATGTATATCTGTGCACCATGTGTGTGCCAGGTGCCCTCAGAGGCCAATAGACAGCATCAGTTTCCCTGGAACTGGAGTTACAGATGACTATGAGCCACCTGATGTGGTTCATGGGAATTGAACCCAGGTCCTCTGGAAGATTAGCCAGTGCTCTTAGCTGCTGAGCCTTCTCTCTAGGCCCCTATTTTTTTATTTGTTATTTATGAATGCTTTGCATTCAACACAGTCTTATTTCTGTGACATTTATATATTCTATATGTAGAGTTCTCATATTCCAGGTAAATGATGCAAAACAAAAGCAGTAAGACTCATTACAGGTTGAGAATATATCTGCACACAAGCATATATATGCATTCATAATATATATCTGCATGTATATATGTACACTACATATGTGCCTGGTACCTGAAGAGGTCAGAAGAGGGCATCAGTTTCCCCTGAGTTGGAGTTATCCATGATGGTGAACTGCTGCTGTGTGGGTGCTGTGAACTGACCCTGGATCCTTTACAAGAGCAACAAGTGCTCTTAACTGCTGAGCTCTCCAGGCTCTGTATTTTGTTCTACTCTGACTTACATTTAGTAATGATAAATAAAAATTAGAAACATTATGGTTAGTTTGGATTTGTCACTTAAAAGATTATTGATAGATATTATAAAATGTTCAAACAAGATTACTATGTTTGAAATGAATTTAAAGTGGGATGAAGGTAATCAAGCTTGTTTTTTCTCCATAGAATAACTTTATATTCATTCTTTCCATAGGATGACAAGTCAAAAAAGCAGTTTGTCTGCATTAATACTCTAGAAGACACACAAGCTGTTAGAGCAGTGGCATTTCATCCAAGTGGTAGTTTATATGCTGTTGGCTCAAATTCTAAAACTCTGAGAGTGTGTGCCTATCCAGAAAAAATTGATCTGAGGTAAGAATAGCTGATTTGTAAAGTTTTCAGTTAGCTACGTTGTTGCTTCTTAGCATTTGTTATTTACTAATGCTTCAGTTCTCCCTTTTCTTCTGTTAAGCTTTATTAACCAGTGCTTAGGAAATATACCCATCATTATTAAGTTATTCATTTCTCCAAAACTTATTTTTGATTATGCCATTTTGTACCAGTAAGTCTTTCTTATTTCTATGACATATTGGTTTTTTTTTTTATCTGCAGAGTTCTTATATTCTATCTAAATGATGCAAGAACTAGATTATGGCTCATTACAGATTGAGAAAATATACACATTTTTTATTTTGAGGCAGCATTTCACTTCCAGTCTAGGTTGGCCTTGAGCCTTAGATTCTTCTGCCTCTTCCTCCTTTGCAGGCACCTGCCACCATATCCTGCATTATATTTCCTAGAATTTCAGGGGAGTTTAGGTTAAACTATAATAACTGCTGATATTTGGCCATTTTAAACCTCCATAAATTAAAATTTCATTTGGTTAACCTAACAATGATTTACCTTCTCGTTCTAGCAAATTATAGTGTTTGAAAACAAGGTTTGTGTTCTAAAAGAAATGTCATGAAAATGGTAATATATATTATTTATAATTCAGTGGTGGTATAGTATTTTGCCTATACACAAAGGCACTGGACTGGGTTCAGTCCCCAACACTGAAAAGATAAATTTTTTTTGTTTTAGATGTAACTTCACAGGAATCTAGATTGGAACTTTTTGATAAGGTACTATCTTTTTTTTTTTTGGTACATTGTCCGCTATGAATAAACTAGCATTATAGGGCTGGAGAGATGGCTCCTGGGGCACCAAGCACAGATATGATGCACAGACATATGGGCAGTCAAAATACCCATATACATAAAATTAAAATAAAAATAAAACATGAACATTATAAAGATTATGAGCTATTTGGTAAATTTTTGTGGTCAAGGAAATAAAACTTTGTATTAATACTCTAGAAGACATACAAGCAGTTAGAACAGTGGCTTTTCATCCAAGTGGTAGTTTATATACTGTTGTCTCAAATAAAAAACTCTGAGAGTGTGTGCCTATCTAGAAAAATTAGTTTTTATATCAAAAGAAAGATACCCAAACAAAGAAACTGTTTAAAGCTTTAAAAGTTTTAATTATTACAAGTGCTATGTAATAAATTATTTTGAATTTCTAATATAATACTTATTTGGGAATTTCATACATATGTGTGTGTGTATATATATATATAATATATTATATAATATAACATACAATATGATATATATGATCAAAATGCATATATATATATATATGCATTTTGATCATATCCATTCCTTCCCCTTAACTCCTCCTAGACCTCCCCCGCCCCCGAACATATATCCCTCTCCAAACTTTATATATTCTTTTTTTATTTTTAATTAAATACAAGGCGATGGTGGCTCATGCCTTCAATCCCAGCACTCAGGAGGCAGAGGCAGGTGGACCTCTGTGAGTTTGAGGCCAGCCTAGTAGAGCAAACTCCAGGACATCTAGGACTACAAAGAGAAAACATGTTTTGAAAAAAAAATTTGCAGGTTATAGCCAAAAAAAAAAAACAACAACCATTAAATATATACTGAATCTAGTTAGTGTTTCCCATACACATATGAGATGGGCCATCTGCTGGCACATGGGTAACCTATGCCCACAACCCAAAGAAAACTGACTATCCTGCTAACAGCCAGAGACTGCTAATATCTTCTCAGCTAGTCTTGGGTTTCATGAACCCCTTTCTGGTCCATTGTTGGCATTTTGACTGATTTGAACTTTTGCAGGTCTGGTGTAGGTAACCACAACTACTATGCGTTCATGAGTGCAATGGCCACGTCGTGTATAGTATCTATGGCACACCTCCCTTCCTTCTGGTCTGCTGGTTGATACAGCTGTCTCATTTAGAGCTGAGCACTGACAGTTACTTATTCTTAGCACTTTGACCAGTTGTGAATCTCTGTATTAACTGTTGCCTACTGCAAAAAGAAGCTTCTCTACCAAAGTTGAGAGCAGCACAGGTATAAACATAAATATGTAGGAGACAGTTTGACATATGACCATTTAACAAAACAGTAATAATAGGTTACCCCTTCCCTGCCCAGGGCCTACAATTTCCCCTTATCATGGGTTTTAGACTAGGTTAACAGTACCAATTTTAAAAGGATATTTTAAGACGTATTATAACCCTAACAGAATAGAATTGTCATAATGTTTTTATTATCTCTATATCTGAATAATTATTAAATAATAATTTTGACCTTTGACCTGTGAAAGCATTTAAAGACTTCAATGGTTCAGTGGTTGAGAGCACTTGATGCTCTTGAAAAGTACCAGAGTTCCGTTCCTGGTATTCATATCAAATGATTCACAACCATTTCTTCTTTCCACCAGGGGCACCTGAATGTGCATAGGCATGCATGCATGTGTGTGCCTGTGCACACACACAAACACAAACACAAATCTAAACATAGTTCATAGTTTTGGGGTTTTTTTTGTTGCTCATTTTATTAGTAAATAGATTCATTTATTTTATTTTTTGTATATGAGTGTTCTTGCATGTTTTAAGTGCAACACATGATCCAGTGCCCACAGAGGCCAGAAGAGGACATCAGATCCTGGAACCAGAGTTACATATGTTGTGAGCAGTCGTGTGGGTGCTGCTGGGAACTGAACCCAGGTCCTCCACAAGAGCGACAAATACTCTTTTTTTTGTTGTTGTTGTTGTTGTTTGTTTGTTTGTTTGAGACAGGGTTTCTTGTTGTAACTCTGGCTGTCCTGGTACTCACACTGTAGACCAGGCTGGCCTCTGCCCTCCTGAGTGCTGGGGTTAAAGGAGTGCACCACCACTGCCCAGCAACAACAAATACTCTTAACTATACATTAAACTCTCTCTCCAGCTCTGTATTACTAAGTAGAAATGCTTGAAAAAGAGAAAGCAGAGTTTTAGATGAGGGAGTGAAGACAGCAGTAGTTATGGTGACACAGCCAGCTTGTATGTATAGCCTTCATGTGAGGTTTGTTTTTGTCTTGAGGTTGGCCTTGAGCTTGAGATCCATTCCACATTCTCAGCAAGCACTTTTGATTCTGTATCTTCTTTTCCCTGTTGTACGACTTTAACTTTCTTGGAAAAAGAAGTTCCTTTTAGAGCTCAAAGCCTTATACTTTATCATAATGACCTGCCTGTAGTAGACATGACATTATTTACCACAACTAGATTTTTAAACTCTGGAAAGAGATCTTACCTTTTTTTATTTTTATTCATTTCTCACCTTTTCTTAAATTCAGGTACATTGTTTATTACTTGGCCATAAATATTTATTGTACTTTCCTAGTTTGTGTTAGCTTTCTTTGGTCTATTTTTTCTGAGAGTAATTTATGAAAAATAAGATAAATGGAGATTTAAAAAATACGTGTCCTGTTTATTATGTGATCTGACATGAGAGACTCATATGATAGGTGTATTTCTACTGTTTTGGTTTAAAATATGATTTACATTATTTTCTTATATAATTTTGGAAATCTAGCAATCTGTTGTCATTTGGGTATGGTGATGTCCACATTTAACATCAGCATTATGGAGGCTGAGACCAGAGGGTTATTGGGTTCAGAGATTTCCTAGGCTTTGTAGAATTTATCTTAAAGCAGCAAAGAATCCAACCTCTCCCCAAAGAAAACCTTGTTGCTGGACATTCTTTTTCCTCCTTCCCTTATAATAGAGAATTTCATGTTAATTGATCTTTTTGAGTACTTTGGTTCACACCCTTTAATCATAGAATGAATGTTAATTTAGCTGAACATTTTAGAAATAAAACCCTCTTTTCTTAGGAACAATGTTTATTAAAACACTTCTCACAATTGTAAATTAAAAAGACATTTATTTCACTTCAGAAGCATGTGTTTACCATCAGCAGGTTCAGGGGAGAATTCCTATCATAATCAGGGATTTTCAAGATACCCCTATTCTGCTAGTCATAGTCTATTTCTTTTTTTTTTAATTTAATTTTCTTCTCTTGTACAATACATCATGACCCTCCTCCACTCCTCCCAGCGCCCCGCGCCCCCCCCCCCCCCCCCCCCCCCCCCGTCAGCTCTCTCCTTCAGATCTACAGGCTGGAATGGGGGAGTCTCTTGTTTACCTCCCTGTGGGACTCTTTTGCTCCCTCTAGACTGCCTAGTCCACCCTTGATGTAGGGGCTAGTGCCTGACCTTGTTCCATCTTGTTAAGCCATGCCCTGTTTGAGAGATAACCCTGGAAAGGTTGTTCTTTTCTAGGGAGAAGCAGGGATTAAGTAGATGTTATCTCATTTCTAAAAACAAGAAATTGAAGTATCTTTATGTACTTTTCCCTTCCAGTGCACATGACACTCCTAAGCAGCCAGTGGTCCGATTTAAAAGAAACAAGCATCATAAAGGATCTATTTATTGTGTGGCTTGGAGTCCTTGTGGACAATTATTAGCAACAGGCTCAAATGACAAATATGTAAAAGTGCTGCCCTTCAATGCAGAGACATGCAATGCAACAGGTAGGGCCCGAGTATGGGGCAGTAACTGACATGCCATGTACATGTACATTATTTACCTCTACTGTGTTTTTCTGTGTCACTAATAAAATCTAAGAACGTCATCTTAAAGAATTTATTTTTCTGTTCTGACTACTCCACTCCAGTGAGGCATTTTTATTTTAAATAAAAGTCTTACAAGTAGCCAAGTGGTGTACGAATTTTAGAAAAACATTAAAGTAAAAATAATTTTTAAGGACTAGGGATGTAGCTAAGTGGTAGACCACTTGCATAGTGTGCATAACCATGTGCACACACGTGTGTGCACACACATACACATAGAGAAAGCCTTTTAAATAACTACTATAATTGAATTAATGGATATTTTCTAGAGTCTATCTGTCCTTTTTGTTTGAAATACAAGACAGGGAGGCAATGAACGTTCTGTAGCTCTGTTTTAAAGACAGTAATAACTGAATCAATACTTTTATTTCTTGAAGTTTTGTGTTCAATAAATGAGTTGATTGTGTCAATCCCTAAGGAAAAGTGTAAGCCACACTATGCCATTTTTAATTAATCCTTTTTTGTTTTTGATTTTCGAGACAGGGTTTCTCTGTTGTAACTCTGGCTGTCCTAGAACTCATTTGTAGACCAGGCTGGCCTTGAGCTCACAGAGATCTGCCTGCCTCTGCCTCCTGAGTACTGAGATTAAAGGCACGCACTACCACCTGGCTTTAATTAAGTTTTTAAGGTTAGCATACAGGATAATGTGTTTCATTAATGTGTTCCTACAGATGTGTCTTTATGCTTTGCTCTAACACTACTATATTATCCTTGGCCAGTGCTTAGGCAGTTTAGCATCCTCTTCACACGGTAAGTTGAGCAGCATTTTTTTTTTTTTTAATTCTTATTGCTGTTTCAGGACCAGATCTGGAATTTAGCATGCATGATGGGACAATTCGAGATTTGGCATTTATGGAAGGTCCAGAAAGTGGTGGAGCTATTTTAATAAGTGCTGGAGCAGGGGACTGTAACATTTACACAACAGATTGTCAAAGAGGACAGGGTCTTCATGCTTTGAGTGGACACACTGGTATGTAATAATAACTAATATATTCTTTCCTTTTGCTCAACTTGTGCTGTGTGCTCTGTTTTCATTAGTGGGATGGATCTCTTCATAATAGATCTTTTTGAGGCAGAGATTTTTATTTCAAAAACTTTCATTGTGAGTCTTAGGTATCAGAATAATAATAATAATGGCATTATTATTCATTATTTCATCACAGAATTCCTTTACTTTAATCTTCACAACTATTATGTGATATAGTGTGGAGGAAACCAGCCTTTCCCACAAATGGGTTCACGGAAACTCTACTCAGGAGGGAGTACGTGCGTAGGAAAAATGAGGAATGACAAACGAACAGGGTAGTTCGTTCTTTTATGGGACCCGAGGAAATGACACGCATGATCGCACTTTAAAATGACACGTGGAACAAACACGCTTTAGAAGTAAAACGCAGGAGCGTTTTTAATAGGGGAATTAACAGTTTACATATTGAGGAAAAAGAGGGGCAAGAGAGAGAGACTGACAATGCCATGTGCCTTGTCAGTGGAAAAACCACACCAAGAAGAGAAGGAAGGAGAGACTTACAACATACATTACCAGGGAAAGGAACTACACCAGAAAAAGAGCAAATTGCTCTGGCCAGAGGTTTAAAAAGCCAAATACAGTTTTTTGATATGCAGATGTTCTCAGGCCTTCAGAGGTCTCATATGTAGATATAGTCATGCCCAGGGGGGAGGAGCCGGGTGTCTTTCCTCCTGCAGACTTACAAACTTTGAGGTTATCTTGTTTTGCTAAGAAAGAACATTTGACTTAATACAGTTAGCTGAATAATATCTCCATCTGCCCCAAACAGAGCAGAGTGCCATGTAAGCAAAGAAGGTTTTTATTTTACAGTTTTTAGCTGTTTGGTGCGTATTTATTTTTTCTCTATCTAGGCCCCTTTTGTTTCTGTCTGTTACTATCAATATGAATGGGTAGCTTTACACATGCCAGGACTTAGAAGCCTGCAAGATATTTTACAAAGACAATTACTTTTGAGTAAAAAATGGCTGCTTCTCCTTCTCAGCTAACACCGGCCAGCTAAGGCCATGCAGACATAATGAAAGACTTTTGTCGCCATTACAGCAAAGGGGAGGAAGGGGCAGAATGGCTGGTAAGCCTAAGTTTCCCGCTGGGGAGCCTGGAACCTTGTCGACAGACTTCAACCTCATCGCCAGGGTACTGGGGTTCCAGCAATGTAGGAAGTTTTATCCCTATTTGTATAAGATTAAAGTGAGACAGAAAGGGTAAAATGACTTGCCATTATTGTAAAGCTAGTATGTGACAGAACTAAGATATGATTCTAGATCCATTCATTCAAAGCTAATAATCTAACTCCACAGAATAACTGCCTATGTTTCCTTAATGAAAAGGTTGCCTTTATTTCAAGTGGCAAATTTTTGTCTGTACTAATTATTATATCTTGAAATACAAAAAGAATCTATTCTACTAATGGAGTCATCAAAGAAAGACTGAATTTATTCAGAGTGGTTTTGATGTGTGTTTTAATGAATTAAAAAATAATCTATTTGATAGCATATAAAATCTCTATGGTATAACATATTTGTTATCCAGTGATGAGAATTTTCTTTTGGACATGTTGTGGAAAGATCCTTTCCCACAGCAGTGACTGTTGTATGGTCTCTCGTAGGGCATATTTTAGCACTTTATACCTGGAGTGGCTGGATGATTGCATCTGGTTCCCAGGATAAGACTGTTAGATTCTGGGATCTTCGAGTACCAAGCTGTGTTCGTGTGGTTGGCACAACGTTTCATGGAACTGGTAGGTTTTTCATAGATTTGAATGAAATTCTATGAGAAAGAAACATTATAAATTACACTAGCGTTGCTTCTCTACCCCATCTTTGTGTAAAAAAGAACTAGGGCTGGAATGTAGCTTAGCTGATAGAGAGCTGGACTAGTTTATGTGAAGCTCTGAGTTTAATTCTTAGTACTGAATAAACCAGGTCAGCCTGGGCTATGAGAGATTCTGCTTAAAAAAAATAAAAATAAAGAGGATAGTGGCTGTAGGGGTGGCATGGGGTTTAGGGGTTTGTATTTTATTGATTGATTTCAGTTTTAGAATTCTTTCATATGTTACCATATTTGTAAAAACAATGCTGTATTTAAGAAACTTTAAACTGATATTAAATTAAATATTGTGTTCCAAATTGACCTCTTAGGGCAATTTAAGAATATATATATCCACTTGTTTGTTTATTTGATGTATGTGAGTGTATACACCCCTGCAGTGTATATTGTATATGTGGAAGTCAGAAGACATCTTGTGGGAGTTTGTTCTTTCTTTTTTTCCATGTGGGCTCTGTGATTGCTCTGAGTATTAGACTTGATTACAGTGCCTTTAACTGCCCAGATCTCAGATACTTAATATTTTTAATTAATTAACTTATTTATTCATTGTGAGAACGCATGTTCACATGGAGGTCAGTGGATAACTTGTGGGAGTCATTCTGTCCTCTTAACGTCTGGATCATGAGGACTGACCCTCAGGCTTGGTCATCAGGCTTGGCAGCAAGTGGCATTACCTGTTTGGACCATTTCACCAGCTCTAGAACTCCAGATCTTTAAAATTAATTTTATTGTTACTATTGTTGTTGTTGTTGCTGCTGCTGTTGTTGTTATTGTTTGTGTGTTTTTTTGAGACAGGGTTTCTCTGTAATCTTGGCTGTCCTAGATCTCGCTCTGTAGACCAGGCTGGCCTCAAACTCAGAGATTTGCTTGCCTCTGCCTCCTGAGTGTTGGGATCAAAGGCATGTACCACCATTACTACCTGGCTTAAAATTATTTTTTAAAGATTTATTTTTTATTTTATGTGCATGAGTGTTTTGCTTGTCTGTACGTCTGTGCACCATGTGCATGCATTATCTATGAAGGCCAGAAGAGTGTAAGATCCCATGAAACTGAAGTTACAGAAGGTTGTGAAGCCACCATGGGGGAGCTGGGAATCAAACCCTTGTCTTCTGTAAGAGCATCAAGTGCTCTTACCCACTGAACCATCTTTCCAGCCCCTATCCCTGCCTCTCTTGTCCTCACTCTTAGTGAAATGCCCAGCTCCAGATTCTAAAGGAAAGCTTCTTCTTTCCTTTAAGGCTCTGCTCTGACATTTTTAATATACTTGAGCTCTTCTTTCTAATGCTTTCTTACCTTAAGGCCAGGTCATGGCCTAAGGCCCTTTCTTCTAATAAACCTCATTTCCTGAAGGATGTTTATTTGCCAGATCCTTGTTATGAGCCAGCTGTGTGTCTTATTTAACAGTGTTCTTAACTAGTTTGGATTTACGGGCTGTTTTGGTTAAATGGAGTATTCTGTAGATACTGTTAAGTACATTTACTTTATGGGATAATTTAACTCTGATGTTCTCTGTTGACTTCTCATTTGGATGACCTGTGTAGAGATGTGAGTAGGTTCTGAAATCACTCACTATTTTTCTATCAAGACTTCTCTAAACTTAAAAAAAGCCATTGATACTTGTTTTATGAAAATTTGGTGTATATTTTGGTGAATTGTTACCTTTTTAAATAAGTGGCCTTCTTTATTTCTCTTGATCTTCAAAGGCTTGATGCTAGCAACATTCTTCTGCCTGCCAGGCCCCTCCCACCTCTTAAATATTTCATTGTCTCCCAAAATCCCTTCCTGTTTGGGGGGAAAGGTATTTAAAATGTGAAACTTTTGGGAGTAAGATTCAAACCTGATCCAGCATCATGCATCCTTATAGTCTTAGCTCAAAACCTTTCTTGTCCTTTTCTGTGGCATCTCAAGATTTTTCAGGAATTCATATGTTGTTTCTGCAGCCTGAGGTGTTCTTCCTTTGTCTTCTCTTTATGAGGTTTTCCTTATCTTTAGGTTTTAGTTCAACATAACCTCACCACCGTGAGAAACCTCCTTTGACTGCCCTAATTCCAAACTCATCACTGTTTTCTATCACTGAACTCTTAATATTTGTTTAAAATAATATTTTTGCTTATTTATTGCTTATCTCCTCTAATAGATATTAAGTGATCATATCTGTTTTATGTTCCAGAGTAGATGAACCACCTACTGTACAGTGTCTAGCCCAAGGGATAACTGAATTAATAATCAGCTTTTTAAAGAAATGAACTGCCAGGTAGTGGTGGCACACACCTTTAATCCCAGCACTCAGGAGGCAGAGGCAGGTGGATCTCTGAAATTTGAGACCAGCCTGGTCTATAGAGTGAGTTCCAGGACAGTCAGAGTTACAACAGAGAAACCCTGTCTTGAAACCCCCCCCAAAAAAAAGAAGGAAATAAACTGAGATTTCTCATGGCATAATGATCTTTATATACTTAAACTGAACTCTTTATAGTTCTCCTATATGTCAGTTGTTCTCAGTTTTCATAATTTTGTATGTATTTTTACATATGTAATATGTTGTGTGTTCACTTGTGTGTGCAGATGAACTCACTGTGTGTGCGTGGACACCAAAAGTCAATTGATATCAGGTCTTCCGCTATTTGTCTTCACCTTATTATTAATTTTCTGAGAGTCTCTCACTGATTCTGCAGCTTGTCATGTCTGCCAGACTGGCTGGCCAGGGAGCCTATCTTTACCATCAGCACTGGGATTACAGGCAGCCATGCCTGGCCTAGCACTGGGGTGGGGTGGGGTGAGGATCTGATGTGGAGTCTGGCTTTGTCCACTCAACCATAGTCCTCAGCTTCTCTAATGAAAAATAATAATAAATTACATTTATTTTGTGCATGTGTTTGTATGTATGTGTGTTGGTTCCCATGTGTTATGATGCTCTCCTGGAGGTCAGAGAATAACTTTAGAGAGCCAGTTCTGTCCTTATACTATGTGGGTTCCAGGAATCAAACTCAGGTCATCAGGCTTAGTAGCAAGTACTTTTACGTGCTGTACTATGTTGATAGCATGTTTTCTGGTTTTGATATTTATTTACTACAATGACTCATTCTGATAATTTTTTTCATGCAACTGAGATGATTATCAGGCATCAAATGAAATGTTAAATGACTGGATGCTAGTCTGGGGAAGGCTGTTTTATTTGACTTCTGGGACTCATTTGTACTTTTTTTAGACATACTCGAGCAGTTATCTGCCAATATTGTTTATCCTTTATTTTTTCATTAGCCCTGGTTCCCTCGTTATTTGATTATTCTGTCTTGTCTTCCTTTCCATAATCTGTTTTAATTGTTTATACATTTTCACTTACATTAATTTCGTATAATGTAATTCTCTTGCTTAGAACCTCACAGATGCTTTGCTACTTCACCCTGTAGCTTGGGATGTGAGGTGCTCAGCAGTCTGGCCCCAACCTGCCTTTCCTGTTGTTAACTCCTGAGCCTTCAGCTTTTATATGCTTTTCACCTAAATGTTTTCTCATGTTTCTTTTTTCTTGTCAAAGTTTCAAGAAAAGATTATCTTAGTTTGCATAGGTGTGTTTACATTTGTGTATACACACATACCATTGTTTATACTGCTTATTGTTTTTCAAGATCTAACTTACATCCTTTTTTTCCTGTGAAGTTTCCACTGACTACTTGAACTACTTGGGTATTGAGCACAACTCTTCGATCTTATTTTCATGATTGATCACTTTTAAGAAAAAAAATCTTTTTCTAGCAAGAAAAAATTAAATTCTAAGCAATAAAATTTTCTTAGATACAATTGAGTTTTGGCAGGACCATAAACTAGCATTAGCATTTATGCATGCATGCATGTATGTATGTATGTATTTATTTATTTAGGTTTTTTGAGACAGGGTTTCTCTGTTGTAACGCTGGATGTCCTGGAACTCACTCTGTAGACCAGGCTGGCCTCAAACTCACAGAGATCCACCTGCCTCTGCCTCCTGAGAGTATTTAATTTTTAAACCATCTTTTTGTTTTTGCTTGGAGTTATGAATGTAACCCCATTGAGAATACATGGTAAAGTTAGGGCTAGATCCATGAGACTCAGAACTTAATTTCTGTTTAGTTTCTGTTGTTAATAAATCATGGCTTGCCTTGGGATATTTCCTACACTGTTGCTTTAAAGTATAATTTGTTAGTGAGTTTTCTTGTTCCTTCAGCTAGATATTCTCAGCTGAGTAGAGAGGGATTTTTAGGACTTGCCTAGTAGTGAACACACTGAGGTAAAAGTAAGTAGTTTTTCTAGTACTGTTTCACAAACTCATGAGAAACAGTTTCTCATTTTTTGCAGATCTTGTTTTATTCTTCTAAAAATACAGTGGTTATTAATTTGGATTTTTCCTTATCAACAAAGTGCACTCCTTATCAAATCAATATAACAGTATTGATAAGCTACGTCAAATCATTTGTGTGTGGTCCAGTGAACATAACTAGCTACATTGTGGCTTAAGTGTATTAATTTTTGTGTTGAAATTTTCATTTCTCCACTATAGGCAGTGCAGTGGCATCTGTCGCTGTTGATCCCAGTGGCCGTCTCTTAGCCACAGGTCAAGAAGACTCTAGCTGCATGCTGTATGACATAAGAGGAGGCAGAATGGTACAGAGTTACCACCCCCATTCCAGTGATGTGCGCTCTGTTCGCTTCTCTCCTGGAGCTCACTACCTGCTGACTGGCTCTTACGATATGAAGATAAAGGTGACAGACCTACAAGGTGATGGAGATTAGCTTCTCTTTGTTTTGAGTCTCCTATTCTATTTGGGAACTTTTTCTAGTCTGATATGATTGACTAACATTTTTTAAGGTTTAATTTTATAATTATTTCTTGAAAAGACTGCATTAAGATTTATTATAGTAAAATTTTAAATTGATTGAAATTTTATTTAATAAAATGGATTTTATTAAATATTTACTACATTGACTTATTCTGTGATATAAGTGATAGATTTATATAGTTTAGCATCCTTAAAAATTATATTGTACAATTTGTATAATTAGTCTTTCAGTGTCTAGTTTTATCTTAAACATTCATTAACTAAATCATTTGCTGTATCGCAACTAGGAAAAGATGAATAAGACAGTTAATTCCTACCTTCATGGAGCTTGTAATTTAGAGGCCAGTGAAAAATAAGCTATCAACTGATGTAATTTTAGGTACCAGCCAGTGCTACTAACAAATTAGCTGGTAGGAGACAGTGACTGTAGTTAGGGACGACTATTTTAAACAGGATGATAAGTGTAGATCTCTGCAAGGAGATGCCATTTGCTTGGAGACCTGAATGATGGGGAGGAACAAGCTATACCAGGGCTCTTGGTGAAGAGCATAACAAATACAAGGATGTTGAGGCAATGATAGATTTGGAATGGTCATGACACTACGGGAAGCCAAGGTGGCTGGAACTTAGTGAACTCAGAAAGGAGACACAAAAGTCTTAATTCTGAAGCAAAGCTTATTGGCATAAAAGGGTCTGTTTTTAAGAGCAGTTTTAGGTTAAAAGAAAAAAGAAGAGAAAGATTGACTTCCCATGTACCATCTGACCTTCACATGCATAGCTTTCCCCATTGTCAGTCTCCCCACCAGAACAGTACATTTGTTACATTTGATGAGCTGCCGGCATTCAAAAAGTTACACAAATCCTTTGGAAGATTTTAAATGAAGAAGTAATATGATCCAAATTACATTCTTAAAGTAATTTGAGCTTTCACCTGTATGTGTTGTTAGTAGGACAGGAGTAGAAATGCAGAATCAGAGAAGCCACTGCTGGAATCTGCTTGATGAGGGTGGTGCTGTGTGGGCGTGAAAGTGGAGGTGAAAGAGTGACTGCGTTGAAGGGTGTTTTAATTCAGATTAGACTGAGGGAGGAGGGGAACAAGGACATAAGGTACATAAGTAGGGCAGGACAATTACAAATTTGGGCAAGAAAATCAAAACATTTGGTTTTAGAAAAGTTAAATTTAAGATGGCTGTCAAGGAATCAAGTGGGGTGTTAAATGATTATTCAAGGCTGGGCATGGTGACACACACCTTTGATCTTATCACGGGAGGCAGAGGCAGGTGCAGAGGGATCCAGCCTTTTCCACAAACTGGTTCACAAAAACTCTAAGCAGGAGGGAGTACTAGTGCAGGGAAAATGAGGAATGACAAACGAACAGAGTAGTTTGTTCCTTTATGGGACCAAAGGAAGTGGCACACACAATCGTGCTTTGAAATGAAACATATAACACACTTTAGAAGTAAAATGCAAGAACATTTTTAATAGGGGAATTAACCGCATACATATTAAGAAAAGAGAGGGGCAGGAGAGAGACTGACAATGCACCTTGCCAGTGAAAAAACCCACACCAAGAATTGAGGAGGGAGAGACTGACAATGTACATTACCAGGGAAGGGGCCCACACCAGAAAGAGAGAGCTGCTCTGGCAAAAAGCTTTAAAGAGCCAAATGCAGTTTTTTTGGTATACAGATGTTGGTCCAGCCTTCAGAAGAACCGGTTTGATATGGGAGGAGCCGGGTGTCCTTCCTCCTGCGACTTAAACAAACTTCAAGGTTATCTTGTTTACTATGAAAGAACATTTGACTCAATAACCCATAATTGGTTGAATGTTACTGTTAGCTAAATAATATCTCCATCTTCTTCAGAGCAGAGCAGGGTGCCATGCAGGCACCAAAGGGTTTGTTTTTTTATGGTTTTAGCTCTTTGGTGCATATTTATTTTTTCTCTATCTAGGCTCTTTTTGCTTCTATCTGTTAAAGGCTTGTCTCTTCCTGGGAGGACCAACACCCACTCCAGTAACAGCCTTACAATGTACTATCTGTATATATAGATAGCTCTATACATGCCAGGACTTAGGAGCCAGCAAGGTATTTTACAATAACAATTACTTTTGAGTAAAAATGGCTACATCCCCTTCCCAGTCAACAGCAGCCAGCTCAGATATTAGTAGGCCATTCAGACAGTCATTATTATTATTGATGAAAGGCTTTTTGTCGTCATTACAGCAAAGGGGAGAAAGGGGCAAAATGGCTGGTGAGCCGAAATTCCCTGGCCAGGAAGTCTGGAACCTTGTCATGCAGACTTCATCTATGTCACCAGGGTATTGGGGCTCCCAGCAGGCAGGTGTGAGTTTGAGGCCAGTGAGTTCCAGGATATCCAGAGCTACATAGTGAGACCCTGTCTCCAAAAAAAGAAAAAAAATATTTGGTAAGTTTGGAGATAAAGTTGGGTATGAATCATAGACATATAAACACCCAAGATAGAGATGAAATTTCAGAGGAAGTAAGATACAGAGGAGACAGAAGAAATCTGCAGGATGACTCCAGGAATCCATCAAACTTTAGGTCAATAAAGGAAGGAAAATCAGTGGAGGGGATTGAGATGGACCAGATTGGAGGAGGAAGTGGTGAGAGTTTTCCAGAGAGAGTGGCAGCTGTGACAAATGTCGCCATGCATATGTTACCAAATCCCAGCATCTGTCTTTGCCTAGACCTTTTCTACTATAGCACCCCAAAAGTAGCAGGGAGACTGTACAATCTATGTATCTACTTACTGTTTCCGTATAAGCCAATATCTCTTCTTTCTCAATTTAGGGGACCTCACCAAGCAGCTTCCTCTCATGGTAGTGGGGGAGCACAAGGACAAAGTGATTCAGTGCAGATGGCATACCCAGGACCTTTCCTTCCTGTCATCTTCTGCAGACAGAACTGTGACCCTCTGGACTTACAGTGGCTAGAGTCCACCCCCTATCATCTATGCAGTGAAAGCACAGAGACTCGAGACTACTGAATTGTGAGGACTACAGGCCTGAAGAACATAGACTGCTTCAGAAAGGAAGCCCCTTGTTACCATGTCCTATCAACAGGAGGTGTTGGGTAGTGGTTTTCAGTCTTCCATGTGTGTTCATGCTGCTGTGTAGTCTCCTTGCCAAAGTCTGCAGAAGAGCTCTTATGTTGTTGGTGTGCAGGCCAAGTCAAGGTACAGGATGTGTTCATGGTTTACTATTAAATGCACTCCCTGAGTTTTGCCCAGATAACAGTTTTATACACATACTGACATGGAATTATAATTAAAGTAACTGTTACATATAATACAACCAAGTTCTCCCCAGATGAAACATAGGTATTCAGAAATTACTTTGTTCTTGTCACAATCTCTTATTGTATCATGTGTCTTCTAGAGGTCAGAATTTGGTAAATCTCTCAAATTTTACATGATTGTCTTTACATAGGATCATTATGGAGTTTACAGGTAAAAGGAAAACTGCTTCTCAGCTCATTCTGTGGCAGCCATTTCTTTTTCTTAATCCAGGGGGTAGTTGCTAATATGCCACATTATTTTGTTTCAGGCTAAAATGTACCTATTTTGCTTTGGAAACTTGTTTATTTCAATTTCTGAATGTATACCTCCCTTCCAAACAGTACTGCAGAAGCAGAACAGCAGCAGTTAAGTGGTACAATATTTGATGGTAGGGTTAATTTACTGGATAGCATTTTCATCTTAAAAATTAAAGACTTTGCCATGACCCTAGCATGGCTGAAAAGCTATGTCTGCATGATAATTTAACATGGGAATCTGAAACTTTGCACTCCAGAAGCTTATTTGGATTCTTCTTGCACAGTTTTGTGTAATGAAGAATAATGATTCTATTTGTACAGTACTATAGATTCTAACATTTTATTTATCTTTATTTTCATATTATTCAGTATTTTGCTTTAAGTTATTAAATAGGCTATTTTATTTATTTCAACTGCATTTGTATTGACCTGTCTGTGCACTATTTGTAGCAAGCATTTTAAACCTATAGTTCACAAGTGGGAAGGGTCCTAGAAGTGTAACTGTGCTTTTATTTCAATAAAGACCTCTTGACACCTAAAACTCTGTTGGATTCTCAATCTACACCTATGACAAAACCATTTGTTGTTGGCCAAACGAAGTGAAAGTGACATTTTTTTCCCTTCAGGAAATCAGAACATTCAAAGAATACACACCTTGGTGTGTAGAATGGCGTGTGAGACACAGTGAGTGTAGGTTAAGTCTTCTGTTCAGTTGGCTTCCATTTGTCTGTGGTTTGTGCCAGGCCAAGCGGAAATCCCAGAGTGGAAGTTGACATATAAAGGCACCTCCGCAGCTGCAGCCTGTGTTCCGTGTGGGCACCTCCGCAGCTGCAGCCTGTGTTCCATGTGGGCACCTCCGCAGCTGCAGCCTGTGTTCCGTGTGGGCACCTCCACAGCTGCAGCCTGTCCTGTGTTCTGTACTGAGCTCTGTCCATTTCAGGAGCAGATTTTTCATGGTTTCTGTTAGCTGCTTTTCATAAAGGCAAAATTACTCATTTATCATGAAAGATATTATAAAAGTTATGGATGAAAAGACAGATGCTTCCCTGGGCAGTATTTCTAGGACCTACTTGTACACAGCCACCTGGACACTACAGGGCAGTTCTCTGCTCCCACCTTTCTTCTTCATTTCCTCTCCTTTCCCCCTCCCACTTCCTCCTTTCCCATATAATTGTATGCATTTATAGGGTACCGTGGGATTTTTTCAACCCCTTTATTTCCTTTATTTCAGCTTTTTGAAATGGTACATTATGATGAATTGCCATCCTACTATATAATAAAATATCAAAACCTCATCAGTATAGCCATGTTACATCTTATGGTAGCAGATCAAGGCCAGCCTGGGCTACATAGTAAATCTCAGGCTTCTTGGATTGCAGATATAGACCCATCCCAAACACACACAAACACACACGCGATTACTAAAATGTAACAACATTCAAAACCAAACAAACAAACTAAAACCAAAATTAGAAAGTAAAGGATTTGAAATAGTCACCAAAGTGATAAGGCCAGCTTGCCAGTTCAGACGGTGCTGGTTCAAGGGTAGCCTGAATAACCAGAACACGCACACACTGCATCTTGAGTTCACAGGGGCCGAACTGGCCAAATAGTTTATTGTTCATTTCTTATACCCTTTCCCACCAGAGACATACGTGAGGTTGCCAGGGCAACGATCACACGGGACAAAACCAGGTGCTTGCAAGCAGGAGGTTCGTGATCACAAGGTAGAAGGCATAGGTACAGTCACATGGTTAAGCACTAGGTTACAATCAGCAAGGTAAATCAAAATATATACAAAACATTATCGTTCTTTAATTAGCCATAAAGCCAACCTCCTATTTTGTGAGATTAAGAGGAAGGTCTCTTTGAGTAATCTTTGACTTCGTTGAAACGAACTGCCTCTGGCCTTGTCTTTTTTACAACTTAGCCTTGCTCAGCAGCTGTCCCAAATGAGAATTAGCTGAAGACACACAGCAGAACTTAAGCTCAAGATCAGGGGGCTCTCCACACCAAAGAAGCACACAAGAAGATTCTCTGCTGGAGACAGTTACACTTCTACATGCCTAGCTGCTTGGGAGGCAGTGTGAGAGTCTGAGATCAGCCTGGGCAGCAAGATATTATCCCCCGCCCAAAAAAAGATTCAAATGCAGTGGAGGATTCAGGACATTTCCCTTGGGCATGCTTGTGATTATAAAATGAGGCTTTATAGAGAGGTTGGCAGTTTCCATGTGGTGGCACCTGCCCACAATCCCACCACCTGGGAGACTGAGGAGCACTATTGGAGTTAGAGGACTGTCTGGGCTACATAGTGAGTGCTGTTACAAACAGAATTAAAAAAAATCACCACTCAGCAATCCCACATTCAAATATATGTTACTTGGAGTGAGAGATAGCTCTGTGGTTAAGAGCACTTGCTCTTACAGAGGACTGAATTTTATTCTCAGCGCCCATATGGTTGGTTCACAACCTTCTGTAAACTCAGTTCCAGGGGATCCAATAGGCACACATGTGGTGCACATACATGCATGCAGGTGAAACATTCATTCACATAAAACAAATCTTCAAAAAATTTAAATATGTTATTGGAGTTTTAGGGCCAGAGTCCTGGCTCCAAGACCCAGCATGTAGGCCATAACCAACTACCTAATGTTTCACTCAAAGATAACAAAGGACAGAGGAGATGTAATCAACATGACTATGTTGGATGAATAGTGGGATGAATACTGTCAACTTGACAAACAGTCCTGCGGCAAGCCTCTAGATTAGGTTAATCAAGGTGGGAAGACTCACTGTAATTGTGGTCAGCTCCATTCCATGGGCTGGTGTCCTGACTGTGAAAAGGAGAAAATGAGTTGGGTGCTAACATTCCTTGATCATGCTCTGCTTTCCCTTCTAGGATATGTGACTGTTGCTTCAAGTTCCTGTTGTCATGACTTCCTATCATGGTGGGCTCTCCACTAAATGTGAGCAAAATAAGCCCTATCTCCCTTAAGATGCTGTGTGAGCATTTGATCACAGCAACAGAAAGAGTTCAGTGGCCCCAAATCCCTGTGTTCAAGGATAATCTTGAATTTATAATCTCTCCCTCCTCATCCATGCTCCTATAATTAAACTCATTAGATCACATGCACACATGCACACACGTGAAAGTATAAGGGGGACTGATGTGAAGAATGTGATCAGAAGGTGGGGGAGGGTACAAAAGAGAGTAATGGTTAGTGGGTTTGATCAAAATACATTTTAAACGTACTAAAATAGAATAAAACCATTATCAGTAATGCATGCTAATAGAAAAGAGTGGGATATAACTATATGAGTTTAATTATATGTGTTTAGTTATGAGGGAGTGGTTATTCACAGGAGCTTGGATGGGCAATTTATTAGTTGCTATACCACTCATGAAAATACCTCTTCTTCCCAGCAACCATTAACTGCCCATAGCTCCTCAGGGAGGGCGGGGCCTCATGAGCCCTTTCCCATGTTCATGGCAATCATAAGACAGGTACTGTCTGGAACATGTCTTGTGTAGCTACTAGTGAGTTCATGACTGCAATGACCATGTTGTGCCAGGGAGACAACATTCCACAATATTCCTACCCTTTCTCTGGCTCTTAGATTCTACCACAGATGTTCCCCAGGCTCTAGAAGATTGATATAGATGCCCCATTTAGGGCTGAGTAGTCACATTCACTTACTCTCAGCTTTGACCAGTTGTCTCTCTGTTAACCACTGCCACTGCAAAGTGAAGCTTTGACCAAAGCTGGAAGTGGTACTAATCTTGGAGTTATAAATGTCAATATTAGGAAGGACGTTTGATATGCCCAACACTATCTATTCAGCAAAACAATAGTAGCTTCCCTGCTAGGGCATATGACCTCCCAGGCCACAGACTTTTGACTAGATTTTAGTATGTCAGGCATGAATTACCTCCTGTGGCATGGACCTCAAATCAAATCAAAAGGAGGCTAGCTACCCACTTAACAGTTTGCCACTATTGCAAAAGTGAGCCCATCTTCCTTAGGAGGTCAGCAGGGTAGCTTACAAGGTCAGGGCAAGACTTCTTCTCTAGCAGCATATAGCACCCTCTGGTGGTACGAAGGCTAGCCAGCCTGGAGTAAGTGTCCACATCAATTCCAGCTTATGATCTATTTCTCCAGCGATCAGTAGCAATGAGGCTGGAGAGATGGTTTAGCGGTTAAAAGAAGTCCTGCTCTTCTAGAGGACCCAAGTTAGGTTCCCAGCAGGCGTGTTTCATCGCTCACAATCATCTATAACTTTACCTCCCGATTATCTCTGGCCTCTGCTGACACCTGTATTCACATGCACAAACATTTATAATTAAAAATAAACCTTGGGACTAGAGATGGTTCAGCGGTTTAGATCACGTGTTGCTTTTGCAGAGGACCTGGCTTCGAGTAACAGCACCCACATGGTGACACACAACCATCCATAACTCCATTTCCAGGGGATCCAACCCATCTTCTGGCCTCTGTGGGCACTAGGTACGCATGTGGAATACATAAGACATTGCAGGAAAAGCACTCATACATATAAATTTTAAAAAGTCTTAAAAAGTTGTAAAAAACATGTGTACCCAAGAATGCCGAATTATATACCAACAGTAATTCGTTATCAGTTAATTTTTGTACCCACTTCTGTGGTGGGGGTGGAGTTCCTCTTTGGAGAGTTTCTTGATAGTATGGCAAAACCAGATGTTGAAGATAAACACAAAACAAGCTTTACATCCAAACTATAGTGTGCCAACTCCCATTTGCCTGCCTCAATATAGTACTCCAGTTATTGTTTTAGAAAATGATGCTCAAAGTAGATTTGGTTTTATTGCAAACGTTATATTGCCGAACATATAAAAAACAAGCTAATGGTAAGAAAGAGTACTTATATTCATTTAATATTTCCGAGTTCTATGTACGTAGGCTCCACCCGCCGGGTTCCTCTGAATCCGGTCGGGTAACTGAAAAGCCCTAACTTCAGAGCAGAGGAGCGAGGCACGGCCCCGCCCCCGCGGCGCAGCCAATCAGCGGCGTGCGCGGGAAGGCCGCACAGCCGCGGGCCGAGCAAGTCGATGAGTCGGCGCAGGTACCCGGAGTAAGCGCACGACGTTTGAGGTAGGCGGATCGGCGTTTTCCGCGTCTGGGCTGCGGTGGTCGCTCTGATTAGGCAGGCTGGACCCCCGCCGTGAGTAGGCAGGCGCCCTCCGGTTGGCGGGGCAGCCCGCGGAGCTGCGTGGGAGGTGACACGGCAGTGCGGGAGGCGTCGGGCTGGCTTGGGGCCTACACACACATGCAATGAGAAAAATGGTTACTAGAAGCAGATTAGTGCCCGCTGACAGGTCGTAGACTAACACAGATCTCTTCGGTAAACTAAAGCAACGTAAGATGTGTTTGTGGTGATGTTTTGGTTTGTTTTTTGAGCCAGTCTCTTTAGTACAGGCAGGCCCTGGCTCGGCAAACCTGTTTTTAAAATAAGCGCGCCCCAGCTCTAAGTGCAGCTTTGGAGGAAGTGTGGGGTCAATTCTAAATTTTTTTTCCCAGGAGTTCTAGCTTTAAATTAATGACCACTGGACCCTGCTAGGAGGGCTTGAATTTCCAGGTGATTCAGTTTGTGTTTTCTTTCATACCCTTCCTCTTTTTTGATTTCCGAGCTCATTCTACACTACTCTCCAGTGCTGGAACTAAAAGCACGCACCGCCATACCTGCTTCTCTTGTCTCAGTTTTTCATTTTAGAAGAAAATTTTCAGTGTTTACATTAAATTTGGTGCTTGCTTACAGTAGACATTTTGATAGCTTCTCTAATTGACTAGTCTTTATCCACAGGTGAAATTTTTAAATTCTGTACAGTGGAATCATCATCACTGCCAAGCTCCTCATTTCCCTGTCGCACTGCATTCATCCTTGGCTCACAATTTCTGAAGCATGTACTTTGCTCTTCTTAATAACGCACTATTAAAAGGTTCCCCGTACTTCAAGTTCCATCACCTTGCCTGGAATCTCTGTGAAATCTTTCTGGCTTTTTCCAAAGATGAGCTTCCTTCATTCTCTGAGCTACTAAAATCCTTTGACTCCTTGCTAAGGCTGGAATCATCTGCATTTGCTTCTTAACATTTATTGAGTTTGATTTACCAGCCGCGGTGCTTGGGTCTTGGGGAGATGGACCGGTAAGTGGGAAGGTGAACTTAGATATGGATAAGACGCTCCTATTCCTAGAGGCATTCACACAGTGCTGTGGTTTTCTACCTGGGCTGCACATTGGAATCACCTGTGGAGCTTTACAAATCCCACTGCTTGGGCTTCAGTCCTGGGTGAGGGGGTGTGCTGATTTAATTGGTTTAGGCAGTGGCCAGAGCTGTGGGTGTTTAGCTGTGTGGTCTTTGGGTGGTCAGTGTGTGGCCACAATTGAGAGACTTTTTGCTGATGGGAGAGACAGACCAGTATAAGATTCAGTTCACTGTGCGTTTTGTTAGGAAAAAATAAACAAGGTACCAGAAAAGCACAGAGAAGTGTTTTTCTGAGGCTATGTTTACTTTTAATTTTACAAGTAAAATAAAAAATGTTTAAAGGCAAAACCCTTCTCCTCTTGTGGTTACTGTCCTGTACACTTTCTGTGCTGGTGGGAATACTCTGTTTTCAGTGTCTAAGGTTATGTGGTAATAAAATACTCAGCTTTTCACATTAGCTACATTTCAAGTGCTCAGTACCCTCATGTGGCTAGTGGCTACTGAGTTGGACAGTAAGATGCTTAAATAAAGCAGATTATTTTCTCTGAATAATTTGGAGTTCTGTCATCTCATTTGATTTTTAAATTTTTTTTATCTTTTTAAAAATATGTATATGTCTATGTGCATGTGTATGTGGGTGCTTGCAGAATCTAAAAGAGGGGGTTGAATCCCCTGAAATTGAAGTTGCAGGTTGTTGTGAGCCACTCAGTGTCAATGCTGAGAACTGAACTGGGGTCCTCCGTGAGAGTAGCAAGTGCTCTTAACCAGGGGACCATCGCTCCAGACCCTCATTTGAGAGTCTTAACAGGGCCTCTTAATTTCATACCTTTTAAAATGATTTGTTTAAGAAATTGGGAAGGGGTTGGTAAGATGGCTCAGCTGATAAAGGCCCTTGCTGATAAGCTTAAGAGGACCTGAGTTTGTACCCCAGAACCCACGTGGTAGAAGGGAAAAATCAATTCCTATACGTTGTCCTGTGATCTCCACAGGTGTGCTGTGGCACATATGTGTCCCCCTCCCTGTCTCCCTCCCTCCCATAAATTATTATCTTTTAATTGGTGAGGTAGGTCTGATTAAAATACTTGGGGAAGTGATTCAGTGGATAAAGTGCTTGCTGTTCAAACAGGATCTGAGTTTAGGTATCCCAGAATTCATGTAGAAAGCCAGGCCCAGTGGCACCAGCCTGTAACTTCAGCACTGGATCAGGGTTAAGGGAGAAGGATCCCTGGAGCTGACTGGCTGGAGACTGTCTAGCTGAACTGATAAACCCTGGGTTCAGTGAGAGACCCTGTCTCTATAAAGTGGAAAGCAGTAGAGGATTCCCAATATCGTCCTCTGGCCTCAACATGTGTACAGGTAGGTGTCCTTGTACACGCTATACACATACATACAATAAATCTTAAAAGAAATATTTGTTTTATAACAAATTGTATTGTGCTGTAAGGCACGTTTTATAATTTGTTCATTTCACTGGCTTAAATTTTTCTTTTTATATGTGTGTGCATGATGTGCATGTGGGCACTTGTGACATGGTGCTCATGTGGAGGTCAGAGGTTGACTTTGTGGGATTTGTTCTTCTTCCACCTTTACATGGATTCTTGGGGTTGGACTCACATTGCCAGGCTTGCATGGCAAGGCCCTTTCTGCTGAGCCTTCTCACCACCTGACTTTTGGACTGTACAGTCAGGTAACACTTCATTCTGTGAGACAGAATAAGTGTTCTCCATTCATTTAAAATTACAATTAAAAAAATTCAGGGGCTGGGAAGACAGCTCAGTGGGTAAAAGTGCTTGCTGGCAAACCCAAGACTTGAATTTGGTCCCTAGAACCTGTGTAAAGAGCTAGATGCAGTGACATACATCTATGATCCCAGAATTTAACAACAGAGACAGGAGAACTGACTAGAAGTTCCTAGGCTAGATATTCGTCACAGTTGCAGAGACAAGAAGGGAAACCTGCCTCAACAAGGTGGAAGGCAAGATAAGACTCCCAAACAGTTGTCTCCTTAGACTTTGGTGTGTGCCTGCTAAGATCATGAGGTGTACCTACAGTGTCAGCTAATCATGAGACTGAGGCGAGAAGATCGTTTGAGCCAAGGAGTTTGAGGTTAGTCTGGTCAACATAGCAAGACCTGGTACCTTTAAGAAAATGAAAAGCATCGTTTGTTGCATTTTGCTATATTCACAGGTGTGTCTAACCATTATCACAGTTTTAGAGCATTGGTCATTACTTATGCCCTTCATGGACAATTCCCTTATAACCCCCAAACCCAGCCTTAAGCTCTCATCAATTGATTTTTTATCATTATACATTAGCATATCTGGATATTCATATAAATTGACTCATAATGTGGTCTTTTCTGACTTGTTTCTTGTTGAGCATTTAAAAAAGCTTTATTCATGTTGTAGAATGATATCAGTGCTTTATTGCTTTTATGTCTAAATATTCTTGAAAATGGCACTATACCACATTTTATTTACTCATTTTGTAGTTGATTGACTTTTAGGCTGTTTCTATTTTTTGGCTAGTTTGAAAAATTGTGTACTCGTTCACATAGAAGTTTTTATGTGGCCAAATATCGTTTGGGTATAGAAGAGTTAGGAGTCAAATGACAGAGCCATAGAAAAACACCTATATTTTAATGAGAATACTTTTCATACATACACACACACACATATATATAGATATAGATGTGAATACCATTTTACTGTATTTTTTAAAAGGACTGAATCATGTATCCTAGACTGGCCTCAAAGTCAGCATGTAACTAAGGATGACCTTAAACCTCTGATCCTCCTGCATCTGCCTCCCCGGTGTGAGGATTACAAATGTGTGCTATAATACCTGGTATATGAGGTGCTAGGAATTGTACTTGGTAGTCAAATGCTCTTTTACCTGAGCTACACCCCCAGCCATTTTACTGTTTGTGTTTTTTAATTTCATGTACATTTCTTATATTCTTTATTCTAACTCTAAAACTCTAAAAGGAAGCAGTTTTTATTACAAAGCAATTATTTTAAAAATGGTATTTTGTTACCCTTTTAAAAAGCCTTATTCAGGATGCTGTGTTCACTACTCCTTTGTGGATGTCTGTTGCTGATAACTGGTTGTGCTCATGATGATGACTGGATTGACCCCACAGATATGCTTAATTATGATGCTGCTTCAGGAACAATGAGAAAATCTCAGGTATTTATCTGCCATGATGGGACTAGTTCAGTTTTGTTGTTTTATACAGAGCTGTGAGAGTCATGTAAAGTACCTTTCTGATACCTTTTTCCCCCTTTCTTCCATGCTGGAGCTTGAACCCAGGGCCTTAAGGTGGTAGACAAGCACTCACACCCATCTGGTTATTTCTGTTTGGATTTGGATGTGAAACCCATCAAGGATTAGCCAGTTTACTTTTGGTTCTTAGTGTATATAGTTGAGACTTACTTTTTGGTGTTTAATGCATTTAAGAAGCAAAGTCATAAAACAATAGTCAAATTTTTAGTCTTTATTCACTGGAACCTGTTTTTACCACTGAAGCGTAAAGAATAAAATCTCTGCTTTGATTTAGGTGAAATATGATACATCAGAGAAAAATGAAGTGAGCACTGACTTGTCAAATGCCAAGGAATTATCAGACTGTTTGCACAGCCTCGATTCTTTAACTCACAAGGTTTGATTTTTTTTTTTTCCATTCACAAATGTAATGTTATTTATGTTAAGTCACTGTGCTGGCTAGTTTTATGTCAACTTGACCCAAGCTGAAGTCATCTGAGAGGAGGGAACCTCAATTAAGAAAATGCCTCCATTAGATTGGGCTATTGGCAGGCCTATAGGATTTCTTTTTTCTTTTCTTTTTCTTTTTTTTTTTTTGAGACATAGTCTCAAAAAACTATGTAGCTCTGTCTCTCCTGGAACTTACTATGTAGACCAGGCTGGCCTTGAACTCACAGAGATCCATCTGCCTCTGCTTCCTGAGTGCTGGGATTAAAGGCATGTGCCACTATGTCAGACTTGGACATTTTCTTAATTAGTGATTGGTGGGGGAGGGCCCAGCCCATTGTGGGTGATGCCATCCCTGGGCTGGTGGTCCTAGGTTCTATAAGAGAGCAGGTTGAGCAAGCCAGGGGAGCAAGCCAGAAAGCAGCACCCCTCCATGGCCTCTGCATCAGCTCTTGCTTCCAGGTTTCTGCCCTGTTTTGAGTTCCTGTCCTGACTTCCCTCAGTGATGGACTGTTACCTGGAAGTGCAAGCTGAAATAAACCCTTTCCTCCCCAAGTTCTTTGGTCATGGTGTTTCATTCATCACAGCAATAGTAACCCTAAGATTGTTATCTGTTTTCTTATCTTTGCTAATTTGCATATTTGTAATGTTTCCTTCGTGTACTATACAATTATATATTTTATTGATATAATTTTAGTTACATCTTGTTTTTTCAAATAGTACTTAGTTTTTTGTGATAACATAATTATTTATGAGATTATAAACTTGTTGGCACAAGGAATAGATTTTATTTTGATTCTTACTGCCTTTTTATATTGCTGAGCCATTGATGACATAACACATGAGCAGATGAGTAAATTGGCCTAGTAAAGGTTGTAATGGGGGCTGGAGAGCTGGCCCAGCAGTTAAGAGGACTGCTGCTCTTCCAGAGGACCCGGGTTCAATTCCCAGCACCCACACGGCAGCTTACAGCTGTCTGTAACTCCAGTTCCAAGGGATCTAACATCCTTACACTGATGCACATAAAATTAAAAAGAAAAAAGGTTGTAATAGTTCTTCCAAATGTGAAGGGTGGTTATAATTTATTCACTGCTCACTGTGATAACTGCTCTGTTGGTTATATAGGCATCGAAAGGGTTGCAGCATGAAAAGGGCCTAGAATGTGTGGTCATTGGGGAGGTGCAGTAGTGCTGATGGTCCAAGTGACACAGCGACAAGGGTGAAGAGAGAGGAGAAATGACAGTGAGCGGACAGAGTGAATGAGTGATGTGTCCATACTGGGAGACAGGGAGAGTGTCAGTTGAGGTCCACCTGTCCCAGCCAGGCTCGCTAAGCATCTGTTTGTGAGGACCTCTGTTTGCTTACTTGCCCTTTCTTTAGTCATACTTACCAGTAAATCCTATACCTTGTCAAACGAGAAATGAACTCCTTACCCTAATTCCGATAGCATTACCAAGCTAAAACTTGACTTTCTCAGTAATCTTTGATGTTGTTGAATTTATTATATGATTACAGGTTGATGATTGTGAAAAGAAGAAAATGAAAGCTTATGAAAGTCAAAGTAATCCTGTTTTTAGGAGGTATCTAAATAAGATTTTAATTGAAGCCAGCAAGCTTGGACTTGTAAGTATTTGACATGATACTAATCACTGTAGTAGATATTTTGATTATTTGTTTCACATAATGTAAAGAAGTCATGCCGTGCACGGTGGCACACACACTATCATCCTAGCACTCAGGAGGTTGAAGATCTCCAGTTCCAGCCCAGCCTGGACTACTGTATAAAAGTGAGTTGATAGAACCTCATCGTGCTTTAACAGGAAATAACTTATTAAAAAGGGCTTCACCTCTCCTCCAAAGCTGTCCATATAAGATTATAGGAACTGTCCAGTATTACAGTGGTGCTTGGTGGAAGGTCAGTAGTACAGACCACTCTTTCTGAGACCTCTGAGGATTGCTCAGTCACCTCCACTGTTGTGCCACTGCCAGAACTGAGGAGATAGGAAGGTAATCCTGTTCTAACCTTTCTCATTTTTCCATTCCCATACTTTCATAGCCATAAAATGTAAAGTCATCGTTTGAGGACAAAAACATGTTTTAAGTAGTCTTTCTCCTTGCTGTTTATTGTGGTACATTCTACTTTGTAGAATTGTGTATCAGGGACATGTGCTACTCATATTGATGAGAGTATTGTTTTGCAGTGCTGGAGAGCACATGTTAGGCAATAATTTACCACTGGGCAGTAACCCTAGCTCCAAATTTCCATGTTTTTGTTTATTTTTTATTCCATATGGTTTTTTTTTATAATCAATTTAAGTTTGTGGAATCAAGACATGATGAAAACTTATAATTTTGCATCTTACATCATACTTTTTTTTGGTTTTTCAAGACAGGGTTCTCTGTTGTAACTCTGGCTGTCCTGGAACTCACTCTATAGACCAGGCTGGCCTCAAACATACAAATGATCCGCCTGCCTCTGCCTCCTGAGAGCTGGGATTAAAGGTGTACGCCACCACCTGGCATTGCATCATACTTATAAAGGCATTTTTACACGTATTCTTAGCCAAAAAGCTGAGAAGTGGCTTCTTAAAGCTCATTTGTAAGTGCATGAGGCATTTTTTTCCTTCCTGTTTATGTCACCAGAACTGGTCTAGGGGTTGGAAGCAGACTTGGAATAAACTTGTTCACGTCATGGCCAGGAAGCAAAACAGACAGAGAAAAGAGCACTAATCCCATAATTCCCTTCAAGGACATACCCCCAAGTGATCTAACTTCCTCCCACTAAGTCCCACTTTCTAGAGGTTCAACCACATCCCCATAGTGCTACTCTGGGCACCAAGCCCTTAGCTCATGGATCTTTGGGGGACATTAAACATCCAGATTATAAAACCTGGGTGTGTGGCACATGTCTATAATCCCTGAACTCAGGAGGCTGGAGCAGGAGAATCACTGGTTTGAAACCATCTTGGGTTTCATAAAAATACTCTCGTCTCAAAATCAAACTAAAATCCAAATTATGTATCAACTAGTTAGTGAATGTCAGTTGCTTACAGTGATTTCTCTGAGCTGAACTTGCACAAATAAAGAGATAAATGTTTTATATTTCAAGGAAGCCCATTTTTATTTTTAAATAATTTAAAAAACATTTCTGCAAATTATGTAAGCAAATGGAAATTATGTAAGTAAATGGAAACTCATGAATTGAATCATAAAGATAAACACTCTGTCCCTATTCTTTGTAATTTCCATGTTTACAAACTTAACCATTAAAGTTTGTCACATCAAAATCAATACTTGATTTTTAAAAATTACTCATTTTTCAAAGTTTTTCTTTGTGTATGTATACATGTCCGTGCATGCATGTTCACACACGGAGAGGCCAGGCATAAGTGTCTTCCCAGTCACTCTCTATTTTCTGTGGTAAGGTCTCTCACTGAATGGGAGCTCACCAACTGGGCAAGACCAGCTGGCCAGCAAGCCCCAGGGATCCTTGTGTCTCTGTGTTCTCAGGGGTAGGATTGTGGGTTTGCACCACCACAGCTGGCTTTTAATGTGGGCGCTGGTGATCCGAACTCAGCACTCTTCCCCGACTGAGCCGTTTCCCCATCCCCCTACTTGAGGTATCTCTGTGGTCATTCTTGTACATATTCGAATTGCTTGATACTGTGGATCTCAGAACAAGACAGAACAAGCCTTCTTGTTTCAGGTCTAATACTGAAGAATGAATACCATTGTTTTCATTCCTACAGTTTAGTGTGACCCATTAAACGCTATATTTCCCATACTTCTTTTTTTCTTTTCTTTTTCTTGTTTTTGACTTGGTTTTCAAGACAAGTTTTCTCTGTGTTGTCCTGGCTGTCCTGGAGCTGGCTCTGTAGACCAAGCTGACTTCAAACTCAGGGAACCACCTGACTCTGCCTCCAGAGTTCTAGGATTAAAGGCATGCCCACCACTGCCTGGCTGGGATTTCATTGTTTAAAGTAATTTAATTGTTTGGAGTGTCTCCCAGATGTTAAGTGCCACCTACTGTCCCTACTTGCAAGAAGCCTATGATGTATCATATGGAAAAAAGCATGTTATATAAACTTCATCCAGGCATGAATTATTACAGGACTGTTGGTAGTGTGTTCGGTGGTAACGAGTCACCAATCCTTATAATTAAAGTGTCAACAGAAACAAAGTTATAAATTGATCAGTGTTATGACTAGGAACCTAAACCTGTTTCTTATAGGATTGTAGCACAGCACTGTAAGGTGGATTTGTAGAACCTGTGTACTTCACATAGACCAACTGTCTTAATCAAGTGTGTGGTATCTTTCAGAGTCTGCAAAGCTTTTAGTGCTTTTACGTATATTTGGATTTCATACTGTCCTTTGAGGATAAGTACCTACTATTATACTTAAGAAATTTTGCAAATTAATACACTTTTTCATGGTGCTGACAACTAGAACTATTTACACCTTATTATATTGAGTTCCAAAGTGTTTTTTATTTTTTGAGATAAGGTCTCAGTATGTAGCCCAGGCTAACTTTGAACTTGAAGTTCTTTACATCATCCTGAGAGCTGAGATTGCAGGTATGCACCATCGTATTTGGCCCAAACTGGTTTTAAACATGTTTCATTGAATAATACGATAATGATTTTTTTTCTGTTGTTTGTTTGTAACTCATGCAGCCTGATGAAAACAAAGTTGATATGCATTATGATGCTGAGATTCTCCTTACAAGACAAACACTATTGGAGATACAGAAGTTTCTCAGTGGAGAAGAGTGGAAGCCAGGAGCCTTGGATGACGCACTAAGTGATATTTTAATCAATTTTAAGTATCATGATTCAGATGCATGGAAGTGGCGATTTGAAGACTCTTTTGGAGTGGATCCATATAATGTGTTTATGGTAGGACGATGTGCGGGTGATGTGGTTAAGCTTCCTTTCAAAAAGTACTTTCAAAATGCCAACAGAGTAAGAACCTGAACTTAGTCCTTCATTACAGGGATGAATAAGCAGTACAAATAACTTTGTTTGAGTCTAGTTCTTTTAAGGGTATTTAAAAGTTGCATTCATTTATTTTGTGTGCATAATATGTGAGTGTGTGTGTGTGTGTGTGTGTGTGTGTGTATGTGTGTGATATGTGGGGAGACCAGAGGACAACTTGTGGGATCCTTTTTCTGCTATGTGGTCCTGAGATTGAACTTAGCACATCAGGCTTGTTGGCAAGTGCATTAGCTGGCTGAGCCGAGCCTCACTAGCCAAGTCTACCTAGTCGTTTTCGTTTTTGTTTTTAACTGATCCTTGATGTTTAGGGTTGGAAAGACCACTTGGCAATAATTCTGATTTCCACTTCTGTTTTTAAGGTGCTCTTGTGTCTGCTCTGCGTTGTGGTATTGGTGGCTACGGAGCTGTGGACATATGTTCGCTGGTACACGCAGTTGAGACGCCTTTGTATCATCAGTTTTCTTGTCAGTTTGGGATGGAATTGGATATACTTATATAAGGTAGTAAATGAAGTTTGTTTTTTTTTTAAAATTAAATGTAAATTTATAGTAACTAGAGACTATAATCCACTTAGAGTCGTTTTGCCCGAGAAATAGTTGAAGGCAATGGCTGGATATCAGTACTGGGAGTAAGTACATTGCTAATTGTTAGCTACATGATCAGCCAGTGAAGAAAAGCATAGATCTACCTTTTATCACCTGCTTACTATTGGCCAGCACAGAGAGAAATGGACACAATTTAGGACACTCATAATGTTGGAAATGAACTTTTATTCTTTTAGAAATGACATCAGAATTATGATTAAAAATGCTATCTAAAAATTAGGCTTTTTGAATATAAAAGGTATGTTCACTGTAGAGAAAGTAGAAAAACAAAGATACTGATAAACTAATTTTTAAAGTTCACTTATAATCTTAATACCTTTGAATAATCACTTGATTTTTTAAATTTATTTTTACTTTTTGAGTAAGAGTCTCACTATGTGGATCAGGCTGGCCTCAAACTCAGCTCTGCCTGCATCCTGGGTGCTGGGATTTAAGACATAGGCCACTACATCTGTTGATACTTTTGAGGGTTTTTTTTCCCCCCTAAATTTTAATTATCAAAATTGGAATAAGATTGCAGAGACTTAAAAGGACCACAGTTGTTAACAGAGTAGTAGAATCCCTGGAGGGAAATTTTGAGTCTTCCTGAGAAGAGCAAGTCAGGATCTTCAGTGACCTCACCTCTGATGAAATCAGTGTTACCTCTCCTGTACCCTTTGTTCTGGTTTCTGTGGCCCTGGAACACATCACTTACACATTAAACAGGTAGGTTCTTGGTGGAAGAAAAGTTGCCTGGTTGAGTGTTACTTAATTCCCAGTTCCCCTGGGAATGTGGCTCATGAAAGTGTACACCTGCCTGTAGATGGAAAAGAGGCTTGGGTCTGGAAACCCTCCTCAGAAAGCAGGCTTATCACGCAGCACTTGTGTGTGTGCTATGCATCTTCTCTCAGCGCTTTAAATCGTCTGTGGATCACTAGTACAGTGTGTGGCTTAAATAGTTGTACATGCTAAATACCAGTGTGGTTTTTTCAGCCTGTAATTCGATAATAATCATTTATATTAAACCCACCTAGAGCAAAGCATCATTTTATCATGAACTATAAAAGAACATGAATTGTTATTTATATTTTCAGGCATTGCATGAACTATATATGAATTCCTTTTCAAAAATAGTCTTACAAAAATAGTTTTCCTTCTTCATAATTATATACAAAGATGGTAAGAGGCATTGTAGTTAGTTTTTTAACCCTTTTATGCATTATCTCTGCATTTCTAGCTGGGTGGTGGTGGTGCACACCTTTAGTCCCAGCACTCCAGAGGCAGAGGCAGGTGGATCTCTGAGTTTAAGGCCAGCCTAGTCTACAGAGTGAGTTCCAGGATAGCCAGAGTTACAACAACAAACCCTGTCTCAGAAAAAATAAAAAAACAACATCCCCCACCCCCCAAAACAAAAAACAAGCAAACAAAAAGACTGCTTTTCTAGCTGGGTGTGGTGGTACATACCTGCAATGCTTTTGTTACTGGGTGATGGAAGCAGGAGGCTCACAGTTCAAGGTTATCTTCAGCTATCACAATAAGGCCAACCTGGGCTACATGAGACCTTGTCTGAAAAAAAAAAGGAAGAAGTGTGCTTTTCCATGAGCTGAAAATAACCAGTCTTTAAAAAAATTTTTTTTAATTTTTTTCTTTCCTTAATTAAAAAATTTAGGCCTGATACAGTGGCACAGGCTTTAATCCCAGCGTTTGTGAGGTAGAGGATCTTTGAGTCTGAGGTCAGCCTGGTCTACATATCAAATATCAAGCCAGCCAGTGAGACTCTGTCTCAAAAAAACTTAAATAAAGTCTTGTTTGGGTAGATGATGGAGAAACTATTAAAGTAAGTTTTGTATTTCCAAGCCAAGCCTTTCTGTCACATTCTCATGCCCACCTTTGTTCTGCTCAGGTAGCTTTTGCTCAGCATCAGGCTAATGTTGCCCAGATGGAGCCATTGAACAACGTGTGTGCTGAGAAAATGGATTGGACCGGAAGTCTCTGGGGTAAGGTGTTTGTTCATATTTTAAATAGAATTTCTGAGAGAAAAAAAAACCAAAACCCACCAGTAATGATAAAATAATGAAATGCCAGCGGAGGCTCCCCATGACTGAGACGGGCATTCATAGGGGGGTGGTGGCTCATAGTAGGGCTCGGGAAGGATAATGGCAGTAATCCAGCTACTCCAGAGCCTTGCAGATTTGAGCCAAGCTTCAGTAAATTATCAAGAACCTGTCTCAAAAGAAAAAGGGATGGGATGCAGCTCAGTGGTAGAATGCTTATCCACCTTGTGAACAGCAGAGGCTTCATTCCCTTTCCAAAAACTCTGAAACAAACTGCAAATAAAACATACATTCTTAAGTTTAAAAAGCAGTGACTTGCTGAACTCACCTAAGGTCACAGGAAAGACAGCAGCTGTGTACATGTGGTTTGGATGTTCTCAGTCTCCTGCATTAGAGTGAAGGATCCTGGACTCCCGTCCCATCACGTAGCCCATAGCATTCTCTAGGTCCTCAGCAGAAATGCATTAAAAGTGAGTAAATGTATATATAACATAATAGCTGTGTTAGCTTTAATCTCCTTAGATTGACAAAATATTTTATATATTCCTACCTTTTTTTATAAATGAAGTTTGTTTTTTATCCTTCCAGATTTTGTAAAAATTCTCACTAGTATTGACCACTGTAACTGTCTAAATCTAGACTGGAATGATTTGATGTTCAAAGACACTTTATAAACACAAGTCTGTAATGACTGACACAGAATAGATTCTCAGTAGGTTCTACAAGTAGGTGACCTACCATGTGGGTGTTGGGAACTGAATCTGAGTACTATGCAAAAGCAACAAGTACTCTTAACCACTGAGCCATCTGCAGCCCTTGTTGCCCCCTTTTTTAAATTGTGGGGTTAAAACAGTTCAGCTTGGGTTCTTGGCTTCAGGAGATAACATGCCTCCTCTAGTGCAAGCTAGTTTCCAAATGTGCATACAGCTGCTTTAGAAAGATTAATTTTGTCAGAGCTGACTTTTTAAAGTGAATTTTACTGAGATAGGATAATAGGTATTTTCCCCAGTTACATTTTACATAGCCACAACAGTACACAATCAAGCCAGGATATTAACTGATCTACTAGTCTTACTCACACTTCTCAGTTTTACTTACATTTATTTGTGTGTATAAAAAAACTACCCTTTGGAAATCTTTATAAAGTATACTTTTTTTCTCCGTAAAATTTGTCTAATTTGAATGGCTTTTGAAAATATGGTTTTGGACTTGAGTTGAAATAACATTATAGAGAGTCTATTTAAAATATAAAACAACTCAAAATTTACTAGTGAGTGGACAAGGATGGTCAAAACCAAAGTAATCTTATTTGTGAAAGAAATTAACTTTGTTTTTCCTTGATTGTTTTGTCTGTTTCTCTATATAGAATGGTTTAGAAGTTCATGGACCTATAAGGATGACCCATGCCAAAAGTACTATGAGCTCTTATTAGTCAACCCTATATGGTTGGTTCCACCAACAAAGGTATAGAATATATTTTGTAGTAATTACAGTGTGTCAGAAATTCTTTGCATTTATAAAGGATAATAAAACCTTTATCCTAGAAAAAAAATACTTCCACTAAACAATTGGTTTTCAAATTTATGTAGGCCTGGTGGTGTACCTGTAATCCCAGCACTTAGGAGGCAGAGGTGGGAGGGTAGAGTTCAAGGCCGGACTGGGTTTTATATAGTTCGAGTGATATGAGAGACTTGGTCTCAAAACACACACACACCCTTACCCTAGTTCAAGGCCAGGCTGGGTTATAGTTTGAGCAATATGAGAGACTAAGTCTTAAAACACTCACGAACATGCATATACATGCATTCACACACATTTTACTTTGTGTAATTTGAACCTCAGTGCACAGTGCAGTTTGCTCTTGGATGTCTGTCTTTTGAAGTTGCTCTGATCTTGGGTTTCAGGCTCTGGCAGTTACATTCACTAACTTTGTGACGGAGCCATTAAAGCACATTGGAAAAGGAGCTGGTGAATTCATTAAAGCACTCATGAAGGAGATTCCAGTGTTGCTTCAGATTCCAGTGCTGTTAATTATAGCCTTGGCTGTCCTGGTTAGTACATTAGTATTGCTCATAATTAACAAGATTGTGATTTATAAAAAAGGCAATTTTAAAATCGTTAGACTTCTTTGATGTAAACCAAATTGGATTAGTAATACTGTGTTCAGGGGTATAAGGTGATTTTTAATGGGTTGAGATTTTATATATTCCTCTAATCAGTAGTTCTCATGTTTGTAGGCATTATAGAAACAATAGTTTAGAATAATTTCTTTTTAAATTTGTTTAACTTAAATACACAGGAAGGAATATGCCTTATTCTGAGTTTTGCATCACAGAACTGAACAGAAAGGGGCATAGGAATAGTGGGCATTTGTGAAAGGCAGTTCGGGGCCCCCAAAAGTAGATATTAAAAATATTGCTCTTAGTTCTCCCAGTCAGTTCAGCATCTTGTTGTTTGACCTCCCCAAAACATTTGCTGTTGGAATCACAAAATGGAGACTCCCCAGGGATATGGAATTACAGTGCTGTTCCTTTTTGGGATTTGTCTTTGTACATGCTTGATTGTGAGATTCAGTGGTAAATAATTTCATCATTTGCCTAATAAAGTATGAATAGAAACATGAGCAATGACCGGGCTTTTAAATTTAAATTTCTAAGTCTCAGAATGTCCTTGTGACACATTCAAAGTGTGTCGAGCTGATTGAAATGTTTTCTTAATATTGTTATTTAATACATTTTATTGGTTCCTTTGGCCTCTAAAGAATAAGTTTTTAATTAAAGAGTGAAATTAACATTTTAAATCCACAAATAGTTAAGACATTTTTGTTAAATCCTAAATAAAATAGCTCCTCTTTCATTATCTTTCAGTCATTAAATCCTCAGAATAAAGTATTTCCTTTCTTTACAGGCATTCTGCTATGGAGCTGGAAAGTCAGTTCCCATGCTGAGACACATAGGTGGTCCTGAAAGAGAGCCTCCCTGGGCACTTGAGGCAGACAGAAGACGGCGGAAGGAACTTGAATATAGACTCCACAGTGGAGCAGGTGATGCAGATTTCTCTTACAGGGGCCAAGCTGGCTCCGTCGAGCAAGGCCCTTATGACAAAACGCATGCGTGTAAAAGAGATGTTTGCAGACAGAGAGACATTGACATGAGATTTCTCACTGGCAACAAGAGCCCTGAAGTTCTCCGGGCATTTGATTTACCTGACACAGAGGCACGAGAGCATCCAGAAGTGGTACCCAGTGTAAGTCAGCAACTGTTTATTTTGCTGCCCGTTCACACTAGGCACAAGTGCTTCTTATAGAGCTTTGTTTTTATTCTTTACCCTTTGTCAGTTAAGTCACCAGTGATAGGATTAGTCGCCTTCTCTCATTTGTCGTCATCAGTCCAGCTTCCTCAGAAAATGAGATTCACTTTTGATGTTAAATACCATTTAACTGTATTCTTTATGACATGTATTTTATATGAAAACTCACAGGAAGCCCGTAAGTGAGCCTCACTGAAATTTCTGCTTTTGACAAGATCAGAGAGAAGGCCTCACTGAGGGTCTAAGAGTGCTGAGGGACTGGCTGTAGAGCTCTGATGGCCCAGCTTGGATGGAAGAGAGGGGAGGGCAAGGATCAGAAGCCCTGCTTTCCCTTTCTATTAACAGAGTCCCTATGAAAGAAAGTAACAGCAAATTTGCCTGGACTGTACTTTTTTTACCTGCAAGATGATGAATTATTCACTATTGATTTTTGTTCATCTGCAGTCCTGGGCCACTGAACTACATTTTGTAGGACTACTCTTGGTTTTTTTAAGGGACATTTGCAATTTAGAAATCTTTAAGAAAGTTGTACAAGAGACTCCAGACATGACAGAATCTAGCTGGATTCTTTTATGCATGTTACTGTGACCTGAGTGTTCCTTCCAACTTTTATAGCTTTCGATTACCTACCACTCATTCCAAACCCCTCCGTGATTTCCCAACTGACAGGGAAAGCCATCTACCACAGTGGCCCTGGGGACTCATGCTCTGCCATGTCCCACATTGACCACCTCACTGACCATCTCCTGCTCTCCGCTACGCTCACTCTACCTTAGTGACAAGGGTGTGTGTTTTGTTGCTGGCTGTCTAAATTACATCATCTTAAACTGCAGTCTGACGGTAATCTATCTAGTATCTACCTCTTTTTTCCTGTGTAGCCTGCACTTCAAATGTAATACTCTAGTTTGCTATCTGACTCATTCCCACACTAAGTGTAGGTTCTTACGGAAACAGTTTTTGTGTTTTGCTCCTTCTATATCCCCAGCACGTAGAACTTAAACAGACTCGATAAATATTTGTGGAATGATTCTCACCAGGCAGCATTATTGATGGCCAGTCCTCTTGGTCCCTCCTAAGCAGTCAGTAGACCACCTACAATACCTCAAGTGTCCCCATTCCTTCATGTACAGTTCTGTGACGTTTATGATCCAGCTCTAAAACCAGGATTTTAAAATGTGTGGAGCATGCTACAATAGATTTGGATAAGCACTGACAAACCTGTATATTTTATTAAATAGTAAAATGTAATTCTGTATTTTAAAGCATAAATCATCCATTGTGAATACAAACCTCAAAGAGACTGATCGACTCCCAGGCGAAAACATCCTGACAGAACACAGCCAGTCTGCCAAGGCTGACTCTTGCCAAGTTACAGGGACTGCAGAAGGTTCATCCGTAGTGGAGAAGGCCCAGCTGAAGACAGACTCTGAGGGCAGCCCACACAGCCCAGGAGCTGCAACTGCAGTATGTGGGACCGATCCTGTTAGCAGCCCGTGTGGCTAAGGACAAGGTGCAGACCTCAGCTCTGAAGTCATCTTTGAAGTTTGTAAAGTATACTCTAACTCTTCATTCTTCCCTACAAATATGTTAAAAATTACTACAAAGCTGCCAACTTTTAATTTTACAGGCCATCAAGGTATCTTAGATATTAAGATGTAACTCAGAATTTTATAACAGGGCTTTATGAAATTTACATTTTTAAATGAATGCCATGTCAAGTACACATTATATAATTAAAGGTGACTGAATGGCAATGATGAAGTAATTTTGCTAACAAGCATTTAGATGGACCAATCAAAAGTGTATGTTAGCTGGTGGAAGTAAAACCTGGTTTGCTAACAGAATAATTAATTAGCTTTTAGATTCAGTATTTCCACTGCAATGGGTGTTTAATGCAGTCTGGCCTGCTGCAGCCCCAGAGTACACATCAGTGTCAGTCCAGCTGTGTGTTTAGTAGGCCACCTGCAGAACATTGAGTTTCTGGTAACTAGGTCCATTTCCTTGTCATACATTTTACATTAGGCCTAGTTCTATATATATAATACTTTAGTCTCACGTTGTCAGTGACTTTATTCTCCACTAAATGAGGTGCTGGTTTTAAAGACCTCTGTAGTCTAATTTATATTATGGCAGACCATACTGTCTTGGCTTGCTGTAATTTTCAGAGAGATGAAGATAGAGAATAAGGTAGAGAGAACTATGAGAACAGAACAAGATATATTAACTGTGGATAGGTTGTCAATTAACATTTTTCAACATTTTGTTTGTGATTTTAAAATGCATTCTCTGTCTTAAATCTTTTAAAAAAGGAATTTATATATTTTGTACAAGTTCTTCGTTAGCAGTCTATGAACTCAGGTGTTCTTTGTTGTAACCATATCCACGCTGCACATTTTACATAGCTGCTTTCCAAAAACTGATACCACTCAAAATTCAATCTTGAAATTATCAGGAAGACTATTGTTTTAGCAAGGACATTCAGAACAGTTGACTTTTGATTTCTTTACACAAATGTGTAAATATTCCTTTATTTCTTTAAAGAAGAAATTTGGTTTGTTCTAAGAATCTTCCAAGAAGATACTTGGGTATCTGAAAAATTAATTTTGTATGTCAGTATTACTTTGCCATTGTAAATGTCTTTAGTATTTCATCAGGAAGGTAAAATTTCCCCAAGACACAAAAGGATTTTGCATTAAGACAGTGCTATAGCAGGCATGTAATGAATGGAAGACAGGATATATGCAGTTTAGACTGAACATCTGTACATAAAAGCAGTGATGTCTATGGACTGGACCCATTCACCCTAACTGGTAAATGCAATCCCCGAGTGGGAACTGTCCTTGAGCTCTGGTATGATTCTAAGAGAAATGAAAACTACTCCCATAAGAGATGTAGAGAGAAAAAGGAGTACAGTTAGCATTACTGATTGCTTTTAATCCAAAAATGAACCCTTTTAAAAACATTTACAATCTCATCTTTTTATTTTTTATTACAGATACCCATTTTGGGGATGGAATCTACTTTGAGAGCTAGCAAAGCAACATGCTATTCTTGAATGATTACAGCAATTCAGGGAAGACTTGATTAAAACAAGGTGAACATTTCAAGGCCAGTTCATTCCAGAAAAGAGAGAAGGCTTATTTCAGTGAGTAGCAGATTTTGTCATTGAGGTTAAAGCATATTATAACTGGCTTTTAAGAATATAAGAACAGGGTAGGTAGCTGTTAAAAGCACTTTTTAAAATGTAATAAGAACCACTGTAAACACAGAATAAACATTTATTTTTAATTATTTTGGTTTAGTATGCAGTCTTTTTGAATTTTCTTCTAAGAAAAATATCTGTACCAAGTGCAGGCCAGAAGATTCTGTTGTAAACTCATGTCAGTACACTGGATTAGGGCCTAACCAATGCATACCGTATTTAATTTCTGTGAATTTTCATTGTTTTTTAGCTTGTGTTGTTTTGGTTTCTGACCAGACAAACCATATGATTTCCTGTTTTTCCCAATGGTAAGTCTTATAAAAGCAGGTCTAGCCAGGCAGTGGTGGTGCACACCTTTCGCCTTTAATCCCAGCACATGGGAGGCAGATCTCTGTGAGTTCGAGGCCAGCCTGGTCTACAGAGTGAGTTCCAGAACAGCCAGAGTTTTAACAGAGAAACCCTGTCTCAGAAAAAAAAAAGTCTTACACTGTTTTATAGCAGTATTATATGATAAAAGAGACAAAGAAAGAGCCCAAAGCATGCTAAAAGTAGTTTATTTCTTATCCTCCCACTGGCTTTTGCCTAAAAATATATTGAATAGTTTTCTTAAAGAAACTAGAACTTTACGACTATTTTTCATCTTTTTTTACATAAGATAAGTACATTATTTTCAATAAACAACGTGTCTGGCTAAATATAAAAAAGTCATTGTCAATCAGATTCTTAAAAAATGACCTTAGAAGACTGAATTCTAATGTAGGATTCATTTAAATTTCTATTTCACAAACCCTAGTTGAGGAACCTAACAAGTTGCCTGAGCATAATGCCACGCTGTAAGTTGAAGCACCTTACAGGACATTTTGCCCTGAAACAAGTATCCCTAATGTCAGTCCCCTTGGAATTTCAACATTTAACCCTAAAAAGACAGTAACTACTACAGTGCTGTTTAGTTCCTCCTGAGGAACAAATGTTGAATTCCCTGCAGTGTTCCAAAGGGAACTAGTCTTTTCTTTAGTAATGTCACAGCATCTAGTGGTCTGTTATTTTCCTGAATGTTTAAATTCCAACAAAGTGTTATTTTGCAAAAGTTCCTTTAGTCCAAACTTAGCATCTCTGTTTGGATCTCTCTGCAAAAGAACTCTTTGTTCATCCATTCTTTTAGCTTGAGAGCGTAAAATGAGGCTAAAAAAGTCTTCGTCAGGGACAGTTGGCCCCTTTGTGGCAGCAGGTGGTGGAGCACATCTTTGATCATCTAATCTGGACCCCTAAAGATGGAGAGAAATTAAAACATAAGGACTGGGAAGGAAAATGCCAAGCTGTCTCATCTGTCAGAAGATGGAGTTAGATCTGGCTTTTTTCAGAAACTTAGCTTCAGACCTGAAACTTGACAAAATGAGAATGTAGTAAGAATTATATAGAAATGGGCTTCATAAGTGTATAATTCCTACTATTACAATTGGTCACAAGTAACCTGACACTAAGATGCTAGGGCAGCAGTCCAAGTATAACAGTTTCAAAACTGGAATGTTACCAATATCTGCCCAATCTTTACAGGGGTTTGTATATACATATTTCTAGAACGACTTTTAAAAGCCCTAGGCCAGGAGCCAACAAACTGTAATCTAGTGCCTACTTTTGAAACTGTTTGCACAAATAGTCCAAATGGAAATCCAGAAGGGTGAAGGGTTTTTTTCTAACTAATTCTATACAAAACAGATGTTCCCCATCCAGATCACCCACTGCCCCTTCAACTTTTACTTTTCCTCATGGCATATCTCTCTCTCTCTTGTACAATGGACACACTTGCCCATCTTCCCACTAAAATGTAGAACCATGCAAGAGCATCCTTGGTGCCCCAAATTGTACCTGTAACATCAGTGCTCAATGGTGTTTTGAATGACAGGTGATAATGGTGGCCTGATGCATTCTGCCAAAGCTGTCTGGAATGGAATGAATATGCAGACTTACTTGACACTTTATAAGGATGTCAAAGAAGTCGTCATCAGGCTCTTTCTTGTCGTTTGTTACCAGGCGCTCAAGTACAGACTGGTTGTTGTTTTTTGTCAGACGGAGCCCTGGCAGGTTACTGAAACTGGCCCTCTGGTCATCCAGACGGCGGCTCTGTGAGCTGGCAAGCAGATCTAAAAACTCATCCGTGTTGGGGGACACCACAGAAACAGATGGTGCTGTGGACAGGTGAGAAGGAAAAACATCTGGATATTACAAAAACACTGAAGCATCTGTATGCACACAGTCTTCCTCCACCTTGCCCTCCTGCAGTGCACTGTCACTGCTGTGGCCTCTCCTGGCAGGATGGGCAGGATAAATTCCTAAGTGCTTCAGAGTTATTCAGTGCTGTGGTTTATTCAGCTCTCTCCCTTTATGCAGGACTCACTCAAATAACTGTATGGGGCTGTAGTTCAGAAGGTAAATGAATGGTTTTGTTTTTTTCCTTATACAATTTTATCTAGTTTTTCTTGTTTCCTTTCATGACCTGGATGGGAATCATTTAGTGAACTAAAGAGTTAAAAAAAAAAATCTTTTTTGAAAAAACTGGTTTTTCAAAACAGGGTTTCTCTGTGTAGCCCTGGCTGTCCCAAAACTTGCTTTGTAGACCAGGATGGCCTCAAACTCAGAGATCCATCTGCCTCCCAAGTGTTGGGATTAAAAGCATATGCCACCACAGCCAAGCTTGGCCAATCTTAATTTATGGTAGAAAGAAATCATCTTTTAGTAGCAAAATATAACAATATAAGTAATATATTTTAGACTTTTAAATTTCAGATAGAAAAATATGTATCTTATGATTTGTATATGATATATAAAATACCTATAGAAAAAGGGCCTACCTAGTATTTGCTAAACAAATGCTTTACCACTTAGCAGTAGCCTTTCTCTCTCATTTTTTTGAGACAGGGTTTCTCTGTTATAACTCTGACTATCCTGGAACTCACTCTATAGGCCAGGCTGGCCTTGAACTCAATGAGATTCACCTGCCTCTGCCTCCCAAGTGCTGGGATTAAAGGCATACACCACCACCACTACCACCGCCCAGCAGCCTTTTTTTCTTGAGTCAGGATTTCAGTATATAATAGGCTGGTCTTGAATTCACTTTAATACTCCTGTCTCAGTCCACATGTGACGATTATGGGATTTTTTTTTAAAACTATTTCCTACAATGAGAAGTGTGAGAAATAAATGAAAGCAGGCATGATGGTGCCTGTAATCCCTGCACTTGGGAGGAAAGGAGGAATTCAAAGCCAGCTCTGGCTACATAGTGAGTATGAGGCCAGTCTATGCCTCAAATAAGTAACATGAACTAAAATTAAAGGAGCAGCAAAGATCCCTCACCTTTCATCATCTTGGGGGTAGTAGAGGTTGCTGTGGATGCTGTGCAACAGTTTTCTTGTAAGTAGCACCTCTGGTCATCCATCCTGCTGCTTTGAAATCGCCTTAGTAAGTCAAAGAATCCTTCATCTCCAACAGTGTCTGCACTGATTTTCTAAAATAAAGAAAATCTAGTATGCTTAATTATTCCTCCTTTATCCTCACTCATTAGTGAACAACATGATGTAATCAAATGCAAAAGGGAAAGGATAAAGATTAAGAACAAAAATTCAAATGGCAGTGTTGGTAATAAAATGCTCCATATCAGCCACACAAGAATAATTTTTAGTTATTTAACTTTTAACTCATGTATTTTTTAGACCACACAGTAAAACACATAGTACTTTTACAGTGACTTAAGAGAAATTACTGTTCAAAATAGTGGAGTAACTTACCTATGAACAGAGTAACGTCCTAGCTGAGAAGTAGAAAAGACTGAAGGAGACATATTCTTTGAATAATACATATATTACTTGCTTATCAAAAATTTTATATTAATACAAAAAAATACTACTCCAGATTTAAATGTACCTTTTGAGAATTCGGAACTCGGTGGTCAATGGAGTTACTGGCATCATGGAGAACTTTAGTGGCAGTACTGCTTTTGAACTTTTTCCCCTTCAGTCTGTTGACAAACAGTAGCTTTGCAGAAGGTTTGGCAATAAGAGGTTTTTGTTTAGCAAGAATTTCACTGTTCCAATTTGGTACCTGTAAATTGTAAGTGGAAAGCAAGGTATGAAATGCAAGACCCGTCCTTCACAGTGTTCACTGGCTACTGGGGTGGGACAGTCATAAATCTTTGGATGACTTTTTGGTTGTTATTGTATGTTTCAGTTTTAGACAAAGGGTTTTACTATGTAGTCTCACTAGAACTGACTTTGGCACTGTGAACCTTCTGCCTCAGCCTCAAACATCGCTTAATGAACCTGTTCAACATATTCATTATCATATAGTATCTGTTAAATGCATACTGTGAATCCTTTTATGAATATAAGAGTAAGAAAACAAAGTTTGCCAAAATCCTTTAAAAATAAATTTAATTCTCTGACTTCCACATGTGTGGCCTAAGGACCCCCTCACATGTGCACACACACATAGCTTTGCAATGATGTTGCTATGTAATTGAATGACAAAGAGTATTGCTCTTGCTTTTAATCTACCTGGTATCCTTTCAATTAAAAACTTTTTGTTTGTTTGTTTGTTTTTCGAGACAGGGTTTCTCTGTTGTAACTCAGGCTGGCCTCGAATTCAGAGATCTGCCTGCCCCTGCCTCTGCCTCCCGAGTGCTGGGAACAAAGATATGTGCCACCACCATCTGGCAAAACTTTTTTTTTAACAAGGCAAAATGTTCAAACAGTTTTGAACAGAATTGCCTATAAAAATATCTCTAGCCTATCCCAGACACGCTGCAGAAGCAGTAACTGTAACTTTCCAAAAATACATGAATATACAAAGACTGCATATGCATTTATCTTTATTAATCATGTGACAGCATCCTGTACTCCTTTTGCACTGGACTTTTTCTGGGTTCTTTTTAAAAGCAAATTTTTAAGTGGCATCCTCATAGGAAAAGGTTTAAACTCTTTTACTTAGAAGTTACTGAAACACTATGGGTGTATGAAATACCATAACATTAAATACTGTAACATTTCACCAAATTCATAAAAGAGCCAACCTTTTCTGGGGTTAACTTCATAAGTTCCATATTTTCCATACTGTGTCTTCGTCCCAGCTTGGAGCGTGCACCTTTGTAAAAACAAATTAATTCAAGTAAACCAGGGAGTTCTTCAACACGATTCTGCCTAACATCCAATTCACAAAGGCTCATGGAAGGAACACACACTTCTGAATAATTATTTTCCACACTACATAAAAATAGTCCCTCTAAATACTCTGATGTAGGAAGCTGCATTTTGACTGCAAACTAACCACTGGTTACTAACATTACTCCTAGCTTTAGAAAAGGCACTTTATAATAAATGGTTTATATTATCTATATGTTATTTACAGTATATATGTATATCTATGTATTATCTAGCCTCAAACACATTGTGGTCTAAATGAGTAAAACCATGGAAAAGCTGTAGGCCTCCAATTTTGAGAAAATTAAAAATAACACCCTGTTTCTACACTGTTATTCTTAAGTTACCCACGGCCAGACATGTTCACCGCCAGTCAGGAAACAAGTAAAATAAAGCAATGGTTCTAAAAAACCGGTTTTTCAATGATTGTTAAATATTAAGTACAGAGTTTTTATAACCACCGAATCCTTTAAAAATTTAGTATTTTTTTCTAAAGATTTATTTTATGTGTATGGGTGTTTTGTCTACAGGTATGTCAGTACCAGGTGTTATGTCGGATGCTTGAGAAGGCCAGAAAAGGGTGTCCCAGTCCCCTGGAACTAGATACAGATGGTTCTGAGTGGGTGCTGGAAACTGAACCCGCGTCTTTTGGTAGAGCAGCCAGTGCTCTGAACCACTGAGCCATTTCTCCAGCCCTGAAGCAGTATTTCTAAAGATATAACTGGTGTTGCATACCTGTTAGCCAATCACTCAGATGGCTGAGTCTGGAGGATCAAAATTGAAAGCCAGTCTGGATGTATAGTGAGTTCAAGCCCAGCCTGGATTATACAGCAAGACCTTGTCTCAAAGAAACTAAAAACTAAAAGCAATAACAAAAGGACACAATACCAAGCATTCCTGATACCTAATGTCCAGCTTTAAAATATGACCAACGTATAAATCTACCTCATTGTAAGACCATTGGATATAAATTCCCTCTTTGTTATTTTGTGTTATTTCTCTTCCCAGTGCTAGAGAACCGTCCTAGACCTTGCACATAGTAGGTAAGCATCTCTTTCACAGAGCCACACCCTTGCCACAGACCTTTTATCTTAAGTATATCTGATCTAGAATTAACACAGCTATCCTTTTGGTTAAGTTTTTTTCAAGATCTTTTTTTATCCTTTTCAATCTTACAGTATCTTAATACTTTTTACACATTTCTCTTATGAGTAGGCTGGATCTTATTCTTTTTCCAATCTGATACTCTTAAATGAAGCATTTTAAAAGAATTGCTGATCCATTGGATATTTGGCTATTTTCATATTTATTGTGTTTACTGTTTAATTACATTAACTGATTTTCTAATATTGAATCCAGTTGAATCCCTCTTTTTCATTATTTAAAGAATGTATTATTAGTTGTAATCAAAACCATGTAGATAAAACCTTACAAAGTTAGTGAGAGAGAGGGAAAGAGTGCAGTAACAGAGGATGCTGTGTATCAACAGCAACATTTCCAGACTCTACAGTCATTCAAACAGGATTGTAGAGTATCCAGCATGCTCCGTTAAAACCTGTGTGCTTTAAAATGCTTTCCTGGGTTTGTTTTGTTTATTTTAGGATTTTGAATCTACATTCATGAGTGAACCTGGTCTATAAGCTACCTGTCTAGTGTTTATTTTAGTTTAGATATCAAGGTTATATGGTTTTCAGAAAGACTGAAGTGTCCCAATTTTTCAGTTATCTGTAAATGTTGTGGAACGTTAATAGGGAGCCCTGGCTTATGATACACTTATAATTCTTTTTTTTTTTTTCTTCTTCTTTAAAATAATGCAAAAACGATTCAGCAGAAACTGTTTACAGAATTTGGATCTTTCCCCAGGTATGTGCAGCAGGATACTCCTATGATTTGGGCAGCTGTGAATGAGAGGCAGCTCCCAGCCCACCAGAGAGATCCACCGCACACTACAGTTAGTGAATTGTTTGTAAGCCAGGCATGCATTCTTGACTTAAAAAATTGCAACTTAGAATGGGCTCATGGTGGAGAGTGTAACCTCATCAAAAGGTGTAGACAGCTGGAAACATTCATGTTTCCTAGTGGGGAGACTTATTTACTGACCTAAGTTTTGAAATAGATTGTCCTAAAATTGCTCTGAACCTCTTACCTTTTCAATCTGTACGTCTAGTGATATGTGCCCCTTCCCTCTTTTTTTTAAAAAATAATCTTATTGATTTGCTTACTTTTTTAAGAAACCAGATTTTACCTTTAAAGAAAATCTTCATTGCATTTGTCTTAATACCCACAGACACATGCAGAGAGATTAAAAAAAAATTTTTAACTACGCATTTTGCTAAAGAACCAATATAAGTCACATGCCACAAAAACTGTAATATAGAGGGGTGGGGAGATGCTCAGTGGTTGAGAGCACTTATTATTCTTGCAGAGGACCTGGATTCAGGTCCTGCACACATGATAGCTCACAAGTTGTTGTAACTGGGGGCTCTGATGCCCTCCTCTGGCCTTCTCAGGCATCAAGCACATAACTGGTACAAACATACATGCAGGCAAAACATCCGAACACATAAAATAAAAAAAATTTTAATTGAAATACTATATTGTCGCAGTAATTTCTAAGTTATACTTAATCTTATTCGAGATACCTTCCTTAATCTGTAAGTTACTTAAAAGTGTGTTTTAAGTTTCCAAGTAGATGTTTTGTTATTGTGTGTGTGTGTGTGTGTGTGTGTGTGTATTGGTGTAATTGTGGTGCTTAAGGCTGAATTAGGGCCTTGTGCTCGTGCATGCTACGGGCAGATATTCTGCCATTAAGGTATGCCAACAATCCTCTTTTTACTTTTTAGGATAGGGTTTACTATGTTATCCAGCCTGGCCTTGAACTGCCTTCTCGGTGGTAGGAATTATAGCATGTATCACTAGGTCCAGACTTTTATGCTACTTTCTTGAAACTAATCTAACTTAATTGCTCTGTGCTGAGGACAGGCTACCTGTGAGATATAGATCCTTTGAAATTTTGATCTGCTTTGTGGTTAAAGTTTGATTACAAACTGTGGTCAGGGGGTAGGTGCAGTCATCTTTATTTCATGAAGTCAGTGTTCTTCGGGTCTTTAAAAGATTTTATTTTCATGTGCCTGCATATGTGTCATATGTGAGTATGTACTTGTGAGCACAGTTACCCTCCAAGGCCAGAAGAGGGTGCTGGGAATGGAACCTGGGTCCTCTGGAAGAGCAGCCAGCACTTTTAATGGCTAAGCCATCTCTGCAGCCCCAAGAACTTTTCTACCATTCTAAAAAGTTCTACTGAAGGCACTAAACGAGAGCCTGGAATAGAAGGGAAGAGGATAAAGTCTGTTCCAATGATAGGTGGTAAACAGCAAGGGAGGAAAAGGAAGCGGGAGATGAGGCTAAGAACCAAGCCCTGGGCACTACAGATCGTTGGATGGAGGATGAAGAGGGAGTGAAGATGACTGAGTGGACAGCCAGAAGTGCAGAGCCTGATGTCCCGAGAAGGAAGTCAGCTGGTGTGACCAGCTGTAGGAAATACTGCCCAGAAAGCAAACAAAAGCAAATGGACATTTAGAACCTGATGAGTTCATTTGGTAAAACACAGGTTTCCAGTGGCCCTGACAAGGGGTGTTAAGCTAGCGGAGGAGCTTCAGTGAGTTGGATCCAGTGACAGGAGAAGTAAAAGGAGACACTAGCATGGGTCTGAGCTAGAGGGCTTGTGAGGACGCAAGACAGTTTTTAAAGATGAGAATTCTCACAACATACATTTGCAAGTTTAAACCCTGGAAAACTTTAGTTCAGCCAATTACAATGACTGATTACAAAGCACGACTGCAGTTTATCACACACCCCACACTTTAGAATCTTTTATGAAATGTTCTTTGAATATCTTTAGATTATCAGTATGGATTTCTTGGCATTACTCTGAGTTTAGAGAGGAAAACACCAATCTAATTTTTTCACTGGCTTTCGGGTGCTCTATTTGAGTGCCAGAGGGTACCTGATCCCATTTTAGATGGTTGTGAGCCACCATGTGGTTTCTGGGAATTGAACTCAGGACCTGTGGAAGAGCAGTCAATGCTACTAACCACTGAGCCACCTCTCCAGCATTACATTTATTTATTTTTATTGTGATATGTTGCGCATGTGCCATTGTGCCAACACGGAAGCTAGATGACAACTGGTAGGAGTTGGTTCTCTTCTTCTACCATGACGGTTCTGGGGCTTGAACTCAGGTCATAAGGTCAGCAAGTGCTTTGCCCATTGAGCTATGTGTATGGCACATGGAACCAAGTTTTAAAAATGGATTTAGAGTCACATACTGTTAGATTTCCTGTGTTTTCTGATTTAAAAAAAAGAGAAATAATCCCAAGCTATTTCATCAGAAGTTAAATGGGGGAAAAAGAACTTGCTAAAAATCAGATATAACTATTTGAAATAAAAAAAGGATAGACAAAATGTTTTAGTTCTAGCATCTTCATACTTATAGATTTCTGCATTAACCTACAGGTTAATTTAGCAGTATTTGAATTTTTTTTTTTTAAACAAAGAAAAAAATACCTTCAGCATTCCTACATTCACAGTAAGAATTATAAAATGCTATGTTCTGTGTTGACTGGTTAACTGAACTGTGTAAAACCAAAAAAGGTATGAGAAGTTATACTTTGGGCACACAGCAGACATGCTTCATTAGCAATGTAAAAGATCCTTTTTTTCCTAAATGTAAAGTAAATCTTAAGCTTAAAAAGTGGGTTTTTTAAAGCTTCTACTTACCATGTAAGCTGCCATCAACTTCAATGTTTTCAGACATCATGGAATTATTCGTGCTGTAGCTCAGACCAAGAACCATCTGCAGGTCTGAGAGATTCAGCCGTGCTGTCAGCTCGCCACTTTTGTCCCCAACCTGTAACCACACAAGTGTTTCTGTTAAAGAACGTCAGTTCACTGTGCCCAATCACTGCAACTATCCCAAGGTATCTATTACCATCCCATTCTCCATGAGGGAAATGAAGCTCAGAAAAGGTATCTAAGCTCAAACAGTCATCAAGTGCAACAAGAGCCAGTCCTTGGTTCTAAACATCAACTTTTTCCTTAAAAACCACACTATTTCTCTACATAGACATGAGGGTTGAGAAGACGGAGTATTCTGGTAACATCCCATTCCCACGTGCCTCAGCTCATCTTATTATCTCCCAGATCTAGGCAATAGTCACCTGTCTGCCTACAGAGCGATAGGAACACTGGGAAAATGCCCTACTCATCAATGATTTGTAAATGATAGTATGGCAGATGGTGACTTATTTTGTTTCATACCTCTCTTGAAATTTCCAAGTGCTTTTCAGCAAAATGCATTGCTTGATCATGATTTCCTAGAGCTGTGTATGCATTTCCTAAGCTCCAACATGCTCTTCCTTCACCAATTCTAAAATAGAACTCAAAATTAGCATGCAGTTATCTGCAAGGAGGTCCTTGTACAGAATAAAAGCAGTAAAACAATAATTAAAGGTATAAAGCATGCTTTGGACTTAGCCTTTCAGATATAGCAATGAGGATTCTAGATAAATGAGAATGCTCAGTACCAAACTCAAAGCCAAATATTAAACACGAAATATTCTTTAAAGATGTACAGTGGCCAAACTTTTAATCTCAGCACTTTGGAGACAAAGGCAGGCAGATCTCTGAGTTTGAGGCCAGCCTGGTCAACACAGTGAATGCCAGAACAGTCAGGGTTACACAATGAGACTTGTCTCAGAACAACAACACACACTCACACACATGGTGCATCATGAAACAACAAATCTCAGGGAGAGGAGAAGACTTGTGTCCTAACTATTGCATTATCCTTCCATAACAGCCCTACCAGAACCATTCAGGGTATGTTTGAACCTGGGGGATGGAGTGGGAGCAGTGAGCAAAACTCTGTATGTTGTCCCCCACCCCTACACCTTGAGGTTGTATATTTCATTTTGAATAACTATGCTGAAAGTTCTTTCCCATAGTGAGATAAAAATCTATCTTCTAAAGTAAACATTACAGACCAGCATTCAGCAAAAATGTTTTCCACAGAGAAAAAAAATCACAACCCAGAACAACTGGACTAGTCACCAGCACTCAACACTCATATTTCATCTACTTCACAGGACTTCTACCTTCTCTTGAGAGATGGATCTGTGTATTGAGTACCAGTGTTCCCACCAGCAACAGTGTGCTGGGCTGACTAGCAGGTACCCTTGACCTCAGCATCCTCCCTGAGTTCTCCACAAGGCCCACAGTGAGCTCCACAGGACAACTTTTGGGGAGACAGCTGAGTTTGTGACCCAGTTACTCATTCACACTCAGAGGCCTATGCATCCAGACTTAATCCTCAACCACACGCTGGCCCATAAGACAGTAATATGCAGTGGTGACTAATCAAACAGGACATTCCTTATTAAGGTAACGAAAAGAGCCAAAGGGAAAGCCTGAACTCAGTGCTGCATCAACATTTACCTTAACTCAGGAGCAGGCTGTAACTCACCTATCCTTGAGCTCCTGAGCAATGGCCAGGTGCTTCAGGTGATAATCAATGGCCTTCTCGTAGTCCTGCAGCAAAGTGTATGTGTTCCCCAGGCTGTAGCAAGACTGCGCTTCCACAGCTCTGTCTTTAAGCTGCCGAGCCAGCAGCAGTGTCTTCCTAAGAGAAACCAATTCACAAATGCTCATTTTAAATTCTGGTTATAAGACTCAATATCCATCTCTTGCTTTCTGCTGCCTTTTAAATAATTCAGTTCAATAATTCAGTTTTTCCATTACTTTAGAAATAGTGGAAAGATCTTTTAAAGTGTAAAAAAGCAGATTCGGACTTTGAGTCCAACAATTCACCAAAATAAAGAAGTGCTGAAGTATGAGATTGCCTCTAGAGAGCGGCAATATTTCAGATATTTAGAAGATCCCTCCCCTTTGTGCTGGCAATAACTTACTCATGATCATGGAACAGCTGTCCTGTGCATGTGTGTGTGCATATGTGCATCACATGGGGATCAGAGCTTGGGTGTCTTCCTTTGCTCCCCACTTGATTTTTTAGTTTCTCACTGACCCTGTAGCTCACTGACTTGGCCAGGCTGGCTGCCCAGCAAGCCTCAGGGGTCTTTCTGTCTGTCCGTCACTACTCCAAGCACACACCACTGTACATACCACTGAGCCTAACCATGGGGGGACTGAACTCAAGTTCACGTTTGTGTAGCAACACTTTGCCATCAAAGCCATCTCCCTAACTCCAGCACGTGTCTTTAATCCTACCGCTGCCTGTACCTTTTGTCAAAATTTGTAATCTTTAGGGAAAATTCTTAAATGTAGATTTATAGTCACTGAATTCTTAAAAAAATAACTGAGCATTTCATTTAACATTACCCAAATCATACCTAACACTAACTTCTTGCTGATAGCACCGTATGTGTTAACAGATTAAAACATGGGCCTAAAACAGTATTGTCTGATTCTGATCCTACCATCGCTAGCTGTGTAGTCTAGGGCAAGCCACTCAAACTGTCTCTCAGTTTTCTCATATATATATATATATATATATATATATATATATATATATGGTTTCTGTGAAGGTTTAAATGAATCAGTGTGTATATACACTGTATCAGTGCTTAAACCTCCAGATGCCTTTGGATTTAATAATCTAAATGACCTGTAATTTCTTCTAGAAGCACAATATTTCCTACCATCCATAACTATGTAAAAATCAAAATACAGTAATAAGTCCTTTCAAGAACACAAATTTGAAATTATATGCCTAATGATGATAGCTCCAGAGCTGGCATCCTGCTTACTCTAATGGGCGGGTCCTCATAGCAGTTCTGAGACTTCTGGAACTGCTTCAGACCCCACAGTGCAGCTGTTTCTGGTATACCATTATTCTTTGTACAGCCGATTTACAAATGATCAGAAATCTTTATAGAACCAAATTCAATTACTTAAGTCTGTTTGCCAAGCCATTGCTTTGGGTCCTGAAAGTACGGACTGCAGTTCTCTTACGTGGGACTGCAGACAATCCTGAAGGTGAGTTCCCAAAGTATCACTAACCTGTGTTTTTGGAACATAGGTTACTTTTGAGTTCCAGCCTGCTCACTGCCAGGGAGCAAACCATTACAGGGAATTCATACTCTTTGGTTAAAAAGCCAGCAACCAGTTTGTAACTGAACTTTTCAATATTTGACACACACATACAACGTTTAATAATGAAGACTCTTCTGTATTCTGAGGCTTTAAATTATATGAAACTTTACAGTTAAAATCAAAATGTGTATTATACTCCTCACATAATGACATATTAAGAAAATTTCATACCTAGCAATAATCAACCAATAAATATTAACTATGGCTAGATGTTTAAAGAAAGACAGCACCATTTTTAATGTTTTAGATGGACCAAAGCAACTTAAGCTTTTTCTTTTTCTCTCTCTTTTTTTAGAGACAGTCTCACCATGTATCTCACACTACCCTGAAACTTACTTTGTAGACCAGGCTGGCATCAAACTCAGATCACCTATCTGTACCTCCTGAGAATTGGATTAAGGGATATGCCGGGTCACCCAGATTTTTCTTTTAAAGTAACAAATGTAGAAAAGTTTAGTAAGAGAAAGGCACTCCTAAGAACGGGATGTAGTGACCTGGGCAGGGCACACACCAAAAGCCAGGACTGCTTCCGTTATTGTTTTGATGACAAACTATCTAGAATTGTCTCATACTGCAATCTCTAAAACTTTAGTGCAAATCAACCCCCTATGCTTTTGGTTCAGTCTGAATGAGTGTTCAAACCCCACTAAGCACAGAAAACCTGAACAATCTAGAAGGCACAAAGCAGACAACTTGAAGCAGGATCAACTTTGCTACCACCTGTTTCCAGGTGGGAAAGAGGAATTCTGAGACAGAAGCTCAAGGTGGCAATGCTGCAGGCAGATGAACAGAGCCTCAGCTTTGGTGAGAGTCAATGCTGGGCAGAAGGAAGACCAGGACGGCTGGCTAAGGCAGTGGGGCAGTAGGGAGAAAGTCAGTGATCATCGGTGGAGACTAGGACCATTTTTTTTTTTTAAATGATCTAATTTTGTTATCAAACTTTCTTTTAGCCTCTCTTACAACTCATATTGGGTGAGATAAAGTATATACTCACACCATAGATGTTATAATGTTTACTGTGTGGCTAAATATGTTAATATAGGTTAATAAAGGAGTTTAGAACTTTAAACAAAAAGTTTAAAGATAAAAGAAATATAAAGGAAGTCATACTGCTGCTAAGTATTAGGTAAAAGGCGATGGTACATGCCTGAAATCACAGCACTCAGGAGGTGGAGATAGGAGGATTGCAAATACTGTGGTAAGACTCTCAGGAAAAAAAACAAAACTTAGGCACAATGTTTCCTGAGCACTGTGTACCAGGTACTATGCTGTTTCTTAAGACCTTCCTTTACCCAGTTCTCACAACAACCCCAATCCAGATCCTGGAGCCTGTCACAGATGAGGGCACAGGCTTGGGCACCAGGCCCTGCCATCAGAACACATCTTCAAAAGCCAGGTTTCAACCCCAAAGCCCACATATGATTTTGTGGGATGCATAATTACTCATCATACATTCATCCACAGAAATATCCAACTAACTTGTAGTATTCAGAAGCAGTTTCAAATTCACCCAGGAATATGTATGCGTTTCCGAGGTTGCTGTATGCTCTCCTTTCAGCTGCTTTATCTCCGAACTCCTTTGCAATTAGGAGACGCTGCAACAGAAAACTTTCATTAAGGATATGCCAAGGCTGAAGACTGTCTAGTCACTACCCTCAACTCTGGCGCAGGAGGTGATCTGGCTTCAAGACCTTCTGCTTACCTGCTCGTGAGCTATGACTGCATCCCTGAAGTTGCCAAGGAGATAGTGTGTGTTGCCAAGATTCCCGAAGGCTCGTCCTTGGGCTGCTCGGTCACCTAGAGCAGTTACTAACGACAGGTTTTCCCTTAGTGATGACAAAAAGTGGTGAAAACATAAGTTTAGAAAATGTTTTTAGCTGATACAATTTTTTTCATAGATAGGGATTTAAACCCAGGGCCTGGTGCATGCTAGGCAGGCACTGGCCACCAGCCCCAGAGGTAATTCTATTTCAGAAAAAAAGTATAATGTGCAACATCTTAAAGGTATATACTAAGGTGGGGCAGTTATGAATGGATGGGCTCTTTATTTACTGAGACCATTCATTGTAGGTATTTATTTAGAGTCAGCAAATAGAGTCAGCTCTTTATATAGAGCCCTATAGCTAAACAATTATATGAAATTCTGCTGGTCAGCACTAAATTTCAAACAAAGATTTTGTTTTTGGTTTGGTTTTTTTTTTTTTCTGAGACAGGGTTTCTCTGTTGTAACTCTGTCCTGGAACTCACTCTGTAGACCAGGCTGGCCTCAAACTCACAGAGATCTGCCTGCTTCTGCCTCCCATGTGCTGGGATTAAAGGCTTGTACCACCACCACTTGGCTCAAACAAAGATTTTTTTAAAACAACAGTTTAACAATTTAAACAACTGTTTCCAGTGGATAGTTTTCATGTTAGTCTATAATTTTTTGTGGTTTTTGGTTTTGGTTTTGTTTGAGACAGAGTCTCAAAGAGTTTTTTAAAAAATAGAACTCTAGAACTCAGAATGCAAACCATTACTATTTTCAGAGTAGGAGGACAGGCATGTGCCACCACAGCCAGTTTATTAGCTCATAGTTTTTTTACATCTTTGACAAACTTGGAACTCTAATACTGAGTAAAGACACACAGTAGGCACCTGGCTTGGCCCGTAGGACTACACCATTTGTACTCACTCATAGAGATCCACAGCTGCTTGCAGGGCACTCCTCACTTCTTCTGGGAACTCTCCTACATCCTGGGGGCCGGGACAACCAAGACTCTTCCCTTTGGCATGATACACATTTCCAAGATTGTAGAGTGCTCTCGCTTCTCCCACCTAGACAGAGACATCAGCAGAGTTTACATTCTGAAATCAGAGGTCAGGGGGTTTATACTGCTTATCCCATGTGTTTGTTTAATGTGTTATTATTGTGTGTGGGGGGGTGCATGTGCCACAGTGCACATGTGGGGATCGGCATTCGTTCCTCCCACTCTTATGAAGGTTCCAGGATTGAAGTCAGGTCACCAGGCTTGCACAGCAAGTGCCCTTAGCCACTGTGCCATCTTGCCAGCCGCCCTGTGTTTACAATATCCTCAATATGTCAAGAAGAAGATGTGTCCCCAGTGCCCATCCACAGAGAGTCAAACACATGATTTCACTCACAAAGAAGGACCTTTTGCTATTGACTTTCTATTTTAAAAAAATCTGTTTTCTCTTTTACTTTTATTTGTCCAGGAATAGTTTCCTTTGTAGACAAACTATGGAAGCAGTATTAAAACACAACACTATTTCAGTGGAATCACCATCATCTGACCTAACATCATCATTACCTTGTCATTAAGTTCTCTAGAGATATCCAAGTGTCGCTGGCAACACACTATGGCTTCATCAAAATTCCCGAGCACTTTTAAGGTGTTCCCAAGATTGCCACTGGCTTTAGCTTCCCCCAACTGATCTCCAATAGTCCTAGGAAATAAATTTTAAAAGTGAATGATATTAAAACTATTTTTAAAAATTAAGATATAAAGAAGTTAAAGAACAGTTTTCCTAGAGGATAAATGAGACACTCAGGATAAAACTCGTTAGTCTCAAAACCTATTTTTAATAAAATGTAGAAACAGCATTTCTATAGTTAGTTTTCATCCATTTAATTAAACTCTAGAGCTGTTTCATTATTGTTCAGTTAAACCGTTTCACCAAAATATTAGTTTTTAAAAGCAATGTCATTAGATTAGAACTCATTGCTGTACAGTGATAGCGCACGCCTCTAATCCCAGCACTCAGGAGGCAGAGGCAGGAGGATCTCTGAGTTTGAGGCCAGCCTGGTCTACAGAGCAAGTTCCAGGACAGCCAGGGCTACACAGAGAAACTCTGTCTTGAAAAAACAAAAAAATAAAAACAAGCTCATTAAATATTCTGTTGTTTTTTTTAAATGAATGGAAATATTTTTTTAAAGTAAGAGTTAATCTAGGGAGAAAATATAAAAAGCTGAAATTACCTTGCAAGAGTTAAATCATGGTGGTGGTATTCCAAAGCTTTGGCGTAGTCATGTAAGTAGAAGTAAGCGTTGCCCAGCTGGCTGTAAATAGCACTTAGTGTTTTGAGGTCTTCAGTTCCAACTTGAACTGCAGCTTCGAAAAATGACACGCCAGCACGGCAGTCTCCTGACTTACACAAACGTTCTCCTTCCAGGGCCAGCTCAAGGCATGAAGCTTCCATTCTGCAAAATTATATAGGACAGACATTTATAACATTACAACTATATCAGCGATTTTAACTCGCAATAATGTAATTTAAATGTGGATTCTGGCTACTCTTGATCAGACCGACGCTTAGGTGATATACACACAAATTTAGTTGAATTACATACAAAATACTGACAAAACAGTAAATGCTTAATTGTAGCAACAGCTAATTTGCCTACTCAAACGTCTCTGAGCCCTAGAAGTCTCTTAGATTGGTTAGCTCACGAACTTACATGAAGTTTGTTCTATCGGCCTCTCCAGAGTAACCCACGTTACCAGTGAGGCTGTCAGTGTTTCCATCCACACATCCATTTTCCATCTACCTTTCTCAGGCTCCTATATCACTCACTCTCACACACACACACACACACACACACACACACACACACACACACACTCTCCCTTTCCCATTCTTACCAACACACAAGCAATTATAGTCTAAAAAAATTTAAAGGAACAGAATATTTTGACTCACTAGAGAACCAATGGTCACGAAGCTTTCCTGGAAAGCAGTAATTCATGTGGAGGTGGAGGGCTTAGCTGGCACCTGCCTTGCAAGCACCAGACCTGATTCCAACCCCAGGCTCAAGTAAAATGCCAGGAGTGGCACATGCTTGTCATCGAAGCCCTGGGGAGGCCAGTCTAGCCTAGGAGGTGACCTTGAGGGCAGTGAGAAACTGTCAAAGGACATACAGTTTTCCTGAGAATGACACGCCAGGCTGTCCTTAGAGCCGTACGTTAAAACAGGACTGTAAAAGTAGAAAGTAAATCTGATGGAACTAGGGAAAAAAGTATGGATTAAGATCAACAGCGCTTCAAAGCAGACTCTTGATGTAGAAAAGGCAGATTTATCTAGCAGTGTGTTAAGAGGTAACTTTCAAATTTTGTATTCAGGGATCTTTTCCTTTAGCAATTAAAAGGTCTTAGCAATGTCTATTGCTTGTTCTGTAACAGTCACCTTACCTTCAATGTATTGAGCTTACAAAAACAATTGAAGTCAATGTAATCAAGGCTCTGACATTTTGTTTCAACATTAGATGAAACCAATTAGACATAGGAGGGAAGAAATAAGTATGCAGAAAGATAAAACCAGTCTAATCAGAAATGTAACCAGCTATAATTTTTTTTTAAATTTACTTATTCTTTCACAATTTCACACAGATAATACAGCACAGTTGGATCACATTTTATCCTCTCTTACCCCTCCCTGAACTGCCAAACCTTTCTTCTTCCCAACAAGTAGTCCTTGCTTCATGGGTGTGTGTGTGGGGGCGGGGTATTACCTACTGGATTTAGTTAAGGTTGCTTGAATGAGCATGGGTAGGGCACCATTTACTTGAGCTGAGCAACTTGCCAGTGGCTACAGCACTGGGACTATGATTCCTTGTCTCTGAGCAACTGTTAACTGCCTACAGTTCTTCAGGAAGAGGTGGGGGCTCACGAGCCCTCCTCACCCATGATGGAATGTTGATGGGCCCAGTCTTGTGCAGGTATTTCTAACTGTAGATTTTTTTTTCTTTGCCTTGATTCAGCTTTACTATGTAGCCCTGCTGGCCTTGAACTGGAAATTCTCCTGCTTAGTCTCCAGAGTGCTGGGATCACAGGCCTGCCCTACCACTACCAGCTACTTGCATTTCTTTATATGCAGGTTTGAAAGTAATAAAATTTATTCTTGTCCTTCACAAGTGAGAACTTCCTTTACATGAAAGCTGCTAGATGGGTTATCTGAACTAGTTGTCTTTGTTTAAATACTGAAGCAAATGAACTTCTAAGAATTATAAAAGGGAAACATTTGGAAAAGAGGAAAGTGTGTGTGTGTGTGTGTGTGTGTGTGTGTGTGTATAAAATCTTATTAAAATTTTAATCTAAACATTCTAATTATGTAAAAATATGTATCAAACATTTTTCCCCTTTAGGAACAGAACTGCAGAGTATATTTCCACAATTTCACAAGATGTCTAGTCTATGCAAGGAGATTCATAGCAACAAAACATTACTAATAAGTGTCCATCAGGGGAGTACTGGTTAAAATAATTACAAGCAAGGCTGGAGAAATGTCTTAGTGGTTAAGATCACTGAAAGCTGTTCTAGACGATCTGGGTTTGATTCCAGGTGCCCACATGGTGGCTCACAACCATCTGTAATTCCAGTCCCAGGGGATCCAGCACCCTCTTCTGGTCTCCTCTGACACTAGGCACATGATGCACAAACATACCAACAGACACAACACTCATATGCATAAAATAAATACAGTTCTTACAAGGAACAAAAACGTATGTTACTATACATGGCACATGATTTCACAAGACTGAGGGGAGCAGGGACAGTCACAGACAGCAGGACCCTCAATTCAGGTTACTCAGGACATCAGAGACAAACAGAATTATTCACGTGGAAGGCCTTTACAAATGAGACCTATGTGTTTTCCTGCCTCCATATATAACAAATATCATATAAAGCAAACATCCATATCAAGTAAATATCATCAGTATACATACATGTCCTTCTGGATCTGTAAATTTATACAACATGACAGCATCCAAATTACATGACACACAATGAAATTTAGCTGGAGACAAAAATGGTATCATAAGAGTTACATACTTGTGTGTGGCATGCATGTGTGGTATGCCTGCCTGTGTAAACTGAGGGAGGCAGAGACTGAAGTTGCGTCTTTTCCATCGTTCTCTACCTTGCCTTTGAGACAGTCTGCCCCTAAGCCTAGAGCTCACCAATTTGGCTCTACTGCCTGGCTGGTGCTCTCTGGAACCCACCTGTCTCTGCTTCCTCAGTGCTGGGTTACAAGCATGCTATCGCACCCAGTTGCTACACTACATGGGTTCTGGAGAGCTGAACTTGGGCCCCACACTTGTAAGCCACTTCACCCACTGAGACATCCCCCTACATCAAGTTACACACTTTAAAAAGACATTTTATGCAACTGTCACTAGAAACCATCAGTCGAGTGGAACCCTGCTGGTCTCACTGTGCTCGGAGATCATGAGAATGTTCATAGGAAAAACTACTAAATTATTAAGTAACTAACGTCTGAAGTAAAACTCAAAACTCTCTAAGGAGAGGACTGTTAATGCAGACATACGACGACTCTGATTTATTTTATGAGAAAACAATAGTTCGACAAAATCCCCAAACTCCAGATATTTGTAATTGCAAAATATGGTAAGTTAAGTTTATATATTCTTAGAAGATCATTAAACAATGACAAAAAAGTAATTTCCTACCCTCTCTGTCACTGCAAGAACAGAATTCTTTATCAGCTAGGTTGAAAACAGAGAACAGTCTCAGACATAGAAAACACGCCATGGCAATACCTCCCCACCAGCCTCTCCCAATCTTTCCTGACGGCCTGTAGAGCTGGACAATCAAAGAAACTACTCTGAATACATGTCAGTAGAGTTCCCATCTGTGATGGTTCATATTGACTGTCAATGTGACAGGATCCCCTTGGAGAAGCTTCTGAGTGTGTCTGTGAAGGACTTCTACACTAACTGAGGTGGACTCACCTACCTGGGCAGCATCTTCTACGGACTGGGGTCCTGGACTGAGCGAAAACAAGAAATGATCTGGTCTCTGAAGACCAGTCACAGCTCTCTACTCCCTGAGTACGGGCAGATGGGAACCACACTAATAACCATGTTCACACTCCTGCCGCCCAGGCTTCCCTATCCTGGTGGATTGTATTCTCAAACTGTGAGCCAAAATAAACCCTCAATTTTGGTCAGGCATACTGTCACAGCCTGACCACGCCTAACACACACATTCACATCACCTGAAACTGCACACAACCTACAGCCTAGAGAACACTGTATCGCAGAGCATTGATGAAGCCAGGGAAGTGATCAATATATTTTCACTACAGATAGTTACAAATCTTTCCTCAGTGAAGTCCTATAGCAAGGTGCAACCAGGTCTGACCTGTCATGGAAAAAAGAACAAAACTACGATCTTCCTACAGGCAGGGGTCCAGTCCTCTCCTCCTTATCTACAGTTCTTACACTGTATCAGAGGGCGTACCATTCTTCACAGCTATCAGATAAAAAATTGTTTCCTGGTTCATCTGAGAGTTATGTCCAACAAAGTTTAACAGGCATGCACACCAAAGAAATGCTAAGCAACTGGGCTGCCCTGAGGCACTAACAAGCAAAGAAAAAGGGGAGAGGTAAAGAAGGAAAACCAGCCATTCGATCTAACTACAGTTTGTGCTAAGACAGGAATATGCACAGGTCACCATGTGAGCAAACTAAGGAACTTAGAAAGGTTTCTAGGGCTAGAGAGATGGCTCAGCGGTTAAGTGGTTAAGAGCACTTGACTGCTCTTCCAGAGGTCCTGAGTTCAACTCTCAGCAACCACACGGTGGCTTATAACCATCTGTAATGGGATCTGATCCCCTCTCCTCTGGTGTTCATGACAGAACACTCATATACATAAAATACATGGATAAATAAATCTAAAAAAGAAAAAAAAAGTTTTCTATTGGGGTTCTCTGGGCTGAATCTTAGACACTGAGTAGAATTAGGTAAACCAAGAAAACAGGAAGGGACGTGGGTCACCATGAACAACCTAGGCACTGAGACACAGGACAGCACAACGTGCAGGACTCCAAGTGCGAGACAGAGAACAGCAGGAGTCAGTGCATGGCGCAGGCACAAAGGCAGAGGTGGAGGAGCCCTTAAGGTGTGTTGTTCAGCTTGGCTCTGCTAGGCAGCTAGGGGCCCGCCCTCAGCTACAGAGTTACCTCCACTTTCACTGAGCCCCCAGTGACAAATTTACAGTGATTTACAAATTTCCAGGAAGGTTAAGAGTGGAGACTGCTGGGAGTGAAGAGGGAGGCCCCGGGAACCTGAGCTGTGCAGGGGGAAAGATGCAGACGGGCAGATGAATCTCGGCACTCAGGAGATCAAGCAGGCAGTACTTCCCACAGGACACGGCATGTATGGGAAGAAGGAGTAAACTTTCAGGTCTAAGATTAAGATGAGAGCACTTCACATTAAATGCTTGTCCACTGGCTGAATGCCTTCCATTCCCCTTTATTTGAAAACATTCTTTTTTTGAGACAAATTCTTATTCTATAGCCTAGAACTCAGTATGCAGCTCAGGCTGGCCTTGAACTCACAACATTACTCCTGCTTCAATCCTCAGTGCAGTGGCTCAGATAACAAATATGAGCCACCACACCTCAGACTTTAAAAAAGCACACTTACAGTGTATGAATGTGTGCACATGTGCACTGTATACATGTGCACAGCATGCCAGGGAGCCCAACTGCAGTCAGCTCTTTCCTTCTACCACGAGCATACCGGCTTATGCTGCAAGTGCCTTTTCACTGAGCGTTCTACCAACTGGAGATTTTTAAAAATTTTTAATAGAAATGTCCTTACTAAGCTGGGGAGATAGTCAGGTTAGTAAAGTGCTTGCATAAAAACATGAGTTCTAGGCTGGTACAGTGGCCCAGTAGATAATGGTGCTTATTATTGGTGACCTGAGTTCCAGAATTCACACCATGGAAGCAGAAAACCAATTCACACAAATTGTCTCCTGACTTCCAAATATATACTATGGCACAGAGGGAGAGGGAGAGGGAGAGAGAGAGACAGAGACAGAGACAGAGAGAGACAGAGAGAGACAGAGAGAGATCAAGAGATCAAGATCCTTACTTTATATAACCTTTCTTGTCACCATGCATGAACCACAGTATAAATTTCCTTTTAAAGACATGTTAAGACATGGAACTTAGTAGCAAACACCTTCACACAGGAGATTTTGAGTGCTGAGAATATAACTTAGTGGCAGAGCACTTGCCTACATACACAAAGCCATGAGTTCAAGTCCTGAAGGAGAGAAATGGGGTGGGGGTGGGGGGCTGAATTCTATTCATCACTAGGAACTTCTGATCTCCGTTGCATGAACACGTTTTGAGAAAGAACCTACTGGTATATCACCACCTTCTTACATGCTTTATGGTTTAACCAGAACTCCTAGAATAACGTCAAATAACAATGGAGATGTGCTTGCTTTGTTCCTATTCTATCTGAAATCTCGGTATTTTACTACTAAATGTTAAGCTGGCTATTGATTTGTCATGTTTAGAAGGTGACTACCCATTCCAGCTTTAATCTGTCTGTTCTGAGCGGTCAGATGGAAAAGATCAGCACTCGGAACCTGCCACAACAGCTCGACCACCTACTACGCACAACAGTTTTACAATAGATTCCGCTTTTATATTTATAATGCACAGCTTACAAAATATAAAGCTGCTATTCCTAAGCTCTCCCAGAGAATATTAAGAGACTACAGTACATAACTAGTCTCTACTGCCATTTTCCCACAAAAGTAAATAAAACTCAGCACTACCACAAAACTCTTGATTATAGAACAGACAAAACTTCATTGGTATATTTTGAGAATTTTCAAATTGAAAATTGAAACGGACAAGAATCAGACACACACTCAAACAGACGGAGAGCCATGCACTAAGAGAGCAGCGGTCTTACCTGTAGCGAACATGGAAAGAATGGTCTTCCCTCATGCTTATCAAATTTCCCTCCATTGAGTCATATTATAAGCTGAGAGAATGTGAAATTACTTTCTCCTGTGCCAGTCCAGTTCTTTACAGCGCAGAGGAGTTGCAGAACACTGTCCAGTTAGTACGCTAATGAGTTGGTGTTAATACATCCTAAGCTCCTGCTTCTTCTTGGTTAATAATGCAAGGAGGTCAATGCCAGACAGCTTAAAGGTTCAAATGTGTCCCACATCCTCGCATCTCTGGCCCTCTCAGCAGCACTTCAGCAACATTTCTGTAAAAGGAATACAAGATGCTTTGCTGGAAGTCCAGTTTTCAAAGATTAACCCAAAAGCAACCTGGGCTGCGCACGATCACACAGCTAAGGCCACTGACTGCGGTCAGGCCAGTCACTACGGGACGCAGCCGAGAGCTGGACTGCCACCCCAGCGATTATAAGCACGGATGTGACCTTGAGAGGTCTGCTTGAGAACGGCACTTCACATTCAACAGTGCTCTGAGGTATAATCATCTTAGTAATCACTCTAAGTAATCACCAGCAAAAGCAATGGATCAGATTAATACCTTAGAATAAAATTATGAGACTTCGAACTCTTAAAAACTGCTATTAACAGATCAAATGAAGCCGGGCGGTGGTGGTGGTGGTACACACCTTTAATCCCAGCACTTGAGAGTCTCTGTGAGTTCGAGGCCAGCCTGGTCTACAGAGTAGGTTCCAGGATGGACAGCCAGAGTTACAACAGAGAAACTCTATCTTGAAAAAAAAGAGAAAAATAAAAAACAAGCAAGCAGACAAACAAAACCAAATCAAATGAAGATCCAACAACTCACTAAGTAAGTCAACTAAGCTCTATAAATCTGTTTTTTCAAAGACGACACCACTATGGTAATTAAATCATATCTGCGTTCATTTGCTCTAGTATATTTTATTTAAGTTCTTTAAAATAGCATTAATAGTGAATGAGTCCAAAAAGAATTTAGGAAATTGTATATATGAGAAAGAACAAGACAACAAAATATTTATTTCAGACAGCCCAGTATAAGACAAGAGAACCCACACTGCCCCAGACTCTCCTGGAGGTGCCTTCACTCCCTCGGTCAGATGACCTGAACGGACTCTGTTGACCACTCTCTTAACACCTTTAACACAGTGTGCACACAGCCCCAAGTGACATCACTTTGCTCTGATTTTGTTCAACATTATGTTTTCTGAGGTTCACTTGAATCTCTGTTGTCCATAGCTATAATCTGCCCACTCTGATCTCCGAATCATACCCCATTATGTAGCAAGTATACTTTTCATCCGCTATTGATGGGCTTTGGATTGTAAAAATTCATATTCCTATTTTTGCTATTATTAAATGAACTGCCACAAAGACTGATATTAGTAATCTGATGAACTAGTTAGACAGCAGAGTAGAGATAATTAGAAAAAGAAAACAGATGACTAGAAGAAAAAAAATCCTACAGAGCAGTTGAGTGCAAGAAGGACCTGGGTGCGAGGCTCTAACAGGGGTAAAACACCAGGAGGAAAGGGGATTAGACACACCTTAGGGAACAAAGGCTGAGCAGTTTCAGACTTAGAGCCACTCAGCACATGGAAATGGCATGAGTTCTGACTCAGTGGACAGAGACGGTCCATGCCCAGACACACAGGCACGAGCACACCAGATCAAACAGTAAACTTACGGAAAAATCAGGGTACAAATAGAGCAAAGAAATATATAACTGAAGTCCTGGAATTCAGCCTTGTACAAGCCTTTTACAGGTGACACTGCCCAACACTTTACTGTATTTGCGAAAGGTGAACAGCTGCTGCTGTTTGAGTCCTACTGCAAGGCTGTTTTAGGCAGTTCTCCATTTCTACCCATTTATCCGGGTTTTTCTTCACGCCGCCATATACAATAAAGCCCTATTCTTCGATGTAACATGCAGTGAGTGTCCCCGCTTTAACACAGCCGGGTGCTGTCAGAGCAGGAAGGATCAGCCTTGGAAGGCTGGCAGTGCCTCCTGGAGGAAATGAGGTTTTCACATAAACAACCTGCCTGCACGTAAGGAGCACACAGTATTATCCTTCCTATTGTTTCCCTTGTCCAACACAGGAAGCAATAACTTAAGAACAAAAAGGTAAGTTATAGCTATTAACCCAACAACTTCCCCCCAGAATTCCACTGTGTATCTTTCTCCCTTTTAAAAACATGACTAAAGGGAATTAGTGTAGATGCTCAGAACAAAGCTCTAAAGTGCACCTAGGTTACACAACCAGCCACAGTGGCAGCCGAACGTGAGTCACTGTGAGGTTTAGCCTGTCATTTAAAAAATGAGCTACGAGGAAAGGTATTAGGATTTGTCTAGCTTAAAATTAAGTTGTATTTAAATATCTTGTCATCTATGAGATAATAATGAAATTCCAACTTTTCCTAATGACTTGAAATGTTAACTTTGTCCTTGTAAAAATGTAAGGCGTTTACATGTTCAACAAATTAGCAAACATACACAGATGAAGTTGTAAAATACCCTACCTGAAAACTGCACATAAAAACCACACTGACTGACTGACCGGTAAACTGATTGGTTTTTGTTTGTTCATTGTTTTTAGTTTTATTTATTTAGGATATTTAGCCCAGGTTGGCCTTGAACCCCCTACCTAGCCAAGAAACTGATTTCCTGCCTCCAGCTCCAAAGTCCTGAGATTAAAAATATGCCCCACCATAAACAACTCCTAAGTAAACTGTAATGTGGTTTAAGTATTCTCAAATTTATGCCCCTACTCTCTGTAGCACACTATCTGTAACAACTGGGTAGCAGTTTTTGTTGTTTTTTGTTTTTGTTTTTCAAGACAGGGTCTCTCTGTTGTAACTCTGGCTGTAGGACTCACTCTGTAGACCAGGCTGGCCTTGAACTCACAGAGATCTGCTTGCTCTGCCTCTTGAGTGCTGGAATTAAGGGCATGAGCCACCCAGCTGGTTAGTATTTTAGTCTCAACTCAGGCCCTCAACATGCTTCAAAAATGCTCTCACATCTGAGACGTTAAAACTGCTCACTGAGCAAATGAGTAGTTCTTGACTCAAGATTCGCTGCTCTAACCAACTCTGCAATGTTTTCACTATGTCCCATACTGCATAGTTAATAAACTCAGTTCATATTGAGCACTACACTTGTGAATAGGCATATTCATATACAGTAATACTAGTAAAATATATGTATTATAAATACACATATAGCAATATTAATTACACTCACAACAGTCATTAAACTGTTCTTGTAATAAAAGATTTCCACGACAGAAACTGCAAAGGAAATGGGAGTTCTGAAGGAACAGTGAGAAGTGGTCAACTTCATTGAGACTTACAGCTAATAATTTGCAAGAACATTAACTCCCCAAAGGTCCCAACAATGCTCCCAAAACCAAGGCCAGCAGCACCATTTTTTTCTTTCTTTTCTTTCTTTCTTTCTTTCTTTCTTTCCTTTCTTTCTTTCTTTCTTTCTTTCTTTCTTTCTTTCTTTCTTTCTTTCTTTCTTTCTTTCTTTCTTTTTTTTTTTTTCTTTCTTTCTTTCTTTCTTTTTTTTTTTTTTTTGTCTGACCATCAAGAAATAAAGAGAATGTAGTATTCCCCCCCATATCCCAGAATCTGGCAGACGCATAGGAAAGAAGTGGCATATAACTTCCAGTTCTCATGCAACTCTGAGAAAGGCATGCAGGAAAACTCCCCAGACGCCGCAGGTGGACCTCAGGTGCTGTCTGAGGTATGCAACCAGTGCAGACCAGAAATCCTGCTCACAAACTACACACTGTTGTAGAGGAACACTTGGAAGAAGTTTTTGTTGTTTTAGTTCCTTTAAAAACACAAAATGGCGTACGGATTAGGTTTGTGTTCCCACCCCAGGTGTGGTAGATGTTTATGAGTTGGATTTGGAATGCTCGACGCAGGTGGCTATGATTTGGTTGGGTGCAGTCGTTCTGGCACCCGTAGCTTGTCTTTGGGATTGGGTGCCGCATGGGTTTTTGGGAACTTTTGGCTTAGGGCATAAAAGGTCTGAAGTCCCGAGAGTTGGGATGGACTTTGGTTGGGTTGCTGCTGTTAGTGTGATAACTCCTAAAAGAACAAAGGTTGGAGAGATTTGAGTCAGGACAGCCTCAAGCCTGTCAAGGCCGCTTGCAAAACCGGTGAAGATTTCCTTCCATCTTTCCTTTTTCCTTCCCTAAGTAGAGGGTGAAAGATTGTACTGCTACACACTGTGAGCGGGGAGCTGATGGAATACACTGCATGTTTCAGCTTCTGAGAATTTATCTAAACTATCTGCGCCTGACTCCAATTTAGATGGCAGTAACCTTTAGTCTGCCTCTTTCATTCAAAGGTCCATGGAAACGCAGCTGGAGAGATGGCCCAGTGGCTACCAGCACCTGTTGCCCTTCCACTCCCAGCACCCTCGTGGCTCACGATCATCCATAACATCCAGGTGTCTGCCACCCCCTGATTTCTGTAGGCATCACACATGCTTGCAGTGCACATACACACACGCAAGCAGAACACTCATTCACATAAAGCAAATCTAAAACAAAACAACAATAAAAACCTACATATATTGGCAACACTCATCAGATGACTCTTCGTACCTCCAAGTCAGGTCATCTAAACTCATTACATCTTTCACGTCCTATTTCTTTCCTCTAAGGTACAATATTCAAATACTTCAAATCCCTTTAGTTTTAATATTTCATGTCAAATACAACCATCTTTTATCAATGGGAATAAGTAAGAGGAATAATCGAGAACAAACTTAAAACAAGCTCCAGCTGTAACAGAATCCAGAGCACAGGCTCTAATAACACACGCACACCATGGTGATCACGGAAGAAATAAAGCAGGATGCCAAAACAGCCGCTTCTAGAATAAAGTCTCTCCTAGGTAAACTGGCTGTGTTGTGCCTGCAAGCAGACATGAATTTACTAATCTACCTCCACCTCACCTCGGTGCTGAGGACTGAATTTACAGCCTCGGGCATGCGACGGAAGTGCTCCAGCACTGAGCTGCAGCCTCAGGGTCTCAATTTCTATTTCTAGTCAAACTCTACTTGAAAGGTAATTGGAACGAAGTTGGCAAGTGTAAAGGACAGCACATGCAAAGTTAAGAGAGCAGTAAACGCCGGGTGGTGGCGGTGCACACCTTTAGTCCCAGCACTGGGGAGGCTGGGGCAAGAGGGTCTCTGTGAGTTTGAGGCCAGCCTGGTTGACAGAGTGAGTTCCAGGACAGCCAGAGAAACCCTGTCTCAAAAAAACAAAACAAAAAAAACAAGGCAACACACAAAAGTCCTAATTCTTCATCCAACATACTTGGCAATCAAACTATGCTGAACACTATGAGCTGACAATGAACTAACTCAAGATATACTATCCATCAATATCTAAGTCGTAAGTGTGGATTTACTATTAACTGACATACATACAATATATATTAGTTGACACAACCCAAATTGAAATAAATGTGGCCATGCACTTCAGCAGGTCATCCTACTGCAAACTGCTGTGGAGACAAGAATTACAAAAATCTACCATGCCTATGCTGCAAAACTGGATTCATCAAAGATTATGCTGTGAAAGTTGTTATTGACAAAGTTCTTTAAGCAATACACAGCCCTAAAGCATATGCTCCAATTAAGGTTAAATACTAGTTTACTGTCATCTTTAAGGATGCAAAATTTTAGATCAAGTTAGTTTAGAAACCAAAATGCAATAAGTAGCATCAGGGCCAGAAAACACATATTATAGAAACTTGAGGCCAGGGGCTGGAGAGATGGCTCAGGAGTTAAGAGCACTGACTGTCCTGCAGAGGATCCAGGTTGGATTCCCAGCACCCACATGGTGCTCACAGTCTGAGGCAGTCAGAGAGTCGGCCAGAATCTGCCAAAGTCAGGAGAGTTCAGTCAGAAACAATAAGCTGGCTTACAAGATCAGTTTGAACCAGCCAGCCTGGAGAAGAGTTTGAGCCAAAACAGTTAATGATTTGAACTAGAAGAGTCAGAGTGACTCAGTCAGCAGTAAGTCTAGACTGTACTAGATTATAGGAGGCTGAGACCAAAGCTTTCCAGTTCTAGGCTTAAGACTAGAGTATAAGGAGGCACAACTGCTCCAGGGCTCCAGGGCTCCAGGGCTTGGTCCAGTGATTCAATTAGACAAAAGAATAAACCCTCTTTGAACCCCAATCATCGTCTACATCTGGTGAATCTAGGCTACACTTGACAGCTAGGGAGAGCTGAGAGGTAGAGAACTTGCTTGATCTCCAGCAGGACAAAATAAAAGGACTTAAAGATTGTTTGTGATTCGCTAGCAACCAGCTAAATGAATAGGATAATAGTCAAATGATAGGACAAGAGTTAGATTCTAAATGAATCTGAAGGCACATCAGAGAGAAGAATATCTGAAATTAGTTGATATTATCCGAAAGGCCTAAAAGTGATCTGGAATTAATTCAAACATATTTAAAATTAATTCACATGGGTCATGATGAAGAATACATGAAAGTAGAATCTCAATCTCAAATTATTTTTTATCATTTTTATGTATGCAGGTGTGTGAGTGTGTGCAGGTGCCCTCAGAGGCCAGAAGAAGGCATTGGATTTCCGGGAGCTGGATACACATGGCTGTGAACTGGCCAATGTGGGTGCTGGGAACCCAACCACTGGAAAAACAACAAACCCTCTTACATGCTGAGGGACCTCCCCAGCCTCCTCAAACAATTTTTACTTTTGGATGTCTCAAGGGTCCTAGAGCCAGTTCACTTTGATGCTAAGGGACAACTGTATAGCCTTTCTTTTCTGGCCTGATGAACATTAGATTTTTTCCCATCGTATACAGCTAAAAGGAATCCAGCTGCTTGAACTGCCAAAACATTAGTAAAACCCATGTATGACATTTCAATGTAAAGAAACACTGAAACACCTGGAATGTAACAGAAAGGGACTTGAGTATGTCCAGCCTTTATCCTAGCGTTATTAACAGCGGGAAGGGCGCACATGTAGGAGTCTACTTCTCTGCCAGATGCTGAAAGTATAGATCAACAGATATCCACTATCTCTATAGAGTACTGCAGATATAATTACCTCATGGTCCCTTTTAGCAGCATATAAGTCAGAAAGAAGTTATTATTAAGGATTTGTCTGGGGTGAAAAACTACACTTTTTGTATTATACATGGAGTCAGTCTGAATTACCATGACAAAGACTAATCATAAAAACTGCTGTGTTCTGACTATAATCCTTAGTGATTTTAACAACTTAATAGAGGGTGAAGAATTACTTAAAATCTTCAATGTCAAAGGAAGGTAGTTTTTAGCAACATTGCTAGTCTTGGTCATTTTCTTCTCTGACACAGTAGTTACTGAATTAAAAATCCTGCTGCCAAAGATTTCTGTTTATGTGTGGATGATATATGGATGAGTGTGCACATATGTATAGATGTTGATTCAGGGCAAAAGAGTTTATTCTTCTCTAATTCAATCCCCAGTCTTTAAGGGTTTCAGCCTCCATATAATCTAATCTTAAACCTAGAACTGGAAAGCTTCTGCTTCTGTACAATCTAGAACATTTAAGTCTCTAAGACTTACTGCTGCTGAGCTACTCTGACTAGTTCCTTCTGAACTCAGAGCTGTATTAAATTCAACTGACTCTTGTGGTCCAACTCACTTGCTGTTCTGGCTCAAACTCTTCTCCAAGATGACTGGTTCAAACTGATCTTCTGATCTGGTTGACTGCTTCTGATCAAACTCTGACCCTGGCTGATTCTCACAACTTCTCTGACTGAACCGCTGCTCTGCTCTGCTTGGCTTCAAACTGACTTCTGCTGAACTGCTTCTGTGTCTCTGACTCAAACTCCTCAGATTGAACTGATAGCTTGGATTTCTTACCATGAGAGTTAGACGTATCCTCGTATCCTCACTCTGACTCTAGTCACCTTTCCTGCTCTTCACTGATTCATCTCAGACATCACTTCCTGTCTGACACTGACTCCTGAGCTCTGTCTGCTTCCTGTCTCTGCTTTTACTAGCTTCTATTGGATTAAAGACGTGTGCTACCACTGCCTTCTGAATACTAGGATTAAAGGTGTGTACTAACATTCTTTCTATTCTATAGCAGCCATGCTGAAGGATTAAAAGATTAAACGTTCCTCTACACATATGAACACATAAGTGTGTACTCTTACACGCATATGTAGAGGCCAGAGGTAGTGATGGATATCTTCCTCTACTGTTCTCCATCCTGAGTTTCTGAGACAGGGTCTCTCACTAAACCTGGATCTTACTACCTCAGCCAGGCTGGCTTGTTGGGCAAACCCCCAGTACTCTTTGTATGTGTCCCTACCCCTACCCCACTGGTGTGGATTGCAGACACATAGTATTACAAACCCTGAGGTTTTTTTTGTTTTTTTTTTGTGAGGGGATGTTTTGTTTTTCTTGGGGGGGGTGTTGGGGGGATTTTGTGTCACCCAGGTTAGCTTTGAACTAGGGAACCAGGGAAGAACTTGAACTCTGATCCTTTCCTCCTACTCCTATGTGATGGGATTACAGACACCTGTCACCAGAATTTATTCCCATCGATACTACTGACATTTAAAATTTCAAGTTTGTTAGGATTCGGGTATTAGTTCAGTGGAAAAACACCTGGCTAGCACTCATGAAAAACTGCATTTGATTCCTAGCAGACTGTGGATGAAAGACTATTAAACATGTTCAACTAAAAGAAAAAGGCTTTATACTAAATATGTTCACGATAGTAAAACTAATACTTGTCCCCCATTAATTGGTTTTATTTCTCATCATACTGAACTTCAAAATTTAAAATTTTCCTTTCTGTTGGATGGTGGTGGTGCACACCTTTAATCCCAGGACTCAGGAGGCAGAGGCAGGCAGACCTCTGTGAGTTTGAGGCCAGCCTAGTTACAGGACAGCCAGAGTTACCATAGAGAAACCCTGTGTGTGGCGGCAGGTGGAGTAGTCACATCAACTTCAAACATATTTTAGAACAAAAGTGAATCCTAAATGCAAAACCTTATATCCAACAAAAGAAGGGCCCTAGAAAGTTTGAGTTTAGAATTTTTATAAGAAAATACATATATAACACCAGCTTATAAAACAAGTTACTAATCACCTTCAGTGGAAGGATATGTTTCTACTAACTTTATTATTTTATGAGGTTATATGAGAAGAATTCTAACCTAAAAGAACAAAAAAACATCTCTCTGGAAGCAAAGAAATTTGTACGGCAGGCACCCTGAAGGATGGTAGAACTTATTAGGCAAACAGAAGCAAGTCATTCTATTTAAGGGAAGCAACTCAAGCAAAAGCAATGGGGGGGGGGGGTGTACAGACTGTGCTCTGGGGTGAGCACACTGGTTAGGAGTGAAAGAGACTCCTGAGAAGGTAGAACAGCGCCGAATTGTGAGACTTGCACTATCTGGCTGAGGCACGTATCTGGCAGTTCATTTCTGCAACGGGGAACCTTGCAGGGTCTCCCGACAAAGAAATAGCAAAATGAGATGTTAGGAAGAGAACTGTGAGGATCATATAGGGCAGGATGGGGAGACAGAGGAGAAAAAACTGAAAAACCCAAAACGGAGTAAGAAGCCTCTCTGGCCACCTCAGAACACCAAGTACATTATTCTGTACATAACAGACGCTCAACAATCTTCCTTTGACTTCTTGCCTGCGAGGACAAAAACTGTGAGGCAGCAAAGAATGCACTAATGCCGGGCTAGGGGTGCAGCTCAGTGGAAGTAGAAGCACTCGAGGGCAAGACCCTGAGTTCAACCCCCAGCACTGCAAAAGACAAAAAAGAATTCTGAAACAGCGCAAAAACAAGAGTCTAATGCATTTCTGTTTTACAGTGAAGTCTGTATTTATATTCATATAAAAATAAGAAAATTTTACTCATGTTTTTAGAAGGGTTGTAAGATAGGGGAAGTGTTATTTGATTTAGAAGGCAATAAAAGCAAGCACCGCGGTTAGAAGGACAGAAATATCCTTCAGACTTCACAAGACACTGGACCTATAGGCGGTGTTCAGTAGAATAATGGGTCACAAGTGGGCTTCAGAGACACGTGGGGATTTAAATGCACTACAGCTGGTGCTTTGAGGCTGGGCAAGTTTCAGTCCTGAGAGTAACTTACTAATTACACAATCTTAAAATACATGCCCACAGCTGGTGTTTTTTAAGGTAAATCTTGGAATATTTTATGAATTACAAAAGGCTGGGGATGTGGCTCAGTTTTTGCTTAGCATACACCTGCCCTGGATTTGACCCTAAGCATGGTAGTGCCTACCTGTAATCACAGCACTGAGGTGGAGGCAGGAGGATCAAAGAGTTCAAGGCCTAACAGGGTTACCTGAGACCCTCTCCTAAAACAACAACAAAGAGGGGGATAAAAGAAAGCCAGATAGCCATTTTACACCAGGTGTAATTTGTGCACACCCGTAATCCCAGGTGCTGAGGAGGCTGAGCCAGGAGGATTCCAAATTCCAGGCCAGGCCTCTGTGATAGATTGATTGATAGAGAGACAGACAGGCAGGCAGGCAGACAGACAGGGATGAGCTGGGATGTATGTCCCTCGGTGACAGAACACTTGTTTAGTGTTCACATGGCTTAGGGTTCAAACTCAACTATAGAGGCGGTGGGGTGTGGGAGCCACGTTTAAAACTATTATATTCCATTACTTTTTGTAATTAGCCTAATTTTAAACCTCAGGTTTACGTTAAAACGTATTTGTAATATTGTATGCCTGACTTAATGAAAATTCAGCTAAACTCCTACAGTCTCTGAGTTCATAGCCAGTCCAATCCTTGAATTACAAGTTAAAAATATCTTGCAAGAGGAAACTATGAACCCCTGGAAGAACAGCCAGCTAGGAACTGGCCTGGCATCCCTAAGCCCCCAGACTCCTCTGTCAAACGAAAGCGCGCAGCGGTCTTCGCTTTTGTACTTCTGGATAACGAACCGATGCTCTTGCACGTAGAAAACCCACGCAAAATTGCTCTGTATCAGAAGCAATCATGATAGCTACTAACACGCACGAAAATCTTTAGTTTAACCTTCCAAAGAGGTAGCCTGAAAATTCGGCTCCATTGACAGGAACTTCCAATACAAACCACACAGCACTCCGATCAATACCAGCGACCGAGAAGAAAGTCAGGAACGTACCTCTTCTAATTCTACATTACGGTTAAATTATGCATTAAGGCAAATAAAAATTTCCATCCTTACTCGTTTCAACAGAGTTCAAATGATACTAGTTAAATATTACCTGTTTACCACTAAAATACAGGGGAATTAAGTTTTCCACTTTTCATTTGAGGGTAAGTTTACAGGTTCCGGGGAAAGATCTTAACATTTTACACTTTCTTTAAAGTTGTTTGCAACTATCTATCCATTCCACCCGCCAGCAGAAAACCGACAGGTCTAGGCTCCAAAAGTTCACGAGTTTAAACGTGACTTGAGCAAACTGGAGACCAGGGGCCGGCGGCATGCCTCGGATCCGATTCCACCGGGATTCGGCTTTGTGCCTACGGTCTGTTACGCTCGGGAAACGCGTGAAGTCGCTGCATGCCAGCAAATGTATTCGGCTCTGCAGAGCCCAGCTCCCCAGTCTCCCCGAGAGCCGGTGCGGGAGCGAAGTCCCCGCGGAGCTCAGAGGCCCCGGCATCACCCGAGACCCCGCCACCCCCACCCGTCGCCCCCTCAGGTTCCGCTCACCTCCCTCCCGCCGGCGGCTCCTGGGGATGCGGCGCCGCTGCAGGGACGAGCGCCTCCGGCAGCAGACCCGGGACCGAGGCGCGTCCCCCGGGCGGGTCCCCGCGGCGTCGCCGAGCAAAGCAGGGGCACCGCGGGAGGCCGGCGCGCGACCCCGGCGCCCGCCCCCGGCAGGTCACGTGGGCCAGAGCTTCGGACTCCCCCTGGCCTCTCGGGGCACCCCACCGCCAACAAGGATCCCTCAGCGCCTGCGTTTCTCTGCGCCTGCGCTGAGCTCCAGGCGCTCCCATTCAAACCGACAACGCCCCGCGTCTTTTGGACCCGCCAATGGACGCGGCGGGGGCGGGGCTAGGCCGGAGGGGGAGGGGCTCGGCGGGAGGGGCGGGGCTCGGCGGGAGGGGTCTCCCTCCTCCCAAAGACCTGCGAGCTTGCCTCCCAGGCTGTGGGGCTTGGTCCTCCTGTGCTTCCGATCGGCCCTCCACCACCAACTAGTAGCTTATTGTCCTCCCAATTTCTCCTTCAGACGCCGAAAAGTGGAACAATAAACATTAGAGTTCAGGCCGGGTCTAGTTCAGACTGTGAACGCAGGACCCCGAATCCAGTGCCTCTTTGCCTGCAGGCTCAGTCCCGCCCTGGGAAAGTCTCCCAAGAGGCAGATGTGAGAAAGAAAGAGGCCTGTGTGAGAGGAACAGAGGGTCCCGTGTGAGAGTCTGAACAAGGAGCCTCAGTTCTTGAGGCTGTGTCACAATTCTGGCGTTTCCAGCTGTTGGAAAAGCAAACTTCTTTTGACTGCAGGATCGCTGGTTCCCAGGAAAAACAGTGGCGAGTTTAATTAGCTTCAGCAGCTACATTCTATCCATGTCTTCATGTCAAGTTCGCCAAAAATAGATCTTACTTTTCTCTTCATAAAATACTCAAACTAGAGTGAGCGTCTTTGGTGTGAAGCTGATGACGTTAGTTACGTTATATAGCCATTGGTTATTTCTCCACTGGGATGAAATTTTAAAGTTTCACAGGGTTAGACACTTGTTTGAGAAATTCTGATTTCAGTATCTCTCTGGTGTTGGCCATGACCACTATTCCAAAGAACATTTCTCCTTCCGTGTCATGGAAAATTGTTTAGAGATAGTGTTGGCAGCAACTAGACCTGGGTTTGAGTTTCAGCTCTGCCACTTCTGACTGACTGATCTTGAACAAGTTAGGCATCCTCCATATAGCCTTAGCTTCCTTACCTGTAAAACACAGATAATGAGCCCTCTTCTAATAAGGTTTGTTATGATGCTTCAGGAGGTAAAGTTTATGAAATGGTTAACACAGCTCCTGACACATCCAAGCTGCTCAATAAATGGTATCCTTATTGTTATTATCAGCAAGCACCCTTAATACCAGCAAGCACCTTTAATAAACAACTGAATTAGTTGGCTGTACTATTTCAGAGGTAGGTATTATAATCCTTCCATACTCATAAATTATTTATGGATCTTGATATGGTAAACTGCAGTAGAAGTATTTCAAATTCAGCATATCAAAGGAAATCATTTCTTTCCTGCATCTCTTCTCTCTTGGCAAATTTGACTGAATCTGCTATCAGTTGTGTACATTTTCCTAATCACTTGGGTTGAATTGTCTTGTAAGTTTTCTTTCCAAAGGAAAAAAAAAAAAGTGCCATTCTTCTACTTGAAAATATTTAATTTTCAAAACAAAAAACAAAAAAGTAACAAGAGCTGAGTATAGTCTACAAACTTTTAATCCCAGCTCTTAGGCGGCACAGGCAGGTTGATCTCTATGTGTCTGAGATCCTGGTCTACATAGTGACTTCCAGGCCACCCAGGGCTACATAGTGAGACCCTATCTTAAAAAAAAATATATATATATATACATATTTACATATATATTCAAATACTTTTAATAAGTATAGTTAAGAGCATGATAATATATATAAATATATATATATATCTCCCACACAGACTTTGAAACTGAAATATGACATAGATAATAAAATAAGAATGTTTAATATATTTAAAGAAATAAAACCATGAAAATATAATGAATCAAGGAGTATAAAAAACAAAACTATATATCAACAAAAAAAATACCATGTTTCAATTGCTTGAGCCTGCTGGTGGACAGTTCTCTAAAAGGATATAAAATTATGTCCTATGAGAATGTTTTTACTTTAAATTTTTCATAAAAATGTAAATTTATTTTTATGTATGTGTGTGTGTGTGTGTGTGTGTATGCCATGTGAAAGCCTGAAGAAGACATGGGATCCCCTGCAGCCGGAGTCACAGGCCGTTGTAAGACACCTAATGTGGTTGCTAGGAACCAAACTTGATCCTCTAGAAGAGGTAAGCCATCTCTCCAGTCCTACCTGCCTCTTAATTTTACATTAAAGCTTGTCTAAAAAACTGGAGCTATTTTCTTTAACCAGATTTGGGTTTGGTGGTATTTCCAACTATCTGGGTAAGCCAAATTACCTTCAGAGAATCCAAATTTAACCAGAACTGCCCCCCCAAAAAAAATTACACAGAAAAATTTCCAAGAAATGAGAACTCTTAATCAAATCAGAATTATTAGAAACATAATACAAAGATCCACAGAGGACAAAAAAAGCAGAATTTAACCCAGACAGACTTTAAAATATAACACAGATCATAAAATAAAGAAATAAAAGCATGAATCAATGACTGCAAAAAAGGAGGAGGAGAGGGAGGGTAAGGGGGGAGGAAGAAGAAGAGGAGGAGGAGAGGAGAAGAAGGGGGAGGAGGAAGGGGAAGAAGGGGGGGAGGGGAGGAAGAGGGGGAGAAAAGAAGGAGGAGGAAGTTTTAAAAAGAATCCAATCAAAGTCTAGTATAATAGACTGAAACAACTGAAATTTCAAGTTCAGTGCACAGGTTTGACAGACTTAAGAGACAGATGAAAAGGGAGCTGGTGAACCAGGATGTACAACTCAAGAAATATTCTCAAATAAAAGAGAAAACGTGAAAAATGGAATGAGATGGCTCAACATACATTCAGTCAAAAGCTAAGGTGATGGGACTGGAGATGGCTCAGAGGTTAAGAGCAATTAGCACTCTTGTAGAGAACCTGGGTTCAGCTCTCAGCACCCACGTGGCAGCTTTACAACCATCATAACTCCAGTTCCAGGGCATCTGTTGCCCTCTTCTGACTTCCTTGGGCACCAGACATGTAGTACACATACATTCAAAAATCACTCATAAAATGATCTAAAAAATGTTTAATTCGAAGATGGAGGTTCAGTGGCACAGTGCTTGCTCTATACATGTATGACCTTAAATTTGATCCCCAACACCATAAAAAAAAAATGGCAGGGCATGGTAGTGCCTGCTTTTAGTCAAGCACTTTTACCCTCTTTATTAGGTTGATTATCTCAGGTAACAGAAAGCTGACAATACTGAAGTGCATCCACTTGCTTAGAAATGGCAGAACCAATCTATCTCAACCCCCATGACCCCCCCCCCCCCCCCCCACCCCCATAAACAAAAAATGCATCACATGGTACCCCGCCCGCATGGCCCCACCCAGAGAGCCTCCCTTGCTAGAAATGGTCCAGCCCCACTCTAACTGCACGGCTACGCTTTTGACATCTCTCTTTACCATCTCTTACTAATTCAAAAGGAGAGTAATAAGTAGAGACATATATGCCTGACAAAGGATTAATACCAAATACTTAGCATTTAAGTGATTATTAGGGAATCAAGTGATCTGGTATAAAGAGAGGCAACAACCCAGGAGACGAGATGGACCAGTGCTTTGCAATGGAAATTCTCATGGCCAAAATGAGTCTTCACAGGAACTTCAGCTTCACCAGCTTTTAAATAATGCAAACAAGACAGCAGTGGGGAAGACCTGAAGGCTCCCAGTCAGCAGATGAGGCCAAGAGCTTTTGATTCATGTGGTGCCATGTGCCAACGAACTACCCTATTGCTCAAAGACCACTTAATAGGGTAAGTTGCATAGAAGAGAAGCAGGACTCTATGACTATCCCGAGCCTGACTTTAAAGAGTTGGTTCACTGTTCTTACTCAGATGTCCTCCTCTGAAGATAATTCCTCTGTTTTATGATGCTATTATCAGTCTTAATTATGGGATTGCAAATGTGCCCAGAGGTCCCTTTGGACAGCACATCCTAGCAACCTAAATTGTCCTCATATGGAACTCTTTCTACTCTTAGTGGCTACACTCCACCTCAAATATTTGTCACGGAGGCTTCCCAGGCATTGGTTTTTGAACCAGTGTGACCTCAGTAGGACCTTTATCTCAGAGACAGAACTAAAGAACTGAGCAACTTTTTTTTTCTTCAACAAATTCTTGATATCTTGTGTGGCTCTGGCTGGGCTGATACCAGTTATATAGCACAGACCGACTTTTAAATCACAGGGACCCTCTTATCGAAGCCTCCTGAGTGCTTGAGTTACAAGAATAAGCCATTGTGCCCTGGTGGAAGTCACTTTTAAGATATATCTCACTTTCAAGCTAGGTCTACATACTCTTGGCCTCCGAACTGATGAGTTCTATATCTTGCAGATTCAGTCGCATAGTGAAATACCATACATATCCAGACTTGTAATTATTTCCCAAGAAATATAGTGTAACAACTGCTTATGAATCATGTGGTGGTTTGAATGAGAATCGCCCCTGTAAGGATTTAGGAGGTATGGCCTTATTGGAGGAGGCGTGTCACTGTGGGATGGGCTTTGAAGTTTCAAAGTCCCAAACTATTTCCAGATAGCGCTTCCCTCCTCCCCGCCCTGCCTCATGGTCATCGTCTCTACGTGTATAAGCTCTCTGCTACCTCTTTATCACTGCGCCTGGCTGCTGCCATGCCCCCCGCCATGAGGTGGACTCACCCTCTGAAACTGTGAGCCCCACTTGATGCTTTCTTCTATGAGCTGCCTTGATTCTGGAGTCTTTCCACAGCAACAGTAGAGTAATAAGACAGGCTATTTGTGATGCATTGGTGTTTTCATTTCATTTCTGTCGCTGTGATAAAATATTCTGTTGAAAAGCAATTTAGGAGAGGGTTTAACTCACAACTCCAGTTTACACTCTCATTCTCGGGAAGTCAGTGCACAAATTTGAAGGAACTAGTCACATCACACCCGCAGTCAAGCGCAGAGAGAAATAAATGCATACCTGCTTATCACCCAACTAGCTTTGTCTACTCTTACACAGTGCAGGACCCAAACCCAAGGAATTCTACCACCCACTTCCAGGCTGGTTCTTCCCGGTCAATTAAGGTAATTAAGATGATTCTCCTACAGATGTGTCCACAGGACAACCTGACTTAAACAATCCTAGACTGAGACTGTCTCCACAAATGATCCTATGTTGTGTCAAGTCGACAATGAAAACTGATCATCACAGTTGGGTTCTATAACCTGCAAATGGTTTGGAGTATGCAGGAAGAGTGTGAGGGTCACATGAAAATACTATGCCATTTCATATAAGGGACTTAATGTGGATTTTGGATCCCTGGGGTCCTGAAATCAATCCCCTATGGACACTGATAGACAACTATGCCAATGTGCATAGCTGGGATTATGGAGACAATAGTGGTTCTTTTAAAAATATTTGGGCAGTAATAACACATGAGTATCTAGAATTCTATCCATTTCCTCCACTTCCAGCATGGTCAACTGCCGTCCCCTGACCACAGGATTTGTTTATGTCAGTTTTGTCAGGCCATCTAGAAGTCTTATAGACTTCCTCTCTCTACCATGCAAGCTCCAAAGCCTTTTTCCATTCCAGATTTTTTTAGTGTCTACCTTCACATGCCTGCATTTGGGCAAAAAAAGAAGAAAGAGGAGAGGAAAAGACACCTGCTGTTTATTGAGCAGTCACACTTGTTAGACATTGAAGAAGCAACTGTCTACTTATCTCATTAATCACCATACGGCCCTCTGTTCCCATTCTGTGGATGAGGAAAACAAGGTTCAGATCCCTTAGTCAACTTACCAAGATCTTCAGTAAGATAAAGCTAGAAGCCGAGTCTAGTTTTTATTGCTGTTGTGTTTTCAAAAAATGTATTTATTTATGGCATGTATTTCTCCATCTGTATGGAGTGCACAGGGAGTGCACAGGGAGGTCAGAGGACAATTTGCAGGAGTCACTTCTCCCTGTCTCCCTTGTGTGTCCTGGGGGGTCAAACTCACATCCTCAAGCTTGGCAGCAAGCCTCTCTGCCCACCAAGCCATCTTTCAAGCCCCGTTTTTTTTTTTTTTTTGCGTATCTCTGGATAGCCTCAAATTCCCATGTAGCATATGATGACCGTGAACTTCTGTTCCTCGTTCCACCTCCCAAGTGTGGATCATAGGTGTGTACCACCATGTGCTGGGATCCAAGCCAGGGCTTCACGCATGCTAAACGACCATTCTACCAATGGAGCTACACCCTCAGCTCCCAGTGCCTTTTTCCAGCTGGCGCTTGCTTTTTCTCTCTCCTCAAGCACTCAGGTCTTCTCCACGCCCCTCCCCCACCTCTCTGCTCTCCCTCCTCTTTCCCACTAACATATTAAGGCTTGGTAAACATCATTACAGAGATAACGAATGCTTGAAGGCTTGTAGTGGAGGACCCTGCCCTACTGCAGGGGTGAGAGAAGGTTCTAGAGTAAGTGACATGCTAAGAGATGAGAAGCAACAACTAGGAAGGAAGGCAGAAAGAAAGTGTTGCAGGTGCCTGGCACAGAGGGCAGGGCGTGAAGAAAGTGCCCACACTGGGCAGGGGACAGTGCATTTGAGGAGGGGCAGGCCAGGGGCCTAAGAAAGAGTAAGCTTGAGAAGTAGCTCCTATCGGGAGAAGACTGTAGATGTCATCACTGTATCCACACTTACCTGAACTACCCAGAAAGCAATTAATCCTGATCTTTCCACAGCAAACAGCATCTCCCCACCCCACCCCTACTGCCAATAGCTTTATTGGCAATTTGGATGGAGTACAGACTGTTCTGTGTCTCACTTCTGAGTCAGTCTGCAGGTATTACATGCCAAGCACTAACTATCCATTTCCTGAAGCCTCTGGGTTTGACCTGCCTTCCTTCTGAGTACCAGCTGCTCTAGTTTAGGCTGCAGGAGGATGACTGCCACCAACTTTATAAGCAATTTTGTCTCTTCACCCAGTGACCTTTGAATTTCTCTTTACCGGATCGCCTTTGCTTACAGACACATTGATGGTTCCAGCATTTACCAACTCCAGTTCCACAAAGTAAATGTTGAATCTCTACTACATGCCCAGGTTGGCAGCACAAACAGGGCTTAGTTATAAGATGGTGAGGAAGGTCTAACTGAGGATGCTCAGATAGCAACTGGAGGGACAAGGGGGAAGAAGGACCACTCGCCTAACTAAAGAGCCAGAGAGGAGGGGCTTTCATGAGGGTAGAAAGCACCCAGTGAGCTGGGTAAGCTATGGGAGGCTCAGGATTACAGAAGCCTGTCCGTCGTGTGGGTGTGGCCAGAGGACAGGTGGGAGGAGTGGGCAGCCTCAGGCCACAAAGGGGCTCCTATTCGCTGCTAAGGAGCTTTGACTCTGTGGGAAATAAACTCTCTTCACTCTCCTTGAAACCCCAGCATCTGATGAGGTATTTGACCTTTATAGATTAGGTTACTCCAGTGCGATACATATTTCTCTCTTGGTCTCATTTATGAAGTCCTTGTGTGCCTAGGAGGAAATAAGTGCCATAGAGATTTGTTTGTTTGGCAGTATTGGGGATTGAATTTAGGGGATCATGCTCACAAGGCAAATACTCTACCATCGAGGTACAACTACAGCACACCCTCCACTGTCTTTGGAGAAAAGGAGAGAGTATCTCATGAGGACCAGATTGACCTTAAACAAGCTATGTAGCTCAGGACAACCTTAAACTTCTGATCTTCTTGCCTCTACCTCCCAAGTGCCAAGGCATTTACCACCATGCCCAGTTTATGAGGCACGGGGGGCTGAGTCCAGGACTTTCGGTGGGTATTTTAATTATGTGTACATGTGAGGGGGCTTGAGGGCTGTGTTCATATGAATGAAGGTTCCCTCAGAGGCCAGAGGATTCAGATCTCCCTGGAGCTGGGGTGACAGGTGTTTGAGGGCTACCTGACATGGGTGCTAAGAACCGAACTCAGATCCTCTGCAAGAGCAATATAACCTCTTAACCTTTACGTCATCTTTCTCCAGCCCTGAATCAGGGCTTTGTGCATGCTAGACAGGCACGCTACCAACCGAGCCGCGTCCCCCAGCCCACACTGTTGTCTTTTAACAGCTTTCTGGAACTATAGCCAGCATACAATAAACAATGTACATTTAAAGACACGCCTTGGTAGGTTCTGGCAGACATACATAATTACGAGGTGAGTTCTTACAGAGTCAAACCTATGAAACCATCACCACAATCGATTTATCAATCTATCACCTCTAAAATTTCCTCCTGCTTTTTGGAAATTCTCCCTTCTCCCCAATCTCCATCCCAATCGAAGACAACTGTTCATCTTCTTCCTGTAGTTACTAGTTTGTATTCTCTGGAAGTTCGTATAAATAGAATGTAACATGTAGCTTTTTGTTTTGTTTTGTTTTGTTTTTGTTTTTTGAGACAGGGTTTCTCTGTTGTAACTCTGACTGTCCTGAAACTCACTCTGTAGAGCAGGCTGGCCTCTAACTCCCAGAGATCCACCTGCCTCTACCTCCTGAGTGCTAGGATTAAAGACATGCACCTCCACCACTGGGCAACATGTACCTTTTAAAAAAGAAAACAAAAATGCAAGTAGTATAATTAAGATTTACTCATGTATTTGCATGTATCAAAAGTTTCAATTAAAAACTGATTTTAAACTTCCATATTTGCTATATGTCTTACTCTGTGTGTGTGTGTGTGTGTGTGTGTGTGTATATATATATATATATAATCTCCTACTACACCTCAACAAATTTCAGTGGTCCCGTGGGGTAACGAAGCCCCACGTCAGGGTAGGCTTTGAAGGTAGAAGTGTTCTCTGAGGCACCAAGGATGCCGCTTGGGGACAAAAGGAGAAGATCAGATGGTCATTTTCTAAAACACAAAAAGAGCATTGTAGTAAATCAAATGGTCTTCAAAGATGTCCATGTGCTAATCCCCAGTCTGTAAATGTTGCCTCACACATCAAAGGAGAGTGTACAGCCGTCATTAAGGGTCTCCAGAAGGAGACATTATTATCCAGGTAGGTCTGAGATAATCACAGGGATCCTGGTAAGTGATAGAGGCACACAGGCCTGCCAGAGGCAGGAGGACTGGAGATGGAGAAAGGGCTCAGGGTCAGAGGATGCATAGTCCCTGGAAACTGGAAAGTGCAAGGGAACCTCAGAAGGAATGTAGCAATGCCTATGCTTTGACTTTTGATCAGTGGATCTAATATCAAATTTCCAGCTTCAAGTACTGAAAGATAATAAATTTGTTCTGTACTGTGTCACTAAATTGGTAATAATTTTATTTAGGATTTATGGAAGGTCATTATCTTGTATTAAGCTCTTGTCTTAGGCCTCAGCGGACCACACTAAGCCAGAGTGATATCATCCGTGCTAGGTGCCAGGTAATCAAAACCGAAGCCAACTGAGAGACAGGCAGACATCAATCCAAAGGGGTCCAGTCAAGCCGAGTGGGTGTAAGAAGGAGGCCTCCTCTGCTCCAACCATAGTGGGGGTGGGTAGCCTTGAGGCCAGGGGCTTGTTTTCCTGCTTCTGCTCCCTCCAGCCTTCTCTGTCTGGAAAGCACGCTGCTCTGCTCCACTCAGAGAGAAGCTTCCTGTTCTGAAGTCCCAGTTCACAAGCACCAAGAAAAGCTAGTCGGATCTGTTAGTTACTTTTCTCATTGCTCTGACAAAATGCCTGCTAAAAACAACATAAGAGAGTTTTAGCTCACTGGGTCCAGTTCAGCCAGCCAGCTGGTCACACCGCATCTGCGGTCAGGAAGCAGAAAAAGACGAACACTGGTCCTCAGATTGCTTTTCTCCTTTGGATTCAGTCCTGGACACCACACCATGGGATGGTACCACCCACATCCAGGCCCCCCCCCCACATCCATGTCTCCTAGGCCTAGGCCTAGGTCTAATCTTTTCTAAGTCTAGTCAAGTTAACAACTGCGAGTAACCATTGCAGACTTTTAAGTGTAATTCATTGAAATTTTTGTTGACAATTTGTTACAGCAGCAACAGGAAACTAATGCAATAACCAATCTTGTGGAGGGTAGAGCAAAAGGCATGACTCTTGAGTCTGATTCCTCCCGTTTCTTCTTCCTCGTGACACGTGATATAACAGGAGAGGAAGCCGGCAGCTCCTTGAGAGCTGTGGGAGATGCTGAGACGGCGCCTACAGAATGGTACGAGGCCTCCAACAGTTACTCCTTTTCTCACTCCCACACAAACGTTTGATTTCAGGGCGCTAAGGGTTCTTGACTGCGGCATAATTTTAGCTAAATGTTTTCCCTTGAATAGACCGTGAACGTAAAAGGTGATGTTATTGATTCCCTCCTGGTGGTTAACTGGCTTTGTGACGTGACTAGAGGCTGATGAACACGTGCTTCAGGCAGAGCGTTCTTACCTCTGAGTTGTTTCCGGTACAAAATGGGTCCGCATTATGCTGTTTCCGACTCCTCCAGCGTCGTGTCATTTCGACCTCAGAAATGATGACAGAGGGGAAATACCTCCCCTAGGAATTAACTAGTTAATGCCTATTAAGCCAACGCAAGCCTATCCTAAAAAGCTAACTGTGCATTGTTTACCTAAGTATGCGCATAACCTCCACTTCCTGTGTGTAATTCAGCAGCAGATGTTGTCCAATAAAACTTGGCATTTCAGCACCTGCTGAGCTAATATTTACTTCATAACCATGGAGGTTTCTAATTTATTCTAAGAGAGTTATGTAGGTTTGTTTGTTTACAAGAAAAGGGTTAGGAGAGCAGTGCCATCTTTCTACCATGGAACACTTTATAACAGCTCTGCATTTCAAATCCTTAAAATCCTTAAAGTGACACAGACTGAAAGAGTTAACTTTTGAAATACTAAGATTCCTGTATTACAGAAACTTACAGCTATGTAAGTTTTTTGACAATGGTAGGGATTAAATGCTAGACAAGTGCTCTATTACTGAGCTAAACCCCTAGCTCTCTGAATACTGTTTTTGTTTTACAGTTTAATTCATTTTATTCTGCATGCATACATTGTATGGTGGGCACCCCTGTGTGAAGCTTTAGAGAGTTAATTCTCTCCTTCCACTACCTGGGTTTTGGGGATTCCGGCTGGCAGGCTTGGCAGCAGGTGCCTTTATCTGCTGGGCCATCGCACTGGCTTTAGTTAATACTGTTTTAAAGCTAGCATCAATGAGACATTTTGTGGCAAACACTGCTCTAAATTGTATGCATGTGTTAAAGCTAAAATAGACCCATCCCAACCCTAATGTGCCACATTTATTTGTTTATAAAGTTCCCAATATGTAGCTGGTTTAGGATGGCTCATGCTGGGGTGAGGGAGGAGGGGACTTATAAAGCCCAGGACTTTGGTTCTGTAGTAATGGCTTCCATCCCTAGGTATGACAGGTAGTGCATGAAGTAAACACATTTTCTTCTTTTACTCTTACAGGAATTATAGGGAGCAGGGAAAACCCTTAGTGAATGTGTGCAATTGACTAAGATCCCAACGCCTCAGACCCATAGGATTCGGTAAAGCCTTCCCCGGGTCAGGCTCAGGGAATTGGTAAGGCCTTCCTCTGGTCTTTGCACGAATGTTGACAGAGTGCACAGAGAGCGTGGACTGCAGCTTCCTCCTCCTTACAACATAAGATGCCCCCCTACAGAGGCCTCCTCCCCAGACTACCTATCCCCTCGGCCTGTGCCTTAAATGTTCCTGATTGCTGTGTGGTAGGTGCACCTCATCTGATCCCAGCTTCTCTATACACGTGTCTGTGTGTCTGTCCTTCATTCCCTGTTGCCCTAGATTGGTTTCCAGCACCAAGCTGTGAAGGACTCGGCCAGGAATCTTCTGAAGTCCAGCTGTCACCACCATTTCACAAAGTAGAAAAATAAGAATTAGAGACGTTAGCTTGTCCTAAATTGTGTAACTGGAAAGTGTCAACAGCAGGATTCAGACCATTGGCTGTCCCCAGAGGCTCATGGTCAATGCAGGTGTCACTCTGGGCCGTCTCAGATGCTCTTTTGTTGCTTAGTGTTTTATGAACATTTGGTTGTCACTGTGTTTTCTTCTTCATGTAAATGACAGTGAGGAAGAGAAATGTCACTTAAGAAGCAAACAGAACTGTGATGTCTTTAGTAAGGAAGAATCGATCCTATTTCAGCTGATATTAATCAAAGCCAAGACATGATCAAGTTCCTTTCACTCCCATGAGCAAGGCAGCGCAGCCCTCTCAGGAGGGAGGTCTCCTCCAGATATAGGGGAAGAGACTGCAGATAAAGAGCTGAGACTCCCTTCTATGGCTCTTCTGGAAAACAGGTGCGCATGTGTGAAAACAGACACTTGGTCAGGTCACGCTGGGTCAGGCAAGGATGAAGACCATGCATATCCTGCACCTGCTTCAAGACTTCAGAGTTATTGGAGAACATTTGAAATATCTGCAAACATTGTGTGTGTGTGTGTGTGTGTGTGTGTGTGCCTCTGTAGTTTTAAAGATAATCATTGTGCTGGCAGCCTGGAATGCTGGCAGGACTTGTGATTTCTATAGCTGAAAAGGCCTGTTTTATAAATGTAAATGCTTGCTTCTTTCTGTTAAAGGATTGCTTCCAATACCTGTCCGAAGGTCGCGAAGCTGAAGTTGTTATTGAGGAAGCCTCATGACACTCACCCCAGCCTCAGGCAACAAGGGAGTGAAATGCTCCTGTTGGGCTTTGAGCTTCCCCACCATAATGGTGACATAGCTTGGCTGCTAAAGGGTCATGGGAGGTGTCAAGCTATGAAACTTCTTTCATCATGCAAATAGACCTTTGGATGAGTAAGGAGGAGCTTTGGATTATTAAAAGTCTAGAGGATGAGGTGGGCAGCATTGGCTGTCAAAGATGGAGCTTGCCATGGCATGCTGTTCCTGTAACAGACCTTAGAAGGCCCCGAGACCTTAGCACAACTGACTCCATGATGGAAGTACCATTCAGACTGAAAGACTCAGCACATAGCACCACCAAAACTAAAACAAAGGCCTAATCTCTCTAAGTTCATATAGTTTGAGAAAGTCTCAAAATGTACTAACCTTGCTTTTTAACTTTAGTAGTTCTGCTTCTGGCTAACTGTTCTTGTTAACTGAAGAATGTCAACACAGAATATAGTTTCTGTGCTTAAAAGCTCATCTTAAAAAAGGCTTATGGCTCCAGATCCTCTGGATGGCTGGTAAAGACTTTCTATTGCTTAAACCTATGTCCGAGCAGTCTTATCTGGTGAATACCCCACAACAGTTCCTACTGCTGAGCTCTGGCAGGTTTACTTCTATGAAAATGTCTCTTTGTTTTTATTAAACCCTTGATGGATTAACTACATGTAACACAGAGTGACTGTCCATTTCCTAACACCATGCAAAGGAACCCTCCCATCCTTCCTTCCTCCCTTCCTTCTTTCCTTCCTTCCTTACTCTTTCTTTCTTCTTTCCTTCCTTCCTCCTTTCTCTCTCCCCTCCCTCCCTCCTTCCCTCCCTTTCTTCCTTCCCTTTCCTTTCCTTTCCTTTCCTTTCCTTTCCTTTCCTTTCCCCTTCCTTCCTTCCTTCCTTCCTTCCTTCCTTCCTTCCTTCCTTCCTTATTGTCCCAAACTGGCCAGAAAAGCAGATTCACTTTCATTCAGATTCCATGTGTGTTAGGGATAAGACACTGTAATGTGTGAGGGACTGCTTTCTGGAATGTGTGGACTTGATCTTGGGAAAAACCTGTACATAACATGTACCTGATGTAAGTCCTTGCTGAGGCAATTGTTGTTAAAAGTTCCCTTCCCCTAATTTTTTACATGCTAAAGGCTTTTGTTTATGATATTGCTAATGAAAAGACCTTATCACCCCCATAACCATCAGCAAAGAGCGAGCTTGGGAAAACCTGAGAACCTTGGACTGCCTGGGATACCTCTACAGTGCCAGGTTAGTTGACTGAGATGGCAGGCCATATTATTCTGTTCATTATGCAAAAAAAAAAAAAAAACCTTTGTGTTGGGGGAGGTCAATTAACATTGTCTTACATAATAAAAGACTTAACCAAAGTGAGCTCTGGGTTCAGTTCATTGAAACTGTTCCTTCTGCTTTCTTAAGTTTGAAGTTTGCATCCTGAAGTAACTGTTCTTTATCAAACCTACATGTGACTTAGAACAACCACATATGTGTATGAAAATACAGCTTCAGGGCTAGAGAGCTGACTCAGGAGTTAAGAGCATTTGCTGCTCTTCCAGAGGACCCAGGTTCAATTACCAGCACCCACATCAGGTGGGTCACAACTGCCTATATAACTCCAGTTCCAGGGTATCTGATGCCCTCATCTGGCTTCCAAGGGCATTGCATGCATGTAAAAATAAATAAAATTATTATATAAAAGATACAGAGGTTGGAGAGATGGCTCAGTTGGTTAATAGCACTAACTGCTTTTCCAGAGAACCAGGGTTTGATTCTCAGCTTCCACATGGTGGCTCACAGTCCCCTGTAACTTCAGTTACAGATCCAATACCTTCTGACCTCCACAGGCAGCAGACATGCACACGGTGCACAGACACACATGCAGGCAAAATGCCATACACATAAAGTAAAACAGTAATAAAAAATTTAAAAATTTAAGGTATAGTTTCATGCTAAGTGTAGTGAGACACCCCTTTAGTCCCAGCACTCAGGAGGCAGAGGCAGGAGGATCTCTGTTTGAGGCCAGCCTGACCTACATATTAACTTCCAGGACAGCCAAAGCTACATAGTGAGATCCTTTCTTGAAAAAAAATACCTAAACAACAACAACAATGAAAAAAAAAGCTACATCTTCAGTTAAATCAACAAGACAACTCTTTCATCTGGGAAGTGCGCTATGTCTGAAAAGTCATTCTCTCGTTCCTTTTTATATTTTTGTGCTAGTGTAGGGCTGGGGTTGCGGCTCAGTTTCTAGTGTGCTTGCTTAGTGTATGCAAAATCCTAGGTTTGATTCCTAGTGCCTGTAACCCAGCGCTTTGGGTTAGATCAAAAGTTCAAGTTGGCATCTTCCGTTACATTGGGAGTTTGAGGCCAGACTAGGACACATGAAACCCTGGCTCAAAACAATTTGCAATTTTAATTTTAAAAGGTAAACCTCAGCTGACCACAAAGGCGTTCAGCATGTAAGACGGCTATCTTACTATCTATCAAAGGAAAGCACACAGATAATCTTCTCCTAGGGGTGTGTGCCACGAGTGCTTCCCTTTCTGCTAATCCATATCTTTTGCACTTTGAGGTCATTTTCATATTGATTTGTGTGATCTTCATTATACAGTACTAGAAAATAGCAGGGGGTGACTCAGGAGGCAGGACTCCTTTCCCCTTTGTCTCATACCCTCTCCAAGCACATTGGCAGCGTCTGTTGATCTTCTCCCTAAATTATTTCATATGGGTTGGACACATACACTTCTTTAAGCCTCACTGCCATGATGGATTTCAACTTGCCTGATTCTCAAAGCCCTTTCCCGCCTTCAGATCTTGTACACTTGTCACCTCAGCTCAGAACATGCTGTCTCTTTGCATTGCTGACTGCGTCCCGTGGGTCCCTCAGGATCCAGCCTGAAATGCTTGTCCTCAGAGAACTCTCTTTTCTGCCTCACCAATCACAAGAAAACCTTTCCTTTTTAATATTGCTTCTCTCGGAAGTCTTTTTCTAACCTATTCTCCATAGCACTTTTCCCCATCCACAGTAATATACAGTATGCTAAACGTCACGTGTAATAATGGATGTTTGTAAATGGATTACAACAGTATCAGGCACATGGCGATGTGGTAAGAACTTTTTGTTTGTTTTGTTGGTTATTATTATTTTTTTAAGGTAGGGTCCATGTACCCCAGGCTTACCTTGAAGTCACTATATATCTATATCTATATATCTATATATCTATATATCTATCTATATCTATATATCTATATATCTATATATCTATATATCTATATATCTATATATCTATATATCTATATCTATATATCTATATCTATATCTATATCTATATATATATATATATATATATAACCCAGGCTGATCTTGAACTTCTGAGCCTCTTCGCTTCACCTCTCGAATGTACATGCCCTTACTTGTTTTATGCTGGGGATCAAACCCAGGGGCTTCATGCATGCTTGGTAAGCACTCCACTAGTATCCCCAGCACATGTATGCTGATTGAGTGAATGACTGGTTTTTATTTTTTCAGATGGGATTTCACTGTGTAGTCCTGGTTGGCCTGGAACTTGCTGTATGGCACAGGCTAGTTTCCAACTTGTGATCCTCCTGTCTCTGCCTCCTGAGTGTTGGCATTGTAGTTATATGTCCATCTCTTGAGCCTTTGAGATGTCTCAGCAGGGAATGTACTCTTAGGGACCAAACGCAATTCTCCAGGCTTATGCAGAACCATCTCACTGGCTCAGAAGTTATTAGTATAAGACTCCTTCAAAGTCGAATGTGTTGAAATCTTATTGTGAAGGCTAGGGAGATGGATCCCCGGAACCCTTGTAAAAAGCCAAGCACAGTGGGCCACACCTCTGATCCCAGTGAGAGGGAGATGGGAAGTAGGTCCTGGCTTGTGTGATGACATTCCAGGCCAGCGACAGACTGTCTCAAACAAGCAGATGGCGTCCGAGGACCTACACTGGAGGCGGGCCTCTAACTTCCACTCACACACCTGTATCCTCCCCACAACCCCCCGCGTGAACAACCCCCCAGAAACACATAGCACATTTATCCTGAGAATTATTTTCTAAAAATCAATTGCTCTCAAGTATTCCTTGAGCATGGCCAAGGTCCGTAGGTTATGGCACAGATCGGACCATCTCTGCTGACGACAGGGCTACACGAACAGGAAAACTAGATAAAAAGGCAGTGAAGGAAATGCTGGTTTGCTCAGATTCAAAGACGTTTAAAATAGTCTCTGGACAAATAATCTGTAACAGCTGGTCACCACATTCATGCCCACTCGTGGAAGAACTGCGGCCCTGAGCAGGAACTGAGCCTGACTATAAATAATACATCCACCTGGCTCTCTGGGGAGGATTGGATTGATCTGTTGCTCCATCCCAGTCTCCCTGCTGTCACTCCACAATGACAAGATGAAGCCGGGCCACAACACAGAATGAGGGTACGGTTACAGTTAGAGACACCACATTTGTGGGCAGCCCCCGGGGCTGAGATCCAGTTAGTGGATAGGATTACCAGCTCACAATCCAGGGCAGCCCTCACAGAGGAGTCTGCCTCACATTACCTCTGCACATATTTTAATCTAGAAACACCATAGACTGGATACACAAATCCCCGAATATCTGACCCCTGGGTGTGGCTTAGGACTTATTTTGAGCCGGCTGCTTTTTCTCTCCTCATGGGTAAATAGAAATCCACAGCTAGAATTAGAGGCAGAGAACATAAAGATTAAGAATGAAAGCAAGCGGCTTTCTGAATGCTCTTAAAACAAAGAAAAGTTTAGGTCGTGTCAGAAGTTCCCTGTGACTTTTCAGTGCAATCCCTTGCTTAAAAGGACCCAGGAGAAGCCGCACACCACAATTCTGAAGGGCCATTTTTGTTCTGTCATTCAATTTCAACCAAGTCCTAGTGAAAGAAATATGATTTGGAGTTAAAGGCTGGCTCATATTCATTGCAAGACTCCTCAATGTGTGATTGATGTCAGGACCCTGAGATGCAGGTGAGTTTCTGTTGCTGCCACCACTATTTTGCCTCTTGGTAGTGATTGTCACATTGCTATGGCTGACAGAGCAGCATGTTGCTTTGTGCAGAATGAAACATGATGGAACAGGTCCTCAAGGCTCCTGACTCGAAGCTAGCCACATTCTAAATGACAGTATAGGAAGGAGTGGGGGGGCATGGATGGTTCCAGCGCTGCCTCCAGCAGTTAAGGCTCACTGTCCTTTCAGTCAGCACAGCTGATCTCAGAAGTGTGGGTTTAGAACATGACAGGGAGCTGGCTGAGTTAACAGTACCTTATGGGAAGGGGAGGAGGGAGATGAGGGTAAAGTAGTAGTTATTTTTGGCTTTGTCTTCCACAGCTGGGTCACAGGCATCTTCCCATCTCCCTGGCTCTCAGAACAGGGAATGGGAGAGGATACTGAGGTCAAAAGATGACCATGGGACTGGATCTGATGGTGCAGGGCTGTATTTCCAGCTTCAAGGGAGGCTAGAATTCTTCAACAGGAGAATTGCAAGCTCAGGGTTGTCATGGCCTGCAAAATGAGTCCCAGGCCAGCTGGGCAACTTGCTGAGGGCTGGGGTTGAGGCCTTGTCAATAAAATTCTGGCTAAGCGTACGCAATATAAATTTGGCATGATGAGGCACACTAATCCGACAACTCAGTAGGTGGAGACAGGGGGTTCTGGCTAGTTTTATGTCAACCTGACAAAAGGTAGAGTCATTTTGGAAGAGGTGCCCTCAACTGAGAAAATGCCCCACTAGGCTGTGCTATGGGCAAGCCTGCGGGGTGTTTCTGTGATTGGTGATTGGTATAGAAGGGCCTGGCTCGCTATTGGTGTCTTAGTTACTGTTCTATTGCTGTGAAGAGACACCATGATCAAGGCAGCTTATAAAACAAAGCATTTGATCAGGGGCTTGCCTACAGATTCAGAAGCTGAGTCTATGACCATCACGGAGGGGAGAATGCCAACAGGCAGGCAGGCAGGGGACAGGAACAGTAGCTGTGAGCTTACATCTGATTCACTATCAGAATGGGGGGAGTGGAGGAGAGACTGGGTCTACTGGACTCTTGAAACATCAAAAGTCTACCCCCAGTGACATACTTCCTCCTCCAAGACCACACCTCCTAACCCTTCTTAACTAACAGTCCTCTAACTAGGGATCAAACATTCAAACACATGAGTGTGTGGGAGCCATTCTCCTTCAAGCCTCCACAGCTGGCAGTGCCACGCCTAGGATAGTCCTGGGTGCTTTAAGAAAACAGGCAGAATAAGTCCTGAGGAGTAGGCCAGTCAGCAGCATTCCTCTGTGGCCTCTATAGTTCCTGCCTCTAGGTTCATGCCTTGAATTCCTGCCCCGACTTCCCTCAGTGTTGGAGTGTGACCTGAGAATTGTAATATAAAATAAACTCTTTCTTTCCCAAGTTGCTTTAGGTCATGGTGTTTTATCACAGCAACAGAAACTCTAAGACAGAAATTGGCATCAAGAGTGGAGTATTGGAGACACACCTGACCAGGATTGTTGAAGGACTTTGGAACTTTAGGCTTGAAAAGCCATGAATGTTCAGAGCTTAATGAGCTATTGTGGGGGCTTGGAAGATAATTTGAGGGAAGCAAAAATGACCGAGGTGTGGCTTTCAGAATTTCAGAGGGAAATAAGACTCTATCAGGGCTGTACCAGTGGTATTTTGAATTAAGAATCTGTGGTTCTGATGAGCTGGGGCAGAAGAATTGTCCGTGATTACAAGAGACTAGAACCACCAAAGTGAAACCTTTGCTTTTTGGGACAATTGATGTTGGTCAGTTGGAGCTGAGAAATTAGTGGTGATTAAGAACTAGACCAGCATCATTAGGATTATAAATCTAGGAGTATTTTCTCAGGGCCATCACAGAGGCTGTGGTCCAGAGGGAGCCAAGACTGCATCTCATGCTGGCAGCCAAACTTGGTAAAGTGTAGGAGTCACAGGTGGGTGGGGTCATGGAGAGTAGCTGAGGCTTGGAACCATGAGGCAGGGTCAGAGTTCCTGAAGAGAGCCTGGGAGAGGCTTTTGGTGATGATGCAGCCCAGTTGCAGCAGAGACTCCAGCATTCTGGAGATGCCAGTATCTCAGGGTGACCACCGAGGACAGCAGCAGCTGTAGGGTGGAGCTGGCCTGAGCCTGCAAGTCAAGCTGTGTGTGATGAAAATGCAGAGCTGGAGAGATGGAGCCCTTCAGAGCCCGGAGGATTGTGAGCAGATCCCAGACATCAAGCATTGACCTTTTTATAGCACTGAACTTTGGTTTTGCTTTGTGACTATGCCCTGATTATTTTCTCTTGAAATAAACTGTATAACCTATTTTTTTATTTTGTAGTTGCTCATAAAGAGACATTGGAATTTTAGAGAGGCTTTGGAGTTTTAGGGAGAATATGGATATTTTGGAGACTGGCTATTTTAGTGAGGCTTGAACTTTGAAAGACATTTTGGATGCTTTATAAAATTTAACTTCTAACATGTTTGAATGTTTAAAGACCATGGGGTGTTTAAAGTTTGGAATATGTTTTATGTTGTGATATTGATATTGATATCTTGGAGACAAGGAGAGGTTATAGTTTAACAGTGTTGTGTTTGTGTGTCATGTTGACAAGGGGTCAATTGAGCTGGCTAGTTTCATGTCAACTCAACACAAGCTGGAGTCATTTTGGAAGAGGGAACTTCAATTTAGAAAATGCCCCCACCAGATTGGCCTGTGGTATATTTTCTTGATTGATAATTGATGTGAGAGAGCCCAGGTCACTATGGGAAGTTTTATTCCTGGCCTGCTGGTCCTGGGTTCTATAATAAAGCAGACTGAACAAGCCATGAGGAGCAGGCCAGTAAGCAGTGTTCCTCCGTGGCCTGTTTCAGTTCCTGCCTCCAGGTCTTGCCTTGCGTTCCAGTGATGGAGTGTGATCTGGGAGCTGTAAGATGAAATAAACCCCTTCTTCTCCAAGTTGCTTTTGGTTGAGATATTTTACCATAGTAACAGAAACTCTAACAAGGACAAAGGAAAATCAAAAGTTCAAGGTCATCCTAAGCTGTGAAGGCTGAGGATGTAGCTCAGTGGTAGGATACTTGCCTAACCTGCATGAGGCCTTTGGGTCAATCCCTGGGTATTCCAAAACAAGCCATGACCCAGTGATGAAAAATCCTCCCGTGAGGTGAAGTTGCATTATTAAACTGACCTAGTAAACAGAAGAAATAGTACCTACCAGTCAGCAGTAAGGTGAGCTGACCAGCCTTTGCCTCTATACTAAGGACCCCTCCCCAACCCCTGAGGATATCTAACAGGCAACCCCTGAGGATATTCCACAGGCAAGTCAGGAGGCTCTGGCTAGCAATTTCATCCAGTTCAGAGTTTATGATGTAGACCATACTGGGAAGAGCTGTCGGCATGGTGGGCACTTGCACACCTCTGCTCAGGACTGAACTAAAATGTCCTCACAGGCTGGAGCACTGGGGCGCCCCTGCTCCGCAGAGTGACTATGAGCCACTGCTGAGCACACAATGCTCAGTCACCTGGGGGGACAGTTGTGGCACCAAAAGTTCTGTTGGGTTCTGATCAGAATCTCTCAGAAGACACTTTCAGATTCCAATGGTTGAGCTGGGTGTTATCATGAAGACGTTCCAGATCTTCCCAGTCACCTGTAAGTGGCTCACTGTGACCCTAAAGCAAAGGATGTGGGGAGAGTGTTTGATGTTTTGGATGTATACACAGGGAAACAACAGGACTTTCCCAGCATAACAAGAGAAGCTGGTTTTTCTGTGTGTAATGAGAAATTCCTTGGGCTTCTGGCTTCTCTTTGTGAGGTCTTTCCTTTTTGCTTTAAACAAAAGTGTGTGTTTGTGTGTGCGTGTGTGTGCGTGTGCATGTGTGTGTGTGTGTGTGTGTATGAGAGAGTGAGTGAGAGAGAGAGAGAAAGAGAGAGAGAGAGAGAGAGAGAGAGATCTGTGTTTCTGTGGCTGTGTTATACCACATCGTGTTTGTGGAGGTCAAAGGACAACTTTCAGGAGTTGGTTTTCTTCTCTTCTGTGTGGTTCCCAGGGGTCAAACATGGGGCTTGGTGGCAAGCATCTTTGTCCACTGAGCCATCTTGTCAGTTCTTTATCTTTTTTATTTGCTTGTTTGTCGGTCTATCTTTACCTATCTATCTATCTATCTATCTATCTATCTATCTATCTATCTATCTACCTACCTACCTACCTACCTACCATCCACCTAGGGTTTCTCTATATTGCTCTAGCTGGTCTTGAACTCACCGTGTAGACCACTCTGAACCTGAACTCACCTGCCTCTGCCTCTCAAGTCTGGGATTAAAGGCGTGTACCACAACAACCAGTGATCTTTCATTTAAGCTTGTGCTCGCTGTACTGTCTGTGCCACAGGCCTCACATGCCTTACGCCACGCCACCACCTAGAAGTCCTAAGAACTAGGCACTCTGGTTCCTATTTTTTCAGAAGAAAAACAGACTCCGAAAAGTTAAATAAACAGCAAACACAGATACATGCCTGTAGGCCCAGCTACTCGGAAGACTGAAGTGGAAGGATCACTAAGCCCAGGAGTTTGAGGCCAGCTGGATATAGTGAGTTCTTATCGTAGAACAAGAGAAAAGGCAGAGGAGGAGGAGGAGTGGAGGGAAAAGGTTGCCGGCTCTCCAGATGCCATACAGCTAATGAGGGGAGGAATGAGAACCAAAGCCAGGACTGACTCTAGCTTTCCTGTTTTGTCTCCATCTCTCCCAGAAACAGTTCCTCCTGCCTTTCAACTTGGGCTGGAGTAACCCGTAATTCTGCTCCCACAAATGTGCCTTTCCCACTCTGTAGTAAGTACCCGCCTTCACATAAACGACTTAAAGTAATCCTGTGGTGATTTCCTCTCCCCTCTCCAAAGCAGTTTTTCCTTTTTTAAATCTGGATTCTGTAACATTGGCATGCGACTGCAAACTAAGATTTGTGTTTGATGTTTCCCAGATGCCTTCAGTTTGTGTTCCTCTCTTCTTGGGGAGCTCAGTCCAATTTTTTTTTGTCTTTGCCAAACATCATTTTAGCCTTTGAGGTTAACTAATAAATCACAAGTTCTTAGACATAAGAATTTGGATGAAGAAAGATCTCTTCAAAGATCTGTTCACCTAACCCCGTCATCAGACAGGCAGGACCAGTCAGTGGTTATGGTACCCTGCATCAGAACCTGGTGGTGCTCTTGGGGAGCAATAGCCCCAGTCACCCCACCTAAAAGCTGGGATTTTTTTTTTTTTTTTTTTTTTTTTTTTACTATTTCTAAGAAGAACTGTCTTCTAAGTAGATGTTTTAGATTTTCTTTAGTAAAAAGGATTTGTACTAATGGCAGCCAACTGGTGCTTTGACCATTTTCAGAAACATCAAGATACTTGACTACCACCACCCTGCCCTCTGGGCTGAGCCAGCTGCTAGGAACTTCCTGAAGCATAACCTCACTGGCTAGCCTCCTGCCTGGGTTCTAGTAGAAGAGGGATGTTTGGCTTCAGCCTGCCTTCTATATATTCAAAGACCTCCCCTGAGCATATTTCTGTCAATCCTTCTATGCTCTTCTAATACATACAAGGGGAACCATTGGAAGACAGCACAGAGGAAAGAGCACTAAGACAAAGGTGAGGTAAAGTAAGCCAGGCACAGAAAGACGGGTATTTGATCTCATTCGTATGTAGAATCCAGAGAAGGTGGCCCAGCCTGTAAAGAACCAGCTTCATTGAATGAGAACTTGACTTTGATCCCCAACACCCGTGTTAGAAGCCAGACATGCTGTGGTGTGCCTGTGGTACCTCTGCCAAGGAAGCAGAGGCAGAAGGATCTTCGGGGCTTAATGGCCAGCCTGTCTAGTCGTACTGGTAAGCACCAGGTTCAGGGAGAGACCCTGTCTTAAAAATCAAGATGGAGAGTAACTAAGGAAGACACTTGATGTTGACCTCTGACCTTTCCGTACATATGCACAGGCACACATGTGCAAGCATACCCACACACAAACATATACTCATGCAATCAGCACACACACACACGCAGTCACACAGAGGCTGATCCCATAGAAGCAAAGAGCAAAACAATGATTAGGGTAATTGAAACAGGAATACGAGAATAGGGAGGACCTGGTCAATGGCTACAAAGTTAGGCTAAGAAGAATATGTCCTGATATTCCTGATATTCTATTGCACAATGACATACTTAAAATGATAAATATTTCAAAATAGCTGAAAGAGATGATTTTGAATATTTCACTACAAAAAATAATACATGTTCGAGGCGAAAAATATGCTGCTCTTAGCCCCAGCATGGTGGGCCTTAATCCTACCACTTGGGAGGCAGAGGCAGGCAGTCCGAGGCCAGCCTTGTCTGCAGAACAGTGAGTTTCGTGTCAGTCAGAGCTACACAGTGAGCCCCTGCGTTTTTTTAAAAATGCTACTACTTTATATGCATATATCAAAACATCACATTGTGTGCCACAGATATTTACAATTATTTTATGTCAATTAGAAACAAAATACCACTTCACAAAAAGCAACAGAACAGAGAACTTGAGTGGTCGTCTCTGAGCTGAGCCAGCTTCCAGCATCACGTGACTCAGAGACAAGAAATGGCTGGCATACTTTAAAGAACCCTTTACTTGTGTTTCAAGCTCTCGCTCTGAGAGAACAAATTCCCCATCTGATCTTCACCGAAAGGCGAAGCAATGAGAACAGATGCCAAGTAGTATCTCCCAAGAAGAGAATGGTAAAGACGTGGTTAAGTGCAGACCACACCCCCTCAAAATCTAATGGGTAAAAAGGATAACCCTTCCGTCATTCATTCTTTCTCTCAACAGTATTTAGGATGAGTTGTTCTTCGTGCGAGCTTTCTGCTTTCAGGTTTGTGACTGAATTTCCCTAAATGAAAAACATCTGTTTCTGGTCTTCCATAGAACCCAGAATAAGCATAGCTTCATATATCATTCTGAAATATTTATGAGTGAGGCTTTTTTTTAATTTCTTGCAGCGTAGAACACATAGTGCAGACATTCAATGAGAACCAGACCACATATTCTCACCATCGAGAACACCAAAGCCAGGAGGCGGAGGACCGCTGACATCAGCCCATACCACCATGGATGAAGCTGACTTTTCTGAAGACACAACGTACAAACAACAGGAGGACTTGCCTTATGATGGCGATCTCTCCCAGATGAAGATATACAGTTCTTACAACTTGACCTCAACAAAAGTCATTCTTCCTGCCTCAGAGGAAGTTGTTTTGGTAGGAGGAGACCCTCAGGAAGAGTCTGCACACTGTGAGATGAGATGGAACACAACTCTGGCTGAGACTTGGGATAAGGTGCTAGACGATGTCCACCACAGACCCGATGAAGGCCAACGAAGCACCCTGGCTTCGCACGTTGTGGCTACTAAAGGAGATACCTCAGAGTCACGCATTTCAGATAGTCCACTCCGTCATCTCTCCAAGGAGCAGTTCTTAGGGGGTCAAGGCGTTGGCTATGACACTTTCCCGGAGACCTTGACTGCTGAGGGTCTTGACACAACTATTTTTACAAATATCGTTTCATGTTATGAGAAGTATTGCCTGAAAGAACAATCCCCAGAATTCACTGACCAGCTCAGCCCCCGACGGGCAGAAAACAGCTACAAGCCCCGCTGCTCTCCAGGCGCAGCAGGAGAGAACACCTCTCCCTCAGAAAAGCTAGAGACTGCTGGGCAGAGCGGCCATCAGGAAGACCCAAGGTTTCTAAGTAGAACTAAAGGTTCAGGTGATAAACAAAGACGTTGCCTAGGGCAGACACCCCAGAAACAGCTGACTGAAAAAGCAAGTTCTAGCAACCAGTTCAAATACAGCCAAAGTCAAGTTCATTACCAGTTTCCAGATTTTTCTAAAGTTACCCCCAAAGTGAAAATCCCTAGAAATACCATAACTAACAAGCCACTTAAAATAGCTAGTCAAGCCAGCTTTTCTCCTAGGTTGAGAAATAAATCAACAGTTGTGCAAGATAACTTAGGAACCATGTCTGGGTCAAATTGTGTTGAAAAACAACAACCAGAGCAAAAATGGAAGTTTATTGAGCCTTCACAACAAACACAGGTAAATGAGAGTGGTCCCTGTCAATATTGACCTGTGGTGGTCATCCCAGGGTGGGTTTGGACATAGAGCTTGGTTGTAGTTCTGAGGTTTTGTTAGGCCGCTGGGTTATCCTGGGTAGGTAAACTGACCTCTTAGAAGCTCAGTGGGGACCTCATGAGAAGAATCAGAGACTGGGTTCAGAAAAATATAGACCAGCAATTCTCAATCTGTGGTTTTTGACTCTTTTGGCGGTCAAAGGACCCTTTCACATGGGTTGCCCAAGACCATCTGCATATCAGATATTTATATTACAATGCATAACAATAGCAAAATTACAGTTATACAATAGCAATGAAAATAATTTTATGGTTGGGGGTCACCATAACATGAGGAACTGTATTAAAGGATCACAGCATTAGAGAGGTTGAGAACCACTGATAAAGGGGAAGATAAAACCCAAGTTCCTCAAAGCTCTCCCAATGTATATCTTTCTTTTTCTTTGTTATTATTAATGTTATTAGTTGTTGGTTTTGTTTTTTTGAGACAGAGTCTCTCTACATAGCCCTGACTGTCCTGGAACTCTCAATGAAGACCAGGCTGGCCTCAAAGTCACAGAGATCCTCTTGTGTCTGCCTCCTGAGTACTGGAATTATTTATGTAGACCTTAAAAAGTTTTATTTTTATTGAGAGTTTCATACATATGTGTTATAATCAAACCCACCCCAATTTCCTCTTTTAGTTCCTCTTCTTCCAAATCCATCTGTTCTTTTTTTAATGTTAAATTTTATTACTTTGTGTGTATAGGTGTTTTGCTGCATGTATGTATTTGCACCATATGCATGTCTCGTATCTGCAGAGGGCAGATGTTACAGATGGTTATGAGCCATGATGTTGGTTCTGGGAATTGAACCCAGGTCCTCTGGAAGAGCAGCCAGTGCTCTTAACCTCTGAGCCCTCTCTCCAGCTCTCATTATACTTCTAAACTCAGCCCTTCCCTGAGAGTCATCTTCAGCTGCCTGGCTCTTCTCAGGCCCCGAGTTGTCTACAGTCCTTCTTTCCAGGAGAAGTCCCTGCTTTGTTTGTTCACTACTTTTTCAAACAGTGTCTCATGTAGCCCTGGCTGGCCTTGAACCGATGACTCCTGCCTCATCCTCCCAATACTGGGATTACAGGCGTGCACCACCATGCCTGTCTTAGAATGTCCTAATCTTATTTCTCGAAAAACATTCATTTCCTGGACTTCCTTCAGATCTCCCTCAGGCCACATAACTCTTCAAGTCCACAAACTCACATCTTTCCCTTGCTTGGTGGTTCTTCAACATCATTATCATTATTCATAAAAGTAGCTGTGTCAAGGTTACACGGTCATGGTCATGCAATTACATGAGCATTTGAGCAGACCCATCCCTCACACGTGCCCAGCTTCCCTTTCTCCCACTCTTCTTCCCATCAGTCCCCTTTATTCCCCTTGGTCCCTTCTATTTCCTCTCTTCTGTACTTAATCTTATGTATTATGAAACCTAGAACCTGCAAATGAGAGAAGATGGGAGATTTTTGGTCTGAAACTGACTTCGTTTCCTTAACATTATTATCTCTGCAAGTATCATAACTTAATACTTCTTTATGGCCTAAAAATTACACACACACACACACACACACACACACACACACACACACACACACACACACGGAAACAGCAGCCCACCCAGCCTGCCTGGGCTGTGTTCTGTCTTTGAGAACTCTATAGTCCTGTGGCCCTGGGAAACCTTGGGGTTCTTCTTTCTTCTTATAAGAGAACGTCCATGTATGGGCAGTTCTCAGGGCCCCATGGTTCATGGGAGGGAGTAGATAGCCACTCATCTCTCCAGGCAATGCTTGGATTTGTCAGCAAGCTTGAGGTCAGGCCTCTGATTTGTTTCCAGTCCGGTCAGTTTAAATTGGAGAACTGGACCCAAAAGTCTTCCTATCATCCTTCACTGGAGATACTCGTATTGATCAGAGTAGATTTTGAGCACAGTTATTTATCTCTCGGGCACGTATATGTTTCTGAACTCCATGGGTGGGAGCAGCAAGACCCTAAAGGTGAAGTACTCAGGAGTTTAAAGCCTGCCGGGTCAGCCTGCAGCAGCAGGAACCGCCACAGTCTTGACACGTTTAGCATTTAATGCACATCGAATTCTTCCTGGAGTCTGGGTGCTGGGTTTAGTGTAAGCGAGAGCACAGCAGCGCTGGTGACAGGAGCTGGTGACAAGGTCAACAATGGTCCTTGTCCTCATGTCTTAGGTCTAGGAGAAATGTTGGCGTATTCTATATGCTAGCGTCAAACACAATCATAAAGTCACCTGAATGTGTACCCCAATTCATCCTGATAGCAGCCCTAGAAGGCACATTCTTTACTGTCTTCCACTTTAACACCGAGAAATGTGAGGTTTATAGTGATGATCAATCACCTGTGTCATCCAGTTGCAGTGTCACGGTGACATTCAACCTCACCATTGTGGTCACAGCTTGGACCACAGCACTGTGCTGCCCCCTTGATGCCCAGAACACAAGGCATTCCAGACAACAGAGTCATCGATTAGTCTCCACAACCAACGCTGTCTTACCCCTTAATTTTGCAGATGGAGCCTGCCACACCCACCCACCAGGAACCTCTCACAGGTAGTGTCTTAAAACTCTTTTTATTTAGACAAGCATTTTGAAAACCATTTATTTAAAGGAGCATACTGATTGTCACAGATTCCTTTTTGTAATATTGAGTAAAATATTGAATAAATAGAAATGAATGGTAGCCAAACTTAGCCTTTTTTGCATAGGAGAATCTGAGAAATGTCATTTGAAGTTGACATCGACAGCTCAGAAAGAGCTTTTCTCAAATTCTTACATATTTCAAAAGATCTCCCAAGGAAAACAGATGTGCCAGAAACTGAAAGAACAGACTGAGCAACTGAAGACTAAGGTAACGCTGGTTAAAATGTGTGTGTGTGTGTATGTGTGTGTGTATATGTATGTGTACGTGTGTGTATGTGTGTGTGTATGTGTGTATCTGTGTGTATCTGTGTCTGTGTGTGTTTGTGTGTATGTGGAGGTCAGGGGACAACTTGCAGGAGTTGGTTCTCTTTCCACATAGTGGGTTCTGGGCATCAAACTCATGTCATCAGGCTTAGCTGAAAGCACCTCTTCTCACTGAGCCATCTCACTAGTCCCTAGGCTAACACTTTTAAAGTTTGTCAATAGCATTAGAAATAACCAGTGTCAAACAGGAGAGACCATGCCGTGAATGAAATACTGCATTTTTTTAAATTGCAGGTACAGGAATTTTCCAAAAGAATAAAGCAAGACTCTCTCTGTCATTTGCAAGACAGAAGACTGGTAAGGAACTTAATCCAGTTTTAAACAAATCTTCATTTGGGAATTCTAATAGGTAAATGCAGAGACTCCACAGCACCAAATTGTCTCTCAGTGGAAGGAATGGAAAGAGAGAAGGAAAATCAATCCATCTTAGTTTGTGGAGCTACATGGTTTAGGATTCTGTTTCCCTGTGTATTTATCCTTCCTTTCTTCTCAAGGAAGCTATTACTTACCTCACCAGTCACCTCGTAATAAACCTGAGATCATGGAATGTTCCAGAGAAGAACATGAAGGCCACTGTAAAGGGTGAGCCTGTCCTAGTGGATGGGCCCTGGTAGATTTTGATTATAAAACTGGTTGGTATCTGACAACTCGATATGTAAGACTCTGAAAATGTTAAAAACCGAAACTCAAAGCAGGGCTTTGGGAGCATAACCTTTGACATGCTTTCGGATCCTCTCCTGTTATCGCAGCCAATCAAATGACTAATTCACGTTGTCACCGTAGCAGCTCTGCTGTCACAGGAAATGGAGGTGTGGAGCAAGGGAGCAAAGGTTGAGACCGGACAAAACAAATGATGTGGAAAATGGAGGTTAGGCCTCGGGGTCAGCTCAGGGGACATCCAGAAGACGGAACGAACTCAGGCTTGAGCAAGACTCAGGGCAAACTGTGCTGCAGAAACCCCACACTGTGGACCAAACCCAGGAGAGGACCACTGATTATTCATTGACTCATCATACTCATCAACCGATCCACTCATTCATATACTCATCGCATTAACTAACTGCCCTGTTCATTCAGAAAACACCAAGGCTTTTTTTTAATGTCCCAGGCACACACTTCCTATGCAAGTGTCTTATTCTACTAGGAACAGCTTGGTGAACAGATCATGAAAATACAGCTTGAGGGCCGTGAGAGCTGATGCCCATCGCAGCCTAGCGGAAGTTCTCCCATGCCATTGAGGGGAAACTTTGGATGGTCCTGAAAGTGACTGCTCACTTGGGTGTCACAAGAGGAACAGAGTGAGCTTGGCAGAATAGGTGACAAGAGTCTTCCAGACCAAAAGGAAACAGCACGTACCACAGCACAAAGGGTACACAAAACCGGCAAGTCTTGTGAGGACTGGTGCAGCCCTCTGACTCACCAGGTAGAGTTCAGAGTACACCTGGAGACCAGAGGAAGCAGCAAGGACCATGTTGTGAGGGGAGCTGGGTTTTCACCCTGAGTTTGAGGGTGGAACAATAGGGGAGGAACTGAAGCCAAGATAGCAAGCACCGTGGGGTGAGTAGGAAGCGAGCACTGGGCAAGTTATAAGGGTCTGAACCAAAGCTGGCACTGAGGATGGAGAGGGAATGGCAGGCTTAAAGGGAAGCAATCAAGAAAACGAGGAGGTGTGGGTGCTTACAGATTCCTGGTGGGGATAAATGGAGTCAGAAACCAAAGTGGAGGGTCCAGTTCAGAAAGGGCACAGAGAGCAGGAAGAGGCCGGGAGCTGAGTACAGCTCAGGACGTTGAGTGTGAGGTCCCTTGAGGACCTACAAGTGAGAAGATCCCGCTGCAGGAAGTCACAGCAATGGAGCTCACCCTCAGCGGCGTTTGGGTCCAAACCGACGCTTTGGCAGAGTTGTGGGTTGGAGTTATAGTGTGGGTGAGATGCACCCCACCCCACCCTGCCCCATCCTGCCAAACAGAGTCATAGGGTTTAGTAGGTAGAAAGGGTCAAGGACAGAATCCCAGGTGTCAGGAGAACAGGGGAAAGACAGAGACCCACCAAAGGGACTAAAGGAGGACTCCAAGGGTAGAGGGGTGGAGTTGTTGAAGCCAGGGGCAAAGAAGGTTTTGAGAAGCACGGAGAGGACAACATGGCGTCACATACTTAAGGAAGGAAAGTAAGATACGGGTGGGGTTAGCAAGCGAGGTGGCATAAGGACCCTGCCAATCTTGGAAGCTAGATCTAGAAGCCAGGGTGTGGAAGCTAAGGAGTGAATGATTGACAATAGACAGTGTCCAAATGGAACAATACAGGCTTTTAAAGGGCTCCACAGAGCACAACTGGTCTGAGTCACTGGCCTTCAGAGGCCTCAATTCAATACGTTTCTGTCTTGTGGTACAGGCTAAACGGGCATTCCTGGTGGGACTTTTAGGGGTCAGTTTGTGGTCTGAGAGTTACAGGCTCACAGCAGTCAGTGTTGGAAGAAGGGCTAGAAGCAGCCAAAACCAACCTTCTTAGTACAGCAGAGTAGAAGGCATTTGGACTTTAAATATACGATCTTAGACGTATTGTAGCATGTCCTTCATTCAGTACTGTTAGAAAATTAAATGAGACAAATCATGCCTTGTCATCTGAAATAGAATATGATTTAAATACCAAGATCTTTTTGATCTTTCAGACCAAGTCTCATTCTGTAGCCCTGGTTAGCCTAGAACTCACTGTGTAGACCAGGCTGTCCTTGAACTTGAGATGATCCTCCTGTCTCTGCCTCCTATACAGAGGATCATGGATATGCACCACCATGTCTTTCCTTCCTACCCTTTTCTCTCTGGTTTTTCAAGACAGGGTTTCTATGTTGTAACTCTGGCTGTCCTGGAACTCACTATGTAGACCAGACTGGCCTCCAACTCACAGAGATCCTCCTGCCTCTGCCTCCTGAATGCTGAGATTAACGTTAAAGGCATACCCCCACCACCGCCACCACCACCACTACCACCACCACTGCCTGGCCCTTCCACCCTCATTATCGTGACCACCTAGTCACCTCTCACAGCTTTCACTGCCGTTTCCCTGCTTCCAGTCCCGAATGGCTAGCCCTCACTTTTTGCCTATGGCTCTCAGTGTCTGTGTTCATCTTCTCTTAGACATTCATGTTCATTGTGAACTCACTGATAAACTCACTCAAACTTGTTAGCCTTTCCTAATTCCTCACTTCCGTCAGATCTGTCACATCTCTTCCACATCCTGCTCTAAAAACCCCAGTGATGCCTCTGAGATTTATAGTATCTGCCAGCGTCCTGGCTGAGACCAGATGGTTGACTCGAATGTGATAACTGAGGAGAGTTTAATACAGGCATTGCTTTACACAACAGCCTGGGCAAGGCTAAGGGGAACCTGTGAAGGATGTGGGGAGCTACTTCTTCCCCAGGCTCCTTCAGGCCTGGGTGAATGCATGTCCTGGGGCTCAAGGGAGTAGCTGAGAAGTTCTGTGGCTTTTGGTAGAAGGATGCAGGCAATCTGTGATGGCGGGAGAACGGGAGAATCAGAGAAATCAGGACTCTCAGCTCATCTTTAGCCAACTCCTCTATCCTGCAGCTATCTTCCTTTTTCTGTAAACGACTGAAGCCAGAGTAGAAGGGACCTGATGATGCAAGAGAGCCAGGACCAGCCTCCTGCAGAGAAAGACAGAGGGTGGCTATAGCTGACCACCAGGTTAGCCACTTGTATACCCAATAGTCAGTAGGTTCCCAAGTCATGTTTATTCATTTTTAGTATTTTTTTTAGACAGGATCTTACTCTGCAGCTTGGGCTGGCTTGAAACTTGCTATACAGACCAGGCTGGCCTCTTGCCTCTGCCTCCAAAGTGCTGGGTTTAATGGTGTATACCACCACGTCCAGTTGTTTCTACCTTAATAGGAATTTGTAGTAACAGCAGCTACAGCTATTGAGTGTGCACAGATGGTACCAACTTAAGATAGCTTGACTTAACAGGTTTTCAACTTCACATGATGTGAGCATGATACCCACCCAATAGATGGCTTAGATTGTGGGACCCGGAGATCCAGACCAGGAAAACATGCTAAAGTTTACAGTTACACAGTGGCCTTTGTTGTCACATTTGAATCTTGGATTCACCCTCATACCGAACTTTCCATTTTTACGGAGTCACCCTTTTCTCTCTCCACTCCATATAATTTTAAAATTCATTCCAGAACTCAGTTTCAGGCCAAACTTACTTTCATTAATTTCCTAGTATGAGTTAAAAGAATCCATTGAGTGGACTTAATATCTGTCAAGTTCAGCTCTTTCCACTCATGGCCTTTTAACAGGAAATCTTGATGCCAAAGTATTTTAAGGATTGCTGTTTGGAAACAGCATCCTGAGGTATTTTTCCCCGAGGCACAATTTTACTTTTTAGAAAAATAAATGAAAGCTGTCTACCTTGTGTCAACACTGTAATTAGCTAGCAGCAGTGGGTTTAATACTGGCCTCCCCCACCAAAGGCTTTTTTCCCCCCCTTGGGGATAAGACTGCCATGTTTCTGCTTTTTAAAGGAAATTAATGGAGTAAGTATATTTGTTTTCCAAGGAATCTCTAATTTTGGCAGCCATTTTCAAGACAGGCCTCTGTCCGCATTGAGACCAAAGTTATACAATGTTTATTTATATCCTAGCTGCAACCACACTGTGTCTGGTATGAATATAAATCAAAAGGGTTTGAGCTGCAATTATATCCCATATACGGGAGACGCTCTCTACCCTGGGATGAGGGAGGGACCCAGTTTTTCCCCACACTTATTTGAAGCCACCTCAGGACAAGCAAGGCTGACAGCTCAAGATGGGTTCTCTGTCTCATGTGAGCTAACATGGCAATGGGTAACATCTCATGCAACATCAGGGTCTTACAAAGTGGGGAGCCTTTAAGGAGGTCCACCGATGGCTAATGTAGATGATGCCTGCCTCCAGGGGCAAGAATTTGGCAAGGGTGTTAAGTAATCACTTCCTTCTTCAGCAGCTGCTGTCTTATTAAAACATTAAAACCCTGTTTGTTACCTTTGGAAGCCAGGTGTGGTGGTGCACCCATGTAATCTCAGCACTCAAGAGGAACAGGAGTTCAAAGCCAGCTTTGGCTACATAGTGAGTTCAGGCTGGCCTATGTGAGATTCTAACTCAAAATCAAGATAAAGCAGGTACAATTGCCCACACCCGTCACCCTGCATTTGAGAGATGAAGACAAAAGGATCAGTAATTCAAGGTCATCCTCAGCTATTCCGTGAGTTCCAGGCCAGCCTGGGCTACCTGGAGAAACCTCATCTCAAGTAAAGGATGGATAATACACTTTTAAAATAGGATGTATCTTAGTGATAAGAGAACCAATTCCACATAGCTGACCTTTGGCCTCCACACAAGCTCTGTGGCCAAAGGCCCTACACACATCATGCACACACAAACACACACAATAATAATAAATACAGTTTAAAAATTATCACAGTTTGGTGTATAACTTGAAATGTTCCTCTTTCTAAACTTTCCTTTGACTATTCTTGCAAAAGTTCTCTTCCTAATAAGCTTTACAATTAGCTCATCAGTTCCTTAATGAAACATCATATTTTTGTTTGGCTGTATATTAAATTTACAGGGGAGGCTGGAAATTGCTTAAAATTTTTATAGTGAATCTTCCTACCCAAGAGTATGCCACTGTGGGCTGAGTGTGCTGGGTACATGCTTTATATCCCCAGCCTCTACAATTGTTACACTTCTTTTTATTGCTTTATTTAAGTGGTTGGGCTTTGCAGAACAATACAAGGTAAATAGTCTTAGTGAATGACAACTTTTTGGGTTTTTAAAGTTTTTTTGTGTATGGATCTTTTGTCTTTGTGTATGTCTGTGTACCACATACATGTCAGGTGCCTGCAAAGGCCAGAAGAGGGTGTTGGATTTCCTGGGCTAGAGTTACAGGCAGTTGTGGGCCTTGTGGGCCTTAGTACCTTGTGGGTACTAAGAATAGAAGCTGGGCCTTAAGTGCTCTTAATTGCTTCTAGCCTTGTAAATTTTTTTGGTTTTGTTTTTTATTTTTTCTTCAATTTTGTAGGGTGACTTTAAGATTTACTTTTTATTTTTAATTGTGTGTGGGTGTGTGTGTGTGCGTGTGCGTGCATGTGAGTGCAGGTGCTTCAAGAGGCCAGAAGAGGGCGCTGGAGTCTCTGGGGCTGTAATTACAGGTAGTTTTTAAACCTCTGAGCCTGGGTGCTAGGAACTAAACATGATCCTCTATAAGAGCAGTCCATGCTCTTAACGCTTCAGCATCTCTTATTTATGAGACATCCCTTTAGCACCTGTTTTATTTTTGAGACAGTATCACGCTGTCCAACTTTGTAGCCTCAGATATTTTAGTCCTCACTACGTAGCTCATGCTGGCCTTGAATTCAAAGTAGGTCCTTCTGACTCAGCTTCTGGAGTTCTAAGAAAGGCCTGGTCCTCTGTACCCAGCAGGAGAGCATTCTTTCATGTTCCTAACAGTAGTGATAATTCTCCCAGGTATACCGAATGCTGAAGGTTCAAGTAGATAAACTTCACTGAAAAAGATTTCATTTCTAGTTTTCTAGACATAGCATTTTTGTCATTTTAGAAATTAGAAATACTCAGCTTCTCCTAGGCATAGTGCTGTATGCTTGTCATCATGGCGCTGCGGGGGGCGGGAGGGGATCAGGAGTCTTTGGCCATATCAAGGCCATTCTGGAGTACATTAGACCCTGTCCTGAGTCCATCCCTTCTGTATCTATCTATCTATCTATCTATCTATCTATCTATCTATCTATCTATCTATCTATATCTCTGTGTGTGTACACACATATGAACAAGTGTGCATCTATCTTTTAGCTTGTATGGGATACATTAACAAGTTCCCTAAGGTTATATGTAGAACAAGCTGCAGAAACTCCCCTCTTCTCTTCATGTGCTGAATAACTAATAAAGAGCAAATACCTGGTTACTTGAAGTCCTGGTAGAATTCATTCATACTACTACCTGGACTTGGTGTCCTTGGGGTTAGGTTTTGATGGTCTTTTCTAATTTTCCTGTGATCTTTTCTCTGTGGCCTTTGCCTATTTCTCACTTATTTAAGAGTAAATTTAATTAATTTGTTAATTTAATTAACTAATTAATTTCTTATAAACTTGATCATCTCAACCTCAACTAGATTTGAAACTCTATTAATATGAAATTACTCTGTTTACTTTTATTTTTTAAAAAATTGTAGTATTTTTCTTTCCTGATATTTACTGTTATGTTTCTAAATCAGAATTTCCAGTGGTTTATTTCACACAGTTCACCAAAAATTTATTCTATAGGTCAAATTGCTCTACATTCCATGCATCCTTCCTTTTAGGAACCCCTTCCTTTCCTTAGATTTTATACATTGCTTGTTTCTCTGCCTTCATCTTCAAATGCTTACTTAACTGATTTTTAATTTTCTCTCTTAGTGCACTTCTTAAATTCATGATTCTATATTGTCTATGTGGGGAGGCACACATGGCATAGCATATGTGCGCACACTGGACAGCAACTTGCTGGAGTCGGTTCCTCCACTGTGTGGGTTCTCGGATGGAACTGAGGTTTGACCGAAGGTGCCTTCTCCCGCTGAGCATCCCACCAGCCTCTAGCAATTCATGTTTTAAGGCCGTGTAGTTCAGTAATAAAGAGTATAGTTGGAATTCACGTTCCTGGTTCATTCCTCAAACAAACAAATACAAATAAACAAATAGAAATAAACCCTCAGCTGAGCCAGGAGCAACAGTACAGCCCTGGAATCCCAAGGATTCAGGAGAATAGTCTGAGATAGGAGAATAGTCTGAACCCAGGAGTTTGGGGCCATTTGGGCAACACAGTGAGAGAGACTCAATCTCTTTACAAACAAAATACTAGAGAGGGGTATGGTGGCCCGTGCCTTGAAGCCCAGCACTAGGGAGATAGAGTCAGGAGAATGCTACAGATTCAAAGCTAGCCTGAACTACATGGTGAGTTCTGGCCAGCCGGGGCCACACGGTGAGACTCTGTCTCCAAACTAAAAAGCAAGCTATGTTTCCCTCAGTGTGTCGCTCTAACTGGGTTATATTGACTTCCATGCTGTCTGCCTTTTTGCTTGAGTTTTCTCACACACCCTCTGAGTCTTGTAAGTATAGCCCAGGCTGGCTGGCCTTGAACCTGTGCCCAGTCTCCCAGCTTCTCAGAATACAGGAGCATACTACCATTCCTGGCCCGGATTTCCATTTTTTATGTATGTGGTGGTTTTGCCTTTCATATATGTCTGGACACCTAAATTGTGCAGTGACCAAAGTGGCCAGAAGAAAAACATCATATCCCCGGGACCCGAGCTACAGACAGCTGTGAGTACAGGGAATGGAACCCATCTCTGGTGCCAACTTGACAACCTGATTACTATTTTTAAATTTTATTATTTGTGAGTGTGTGTGTTTGCAAGTGTGCGTGCGTGAGGACATCTACTGGGTGATGGCTCCCTCCTTCCTCCGTGTGGAAGCATTGTCTCATGCTCTGTGCCAGGCTGCTTGGTCCGAAGGTTCTGGATGATTCTCCCGTTTCCCCTCTCCCATCTCACCACAGGTGTTCTGGGCTTGCAGCTGTGCCTACACATGCATCCAGCTTTTCTCTTGATGACTCAGGCGTCAGGCTTGCATGACAAGTACCTTTTATCTGATGAGTCTTCTCAACCAACCCTGATTCTCATTTTTAAATTTCCCATTTAACTCAAAGTTATTTAGGTGAGTGTTGGATAAAATGTATTCTTATATAAACATGTACGTATATCCATAACTTGTTAACTAGATCATCTGTAGATTCTTATTTGCCCTCCTTTACATTCACATGACAACTACTTCCTCAGAACCACAGCTCTTAGAACTGCAAGCGTGTGGTCTGGGGACACGGCTCACTGAGAAAGCACTTGCTTCTCATGCTCAAGGACTGGGTTCCATCCTCCGTGCAAAACTGGGTTCCCCTTCAACAACTCATCAGAAAGACGTAGCAAGCACCCAACTCATGAGATACGAGCATCTTCTTCAGGTGCTGGCAAGGTGGCTCAGTAGATAAGGATGTCTGCTGCCAAAAATGATGACCTAAGTTTATACCCTGGTACTCACAGAGGAGAACCAGCTCCCACAAGTTGTCCTTTGACCTCCACACACTTGTACACAGACACAGAAATATATATATATTTACCATATATATATATATTTATTTATTTTACCATATATTACCATATATATATATATATATATATATATATATATATATATATATGATCATGCCAGGGTATGGACGTTGGAAACAGTGAATGAGGATTGGAGCCTGGGATGTTTGAATGAAACTCTAAACAGGATGCCACTCAGGGCAATTGTGTATTTTCCTTCTTGCCTCAAGACAGGCTACGAGAACAACACAACCCAGGGTCTGATTCCCGAGCGGTTGTCCCTTGTTTGAAGGTGGAGTATACAACCCTGAAGATGCCCATTTATGCCTACTCAGAGAAGTGGAAGGTGGAATTTCCAGGTTGGAGATGCTGCTTGGAGACAAAGGGAAAACTGATGCAAGCAGTGCACCTAGGCCCTCCGTCTTCCCAGGGGCTCTGCAGTCACCCTGGATGTGGCCTCTGTATCCTCTTCAGCCTCAGAGGAGGTAACACAGCAGCTGACAGCCTGACGTGGCACCAGGAGCAACACCATCAATGCACATATAGTTTCCCAACTTATGGGCTTGCTGGGTTCTGTTTTAATCCTTCTTGACTTGGTAAAGCCTCCTGAGTCATGGTGTTTAAAATGGAGCCAGCTTTCAGTGTTTGGAAGCTATTTCTAGTGTTGATTTTTGAGACACTGTATTAGTTTAGGGTGCAACACCGCAGGTCACAAGGACAAGCCGCTGAAGACCTGGCTCGTCTGCATGAATAACAAAACCTTCGTGGATCAAGCTTGGAAAAGGATTTTTCCTCTTCATAATTTTATACTCCCTTTTTAAAAATTTAAATTTCTTCATGTCTGAGTGTGGGTACACATACCCGAGTGCAGGAACTCTGGGAGGCCAAAGGCCATGGGGTCCGCTTTTGAGTTAAGGTGAGCCCCTGTGAGTGATAGTAATCAAACTCAAGCCCTTTTGGAAGAGCAGCCGGTGCCCTTAACTGCCAAGTGACCACCTCTTCAGCCCCTATACTCCCTCTTTAAAAAAAGAAAAAATAGTAAGCTCTAATGATTTCCTCTGAGTCCATTTCACATTCTGTCTCTCAAGTTAGATTCTTTTGGATTACCTCTATATGCAGCCTTGAGATCAACCATCAGGAGCTTTCTAGGCTTTGGGCTTTAAGTTTTTGCGCCACGTGTACTTTACCAGCAGAGCACCCTGCCAGCCCTTGTGTCCAGTGTTTTTATGACAGGGTCTTGCTATGTAGTCCGGGCTGTCCTGGAACTTGCCACAAAGACCAGACTATGCTCAGACTTGCAGTGGTCCTCCTGCCTCTGCCTCCGGAAGTATAGGGATTACAGACACGAGTCACCACACCCAACTCAACTTTTTGTTTTTGTGGCGGCAATTATCAGAACAGTTCAGATTACATTAAAATTTCCAAAAACTGAGTCATCTAAATAGTTGCCTTCAACTGACTCTTTAGTTTCATACAGTATTTGAGGCCCCAGCCTGAAGCGGATATTCAAAACGAGGCTTTTGTCAACTAAAGCCAAGATATTTAATAAAGGTAAACTCTCCCAAAGAAGTATGTCTGCCTCCTCCAGGCACTTGATTCCTGGCAAAACCTCGCTTTCTCAAAGCCCAGCTTCAGCGGGATGTCATTCTGTGGCCCCGGGTACTGAGCAGTCTTAGCCTGGGTCTGGTGCGTCTTGTGCCCTGGCATCGTAAATACCCGACATGGAAGGGGGCTCCATATCAGAAGCCCTGAGCCCTCAGTGCTGCCCACAACGCCAACACTGGTGGCGTGGCACCCTGCTGGGCCTGAACCGGAGTCAGCGTCAGAGCAATGGAAGGGAGCCCGAGTAAGCCCAGCCATTGCCCATCAAGTCCGGATTTACTCTTGATTTGGTCCTAAGTCCACAGCAACTGTTATGAAGTGATGGCATCTATAACTCCGTAAGTAGCCCTAAGAGAGTCTACGGATAACACCATTCAGTAGTTCATTCATTCTTATAGCCAATTAAGTGCTAGGCACCTTCCTAAGACTATAGTAAAGGCAGAAAATCACCTCCATGCATACTTCATGTCTCTGTGAGGAAGGCTCATCCTTAGCACACTGAATCAGAATGACTGCAGAACGACACGATAGTGCTTTGAGAGATAATACATTCTGCATGACTCTTGAAACCAGACCACACTGCCTCGGTTCAGATCAGCTTTGTGATCTTGGGACAGTTACGCAACCTCTCTGTGCCTCAGTTCCTTTCTCTGGAAAACGAGATAACGATGCCTGTCTGGCAGGGTTGTTAGCACGTTTAAATGAGTTAATATACGTAAGGTACTTAAAGCAGGGCAGGAACTGGAGTGAGCTTATGACCTGGGCGTTAGCTTGTCATGCTTATTAAGTAATGGGATATGACCAAAGTCAAGCGTGGGAGGCCAGTGTCCTGAGGGACAGGTGGTGGCCAGGGGCATTTGAACTAAGTCCTGAGGTGAGACCCCAGTTAGGTGAAGAGTCTGGAGCAAGGGACAGGAGGTAAAGGTGTTTGGGTGCTGATCTGATTGAGTCATTTCCTATGGCCTGCAGTCCTCAAGGGTCCTTCTGCGTGTCCCTGCAGATGACAACGGAGTGTGCTGGCTGGCTTCCGGGGCTCCGGGGCTCGTGTGGAAGTGAGGCAACAGGGCTGCCAAGGACAGGGCTGCACGAGGCCACCTCCAAGGAGCTCAGTGAGCTGGCCCTGAAGATGTGAGTCCTCTCCCGATGCCTCTCACCACTTGGTATCAAACCTGAAGCGGGATCAGGGTGGGGGCTCTGCCTGCATCTGGCTACACAGCCCAAGGCAGAGGCAAGGGTCCCACACAGCAAAGACTGACAAAGGTACACTAGCTGCAGGACATCCACACAGCATTTCCCATAGCGACTCCTTCTACAGTCCCAGATACACTGAATTAAATTCCCTCGGGCCCTTCGCTAGCTGGAGAAGGAAGTTCAGAGATTACTGTTAACATGCACACAGCCTTTCCTTCCTTTTTATAAAATTACCGAAATAGGCCAAGTATGGCTATAGCTGCTCAGGAGTAAACCGATCAGATGGCCACTAGGCTGCTCCGATCCTGTGAGCTTCACCTGCTTCACTTCTGTTCGCTCTGTTGGGTCTTTAAAACTCCTGTTGCCAGGCCCGTGGTGCACGCCTTCAATTCTAGCTACTCTGGAGGCCGAAGTAGGTGGATCACAAATCTAAGGCCTGCCTAGTGTGCAGAGTGAGTTCCAGGCCAGCGAGGGCAACTTTGACACCTGTCTAACAATTTTAAACAATTGGAAAAGACTGGGGTTCAGGAGCAGAGCGCAGGGTTGGCATGCAGGAGTCCTGGGTCACCCCTCAGAGCAGAGCGCAGGGTTGGCATGCAGGAGTCCTGGGTCACCCCTCAGAGCAGAGCGCAGGGTTGGCATGCAGGAGTCCTGGGTCACCCCTCAGAGCAGAGTGCAGGGTTGGCATGCCGGAGTCCTGGGTCACCCCTCAGCACCGAAACCCTCATGTTAAATGACAGATACTGGGATTGTCAAGAGGGCCTGGCTTGTTTTTCCTTTTTTTTGTTTTTTTCCTTTCTTTCCACTCCTCCTTTTATCACCCCCCCCTCTTCCCTCTCTTTTCCTTTTTTTTTTTTTTTTTGCTAGGGATTGACCCCAGGGCCTCTGCACCCTATACTCGGCTCACCCCTGAGCTCTACTTCAGCCCCAGGCTCTAGACCTTGTGGCCAGCCTGGTGTTAGAGCCAGTGATGCTGCTGTAATAATGTTTCCCACCCTTTCAGCTCTGGGGAGACTTGGGGAACCTGGACCTAGACCAGGACTTCTCAACTTCTCTGTACCTAGGAGTCATCCCTGGGTCTTATTGCAATATGAGCATTGACTCAATAGGTACTGTACGAGCCCATTCTTCTGTAGTTACGGCAAGCTCCCGGGGTACAAACAGTGTTGGGTCCCTTCTGGGGATGACCACCTAAGCAGCCAGGATTTATTCATTTTGAATCAATTGGAAATACTGGGATTAAATACCCTAGGTTGGGTTTCTGTTGTAGTCAAGACCATGACCAAAAGCAATATGGAAAGGATTTACCCATTTTTTCTCACAGGTTGCAGTCCATCATTGAGGTAAGTCAAGGCAGGAACTGAAGCAGAGACCATGGAGGGTTGCTGCTTACTGGCTTGCTCCTCCCCATGGCTTACCCAGCCCTCTTTCTTGTGTAGCCCAGGACCACCTGCCCAGGGATGGCACCGTCCCAAGCGGGCTGGGCAACCCACATCAATCAAGAAAATGCCCCACTAGCCTGCCTACAGGTCATTCTGATGGAGACATTTTCTCAATTTAGATTTCCTCTTTCCATAAGACTGTAACGTGTGTCAAGTTGAAAAAAACCAACCCTGTACTAATTATAATAGGCAGGAAATAATAATAATGCAATAATTCTGTTGGTTGGGAGCTTTGGTTTGTAATGACTTTTTGCTGAAGGGGAATATTTCAGAAAGGTGAGAGATACATGAGACAAATGGCAAGACAGATAACAAAACCCAGGCCTCCCGGACTGTTAGAGGACGTCTCCAACTACTATAAATGAACTTTTAATTCCACTATTACTAATGAAGTTTAAATGTTCAGTACAGGGATGACTCTGTAAGCTTAGTGGTAATAAAAGAAAGAGGGAAAATAAAAGGGGAAAATATTTTATTTTAAAAATTATAAATATGAGAACCAGATGTGATAATGCATGTCCGTAACCCTAATATTTGGGAGGTAGAGGCAGGAGGACCAGGAAATCAAGGCTAGTCTGGGCTACATGAAACCCTGTCTCAAAACAACAACAAACAAATGAACAATGTACTCACTACAAAAGTAATCAAAAGAAATGCGAAAAGTACAAAGAAAAATTCCCAGCCAGGAATGGTAACACGTTCCTATAGTCCCCTAGTACTTGGAAAGCAGAGGCAGGAGGATTGCTGCAAGTTTGAAGCCAGTCTGGTCTACATAATGAGTTCTGTGCCAGCTAGAGATACATAGAAAGAACTTTTCTAAAAAGAAATTTCCCTAAGAAAACCAAGGTGCAGGTGCAGGACCCAGCCCTACACGGGAATGCCAGGGTCTCTTACTCCAGCCCACCCCAGATAGCCTTTTGCCAAGCTGGTGAGTGAAACCTGGTATCTCGCGGCTGAGTTCTGTTTGTGAAATTCACCAGTGTTCATTTGTTTATTGCTTATTCACATTTCTCTTGGGCCCCAACCCTCGATCTGTGTTTGTAACTCTGAAACCTGTTGATCTGAATGGGGGCAGGCAGTTGGAAAAATAGGAAGGGTGCATAGTGATGGTGTGGAAATCTTTATTCTGTTGAGTGCTGCGACACTGGGGATAGGAGCACGTGCACGTGAGTCACGCGGTAAAGGGTCAATAGCAGCTCAGCAGCTTGCTCTCCTGTGACCTTGCCAAGTTCTCTGCGTATGATTGTACTCACCACTAAAGTGGAGATAGCAGAGAGAGGAGGAAAGTCACAGAGAAGACTGTATGAGATCTGGAACACAACAGGAGATCAACAAACACTATAGTTGCTTCTGAAAAGGGGGAAAAATACTGAAGCCCTTCGGAAAAGTTAATGAGCAAATAGGATGTGAACTGAAAAATCGTGAGCAGGAAAGAAAACCATCAAATAAATGCAAGCAAAGTGTTCACCTCCTTTGATACTAGAAAAGATGCTAATTAACGCACCCCCCTCAACACACACAGATACTTTAAAGTTAGTGAAAACATTTCCAAGAGATAATTCTTGGTACTGAGAAGGGTGTGGTCAAGCCCATCTGCCCACATTGTTGGCAGCTGTGTAATCCAACGTGAAACTTGTAGAAAGCAAGCTGGCAGAACGTGTCATCACACAAACACGCTCAAAACCTTTGGCCCAGATGTTTCCTCAGGAAGTAATTCAAAATGTGGAAAAACCTACTCGTTCAGTAATGCTTGTGCTAGCATCGTTTATGGTGGTGGAAAAGGGACATCTCTGCTCTGTTTGCAGGAAGGGTAAGACCCCAGTCGAACTACAAGGTGGGCACTGGTGGCTCTTTCAACTCAGCAGTGCCATCTTACGTGTTTAAGGTGTTCGTGTGTGTTTCCATCAGTTAGGCTGTCGGTAGTCTCTAGATCTTGCATTAATTCATGTGTGAATAAATTTCTTTGAGGGGAAAAAAAACAAAAAACAAACTTTGAGCTGGAGTAGCCAGTGGTCAGACTGACTTAAAAATTATCTTCTGGAGGCCGGGAGACAGCTCAGTGGGTAAAAGTGCTGGGTAAGCCTGATGACTCAGATTTGATCCTGGGACCCACCTGATGTCGGGGCATGGATCCATAATCCCAGCTTTCCACCAGAGTGACAGGAGAGTGACCCCGGCAGGCTGACCAGCCTGGACTCCACATGGCATCAACAAGAGAGGCCTGGTTCAGCAAGGAGGAAGATGGGGTGTGACTCTTGAAACTTGTCTTCTGGCCTCCACATGTGCACTGTGGCATGTGTGCGCGCGCGCGCATGCACACACACACACACACACACCGCCCCAATCATGCACACACATGTACAGGCATGCACACACACTCACGCACACACATGCACACACACACATGCATGCACACATGTGCACACACACGCACATGCACTCTCTAAATAAATAACTTGAAGAACACCTTCTGGGATAGGGCTGTAACCAGTGGCAGAACACTTGCCTCACACACATTCATTCCATCCTTGCAACAAAAGAAAAATCCCTAAAACTTCCCAAATCTGTTCATCCTGGGGTGGAGGGTGGACTTTGGAAATAAGGTGGGCATGGGGGAAGGGAGAGTACTCCAGAATTCAAGATATTTTTGGAGGAAGGAAAAAAACCCATAAGACTGAAGCTTCCCTTTCCTAAAGCAGGCCAGGAAAGGCTGGGTCCACAGTGAGAGACATCAGAGCTAAGTGTGGGCTCCTTCCTCTGGTCCCCCTGGGCTCCACTTCCTGTAAGAGTTGCCTGGCAACTGTCGCTGGTCCTGATGTGGCGAGGTCATCCATGTCTGAGCTGAGCACCGAGTTGTGCTTTGTGGCACAGGAGAATCCTAACCGTGCCTGGGGAAGGCAGGCTTGCGCAGATGGTGACGCACCATCCACACTGGGCTCCTTGGCTGGGGAGGGCTTCTTGCTGCTATTGGAAGGATGGGTGGAAGGGAGTGGCTGGTTCATAATTCCAGCTGAACTCAGTTACTGATTAGCCATGGAAGCATGGATCTCAGAGCTGGGCTCCCCCTTACCTGAAAATCTGCCATTGCTGTTTTTTTTTTTTTCCCTTTCCTGTAGAGAGCATCAAAATCCTTGCAGACGTTTTAAAATGATGAACATGCCTCACCCCCCTACCATGCTAGCATTGCTGGGGGAAGAGTGGTCTGGTAGGAGCCATGCTTTCAAGTCTCCCAGGTGATTCTGAGCACTCCTAGGGAGGAGTGTCACAGCATGCACAGCATGGTCAGCAGGCCAGAGATTCCCCAGCATCACTCTCCACACTGCAGACTAGCTCTCACTTCCACTGCTATCTGTGGTGAGCAAAAGTCTTTCCTGGAGTTGGGGAGATGGCTCAGTAGGTACACTTGCTGTACAAGCAGAAGCACCCCACCCCCACTCCCACCCCTACAAAATGCACAGCATGGCTACTGGTGTCTGTATCCCTACCATTTGCAGGTAGGTGTGTGTGTGTGTGTGTGTGTGTGTGTGTGTGTGTGTGTGTGTGTGTGTGTGTGTGTAGAGAGAGAGAGAGAGAGGAGAGAGAGAGAGGCAGGATGACTCTGGGTGCTCACTGGTCAGCCAGCCTAGCAGAAATGGCAACCTTCTGGTTCAGTAGGAGACAGTAAGGTGGAGAGCAGTGGCCCCTGGGTGTGTGTGCACTGACATACTTGTTTTTGTGACTGTAGCACGCGCAGTGTTTCCTATTGGGTCCCACCCGAGCCCCTCAATCTCACCGGAAACAGGCCTCATTCTGCTTCTCAGGGCAGACCTTCGAATCCCTAAGGAAGAAGTCCTCCAGCATTAACAAGCTGTAAAGCTATAAAACCCTAGCTCTGAAAACACCCACTGGAACAACAGTTGGCCTATGTTGTTTCAGGACATTGTAGCATTTATCAGTTAGGAGAGGCACAGCCTCCGAGTGCCGAGCTCAGCTGATTTACCTGGGAAAGGTCAAGAACCAAGGAGCGAGGAGCTGTTTTGCAAGCACTGTATAAGTACATAATGAGCTCCAGTAAGAGCGGGTGACAGGTCTGGAGGAGTGCTGCTTCCTGTTAGAAAGCGCTCCTGCATGGGAGCCACCAGTCAGAGAGCTTTATTAAGTTTCCGCCTCTAGAAAAACAAACAGCGTGGGGCTGGGCTAGAAGGGAACATGCCTTGCTGGTGTGGACTAGTGCTTCAAGCCTCCATGGCCGACTGCAACTCTGAGCTCCCCTTTAAACAGGGTGCCACCAAAGCTTACTCACTCAGACAGCCCAGGCTTGTGATTTGTAGTGTATTGAATTCATTAGCAATCCAGATTTGGGATCCTTTAAAAAAAAGGGGGGGGGGAGGGTCATTAGTTCTAATGAGATCTTTTGACATTTATAAAAGATTTTGATTGCTGGGCGTGGTGACACGCCTTTAATCCTAGGAGGGGCAGGGAGGTCTCTGTGAGTTAGAGGCCAGCCTGGTCTACATAGTTCCATAGTGAGACAGTGACTTAATTTTTTTTTTTTTTATTAAGCATTAAAGTTCCAACTGTTTCTTTTCCAAACTCCTAGTCTAAGTCCTACCAAAAAAAAAAAAAAAAAAAAAAAAAAAAAAAAAAAAGTCAGTCCTGGCTGGGACTAGTGTGCCAGGGTCAGTTTTTAAAATGAACACAGCCCAATGTAAAGGATGCAAGTGAATCCACTGCGGAGAGTCACAACAGACACCACCTAGGAACTGAAATCTTGGCAACCTCCAGAGTAGTCCTGGGGAATTATTAGCTGAAGGGAAAGCTGCTCACTCTTCATTAAAAGCCTCGATTTGCTGTCTTCAATGAGTTGTGTCCTTTGTGAAGCTTGGTGATACACAAATTGGAAATTGCCTAAATGTAAATATGCTGATGTGACATATGAGTGCGTGTCCCCAAGTGGTATTTCTGGTGCAGAAGTTTGGATTGGGGAGCATATGTTAACTGCTCCATCTTGCTGAAAAATCTGTCTTCTCCGGTAGGATTGCTCTTGGCTGTTCTGTTTGGCCAGAAGATCTTAGTGCAAAAAGGAGTTTAAAAGCAGCAGAGATGTGTAATTGATGCGTTGGACTGTACTCACTTGAACTGCATCCAAGTTTTCCACTCAGAGAGCAGATGTTCACAGGCCCCAGAGGCGGAGGGTGGAGAGAGAAAATGAGGTGTGAGAAAATATGACTCAGGAGGAGAGCATGTTTTTCCAAGAGGAGGAAAGAGCTAGAAAGCGCCTGACTTTCCAGTCCCAACCCCAGGAATCCCAAATGGGGTCCAGTCTCCACCAGCAGTGGACCCAGACACAGCAGGATGGAACAAAATGTGTTTGCTCAGCAATGTGTCAAGTTCTTCAATTGGCAGTGGGCAGACCTGTCCCACCTGCACCAGAACGTCCTGGACACTGAGCCCTTCACGCCAGAACGTACACTTTCCTCCCGGGGTTGTTACTGTCTCCCCGGGCTGAGCAAGAGCCTTAAGAGCTGTTACTAATTAAAATTCTTTTGGAGGAGTTAGAACCTGTGTGGAGGGAGGCTGAAGCTTCACAGGCTGGGAAGCCTCCTGATTGCACTGCGTCTTTCTGATGCCCCCTGGTGGCCGTATGCTAGTAAGGCGAGCTCCAGGCTCCTAGCCGTTAGCACACTCAGACGTTCACAAAACCCACTTCATTGGACCCGTCCGTTTAGCTTGTACTTGAGAATCAGAGTGATGTGACCCAGTACTAATGTATAGCATGCTTCTTCTCCAAACAAGAACTGTTCTGAGCCAGCTGTGGTGACTTGGCCTGAAGTCTTAGCACTCTGGAAGTCAGGGGCAGGAGAATTGCTGTTACAGGCCAGCCTGAACTAGCGTGAAACCTTGCCTGAAAAATAAATCAACAACAACAACATCCCCTAAACCCAAAAAACTAATCTTGACATGGCATTATGAAGAAAACATCAATTCTTATCATTATATACTGCAAATTCCTTTTTAAAATACATATTCTCTTTACATTTTAAACACACACTATGTGTTTAAGCATGTACCACGGTATACATGTGGAGATCAGAGGTCAGCTTGTAGGTGTCAGTCCTCTCCCTCCATGATGTAGGTTCTGGGGATCAAACTTAAGCCATTAGACTAGATGGCAAGTGACCTTACCTCCCCTAAACTATTTCACCAGCCTGGAGAATATCAGACACTTAACATCTCTCTGATGTTGTCTTTTTAATTTTAGGAAACAGAAAATTGAGAAAAGGGGTCACAAAAGGACCAACTGTGGGAAGTCTTTCAGTACTGTCCATGAAAAAACACCACACCAAGATTCTCCTCTTGGTAAGTGAAGGGGATGGGGTGTACATAGTTGTTAAAGATCCCTCTCTGCTGGGTCTGCTCACAGTGAGTACCAGCTGGCTATCTGCCATTCTAAGAGCATGGCATTTGACTAGGATGGTCTATTTTCACAATGTGAAGAACCAGCAATGGGTTATTTAACTAAGGAGTAGCTCAGCAGAGCGCGGAGCCAGTGCATGCTTCTGGACGGTCACTGTGCCAGTCACCATGCTCTGAGCAAGACCTGTAACTGCGCCTGGTAAGGTACCAGCCGCGTGGGAGGTGCCGCTGACTCACACAGATGCAGGTCACAGAAGCAAAGAAAGCCTGGGGTGGCAGACAAAGAGAGCATGTGTATGTGGGAGCTGATGACTTTAGTCGTAAGATCTTTGCTCCAAAGACACTTTAAAACAGAGAAATGTACCCTGGCCAAACTGCTGAGGGTGATAGAGAGGTGGCCTGGAGGCCTGCCTGCTCGGAGCTTGCCACCATCAGTGGAACCAACCGTCCTCATAGCTGAGCTGGAACTGCACGGTGGAGAGCTGACACAGCATGCTCGTGAGCATGCTCCCTGTGCCCAGAGCCTTGCCTGCTGCTCAGCATTGTTAGATCCCACTTGGCGTTGAACTGACCTCTCTGAGGATGGTATATTTTCAAATAGTAGGTTTGGAGGGCTGGGCAGATGGGTCAGGGTGAAGACTGCTTGCTGTTCTTGCAGGGAATTAGGATTTTGTTCCCAGCATTCAAGTTTGGGTGGCTCACAAGAAATATGATGCCCTCTTCTGGTCTCCATGGACATCTGTGCTCGCTCGGGCCTGCGCACACACACACACACTTCAAATAATAGGCTTCGTGGACTGAACACTTGCTAAGCTCAATGCTTATACTAGAGTTTTCAAAGCCTTTCAAGGAGGTCTTCCCTTATCCAAAAAGGCCAGTACAGTAACACTTCGGTGGGGATGCAGCCTGGCATCCAGTTCTCTCTATGAAGCCAAGGACAGTTACCAAAGCAGAAAATGACCTCATTCTTCTTGTTAACTTTGGGTTTTATTTTACTGAAAATATATTACTTTGTTAACATGAGATGGAGTTATTACTTTTATTTTCAAAGGGAAAGCCTTGCTATGTTGCCCAGGCTGTCCCTAAAGTCCCAGACTCTCTTGCTTCAGCTAGGTAGTTGGGATGATAGGCAGGTGGCACTGTGCCCACTTCTTTGTTGCTATCACTGAGATGCAGAGCACTGAGCTCAGGGCTTCACACAAGCTAAGCAAGAGTTCTGCCACTGGCCTGCACCCAGACTTAGCTATTTTTAAAATGAAATAATAAACTATTTGTAATGTCTTAGTTGAAGCCAAAAAAAAAAAAAATCCTCAGAACTGTTCATTTAGCCATAGGAAGATCTGGATACTGATATGTTTTACAACTTACATTTCAAGATACCTCTGTGAATCTGTCTGTAACTGGGGGACTAAATATTCTATGATGATTTTCTTACTTGAGTCTCATTTAGTCCAGACTAACTTCGACTTCCTATGTAGCCTTGAACTCTGATCCTGCTGCCTCTGCCTCCAAAGTGGTAGGATTATGGGTCTGAGCCAACATGCTTGCCTTGACGAGAATATTTTTTTTTCTTTTTTTCAGTTACAGAGTGTCTGGTGTCTGGCTGTCCTGGAAATTACTCAGTAGACCAGGCTGATCTCAAACTCATAGAGATCTGCCTGCCTCTGCTTCCTGAGTGCTGTGATTAAAGGCATCCACCACCACTGCCCTACTGGGAAGAATTTTTTATGGTATTTAAATGGTTTATTTTCTGATCTGATAAATATATAAAAACCATGTGAACACAAGTTATTTAAGGCCCTTTAAAAAGATGTATTTATTTGCTTTTTTATTTGTTTGTTTGGGGCAGGGTCTCCCTACATAACCCTGGCTGTCCTGCAACTCACTCTATAGACCAGGCTAGCCTTGAACTCCTAAATCTTCCTGCCTCTGCCTCCAGAGTGCTGGGATTAAAAGTATGTACCACCACACCTGGGTTATTTTTCTGTGTATGAGTGTTTGACTGTGTCTATGTATGCACATTACACACTTGCCTCACACTGGTGGAAGCCAGAAGAGGCCATCAGATCCCCTGGAACTGACGTAACAGATGGTTGTGAGTTGCCATGTGGGTGCTGGAAGCTGAACTTGGGTCTTCTGCAAGAGCAGCAAATGCTCTTAACTGTTGAGTCATCTCTCCAGCCCTTTGGGCAGTTGATTTTAGTATAAAGGGCACTGACATAGTACAATTTAATTATTATACCACCTTTCAAGATGGGAATTATCTGTGTTTTACAGATAAGGAAATACAACTCAAGAGAAATGAACTCACCTGGGTCAAAGACCTCTTGTGTTAGTTATCTACCACTTCATAACATTGTATCCCAGAACCTAATGACTCAAGACAGAGACCATTGTTATCTGACAGTTTCTGTGGTTTGGCACTGGAGAGCAAGCTGGCTGGCTGGTTCAGGCACAGAGTTCCCTGGGAGGATGTCTGTCAGGGCTGAACTGGCCTGAAGGCTCGACTAGGGCCAGAGGATCTGTCTCCAGAGTGGGTCACTCCCCTTCAAAAGGCCACTATGTTTGTTATTGGGATATGACAGCCAGCTTCCCTACAAACAAAGGGAAGAGAGAGAGAGACAGACAAAGGGAAGAGAGAGAGAGAGCGAGAGAGCGCCTGAGACTAGACTGTCATTACTGCTTTGTTAGACATGAACCCATTCTCAAGGAAGAGAGGGATTAGACCACATTTTCCTCTCCCTCTGTGGTCTGGAGACAGAACCCAGGGTGTTGTGTATGCCAGACAAATATCCTATTATTGAACCCTAGCCCAGGTGCCATCTTTCAAACCAAGTGACATGGTGGGCATGGTGGCACATGCCTTTAATCCCAGCACTCAAGAGGCAGAGGCAGGTGGGTCTCTGTGAGTTTAAGGCCAGCCTGGTCTACAGAGTGAATTTCAGAACAGCCAGGGCTATGTAAAGTGACTCTTTTAAAAATAGAGTGTCAAAGAATTCATGTAGATATTTTTAACCATCACAGCTAATAAGTGGCAGAGCCAGGCTTCAACCTCAGGTTTTCCTTTTTTTTTTTCTTTCTTTTTGACACAGGGTTTCTCTGTTAGAATTCTGGCTGTTCTAGAACTCACTCGGTAGATCAGGCTGGCTTAGAACTCACAGAGATCCATCTGCCTCTGCTTCCTGAGTGCTGGGATTAAAGGCATGTGCCACCACCACCCAGCTCAACCCCAGGTTTTCAAATACCCCATTTGTGACTCATGCTTATGAGCTTCCCTGCCTGGCCTTGTACTTCTAATCACTCTGGTCCTCCCTGGCATCTCCACAGCCCACAGTGTGCCCAGAAAGTTCTAGATCTGTACCAGGTACACATGCCCTCTGCTCCTAATGTCTCAGGTCAGGCAAACTTACCACTTGGATTCTTCTCTGATCTCCTGAATAATATATAGGAGAACTATCTTTGCAGTCACCTGGATGACAGAACAAAAAGTCTTGTCCCTAACAGGATCTGAGTTGAGGAATGTGGGTGCACTGGGACATATCTGGTGAGGGGCAACAGCTACAAATGCAGGATTGTCCCATAACCCAGTAGACTGAATTTCCACAGACGTTCAGATCTTTCCTAAGTGTCTGTGTGGCCTGGGTACATCTGGGGACTTTCATATCACAGAGAGAGATCCCTGTTGTCAGCAAGGGGTTGGAGGTGATCCCCTCGGCTGGAAACTGGGAAAGGAAAGTCCCCTTTGGTGCCTCAGGCACACTTATCATGACTATGCTCAACAAACCTACGTGCTGCATACCGTTTTAGGTTCTGATCCAGGGCCCAGCTTCTGTTCTGATGCTGGTGCTGTACTACAGAACAAGTGTGCGGACTGTGGCGACAAGATGCAGAGCTCCCAGAAAGTCTGCAGTAAAGAATCACTGAGAGGTGAGACCTACTCAGGGGCTCCAGAAAGGGTGGGTAGGGACAGTCGTCATCCCCAGGCAGGGAGCTGGGTTTTCAACCTTTTCCTTTTAGAATTTCGTTATAGATATGACACTCCAGGGCAGGATGACTTAAATCACAATGGAGGCTATACCTTCATCCAGTCCCACTTCTCACTTGAAAATAAAATGTCTTCACCTTGTAAGTATATCTCCTGTATGACTCTGTCTGTGTCGATAACCGGGTCCCCCGGGGGCCCTCTGGATGGCTGCTGGGTCTCCTGCACCCACAGCACACTCCCACATTCAGGTCTGCACGTGGGTGGCAAGAGGCTGAGCAGGACTTGGGAAATGCTGCTGGTGGGAGTGGTGAGCATGTGCTCTGCACAGAGACTGCCTGCCTTCACTACCTCTATCCCTACACAGGGTGTCCAGAGTTTTTAGATGCTTTAGATATGGTCACATTAATTTCCAATTCGGACATTTGCAATCTTTGAAAAAATTGAAACCCCACATTTATTTATAAAGATGACCAAGGCACAGCACCTCCCTCCCAAGAAGTTCCTAGTTAAAAAGGACTTGGGCCCAAGAAAGAAAAGCTCAAAGCAAATAGTAAGTATTGAGAGCAAGGCCAAAGAGTGTGTGGCACGGGGAGCAAGAAGCAGCATCTTGCTTCCCTCCCGCAGCCAGCCACGCCCACTTCCCTGGAGGAGGCACAACCTGCCGCTCATCCCTTTAGAATTCTTCCTCTCTGAGTCAAGCTCTCTGGGGCAAGCACCGGGCAGAACGTTTCTTGCTTTTCCCACCTGCCAATGCCCAAGACCAAAGAATGCCATTTTCTTGACTTAATTAGGTCTTCTCCCACCCACCCCAGCTGACAAATCCTCCAATTGGACATATTCTTCCAAAGTGAGTCACTATGATGCTGCAGAAGCCACATAGTGGATTTCTTTACGATTGTCTTGGTCTTTGGGCCTCTCCCCCCGAACCCCCCTCCTCCGATTCCCTCTCCCCCCGAACTCCCCTCTACCGTTCCCCTCTCCCACTCTTTCTTCATCATCTTCTATGGTTGGTGTTCGAGATGGAAGCTGGAGCCTCACACATGTAAGACATGCTTGATTACTGGCTTGTTCTAATACACATATGAGGAATGCCACAGAATCACTGAAGTGAGATCCTGAACTCCTTTAGAAAACATACAGTGGCTCAGAGAGCACACACCACAGGAAGCAGCTTCCTTCAGTCCTGGAAGAGAACCTTCAGTAAAGGAGCTGACGGAAATGACTACCAGGTGCCGCCTCTGAGAGACAGTGTGATGTCCTGGTGTCGGCGTGCAGACCGGTCTAGGACTGAATCCCGAGAGCCTGTGCTCACTCGTTTCAAGTATTTGTTTCCAGTAAACCCCAAAGCTCCATTTGGAGCAACTGACAAGCTGAGATTGATTCATTAGCATCTGTGCTCCTGACCCACGCTGGGTCCAGATGCCTAGACCCGTCTTCTGGCATCCACCCTGTCTCCTGCATCTGAGGGCAGCCTCTGCTGAATTTCCTTGTCTGGTGGGATCCTCTGGAAGGGAGCAGAGCCTCACTATGAGACCCCAGTGACTACAGGACAGGAGTCTTGGAGACAGAGGGATGAAGAGGAAGAAGGAAGGGGAAGGAGAAAGGGAGGTCCCTGGCAACCATTGTATTAATTTTCTCACTGCAGTCATAGTCACCTTTCCTCCTGCTGCCTTGAGGGAGGATTTGTTGTGACTCATGGGCTGAAAGGGTGAAGACCATCACAGTGGAGAAGGCGTAGTGGTAGGGTGGGGGCTGGCAAGCAGAGCACTGGCTGGAATCGGAGCCAGCCTATAACCCATAACATCTACCTCTCGGTGATCTACTTCCTCCAGTCCCGCCACCACCTAAGGGTCCTCTAAATCCTGAAACATCTCCATCAGCTGGCAACCAAGGGTTCGGAAGCGAAAGGGGCTAGGGGTGGGGGCGGCAGAGCATTTCATACGCACAGCGTAACAGACAGTGCAGATTTCCCCCACTGACTTGTCTTTTCCTTTCCCTGGCTGTCTCCTTGGTTTCCATGGTGATTTTCCTGTTTCTCTTCATCATTTAGTTTCTCCTCTGGAATTGTCTTAATAATTCAGTGGTTAGTTTCTGACTCCAAAAATCTTTACTCCTCAAGCTGGTGAAGAGTCTAGAATTCATTTGGGTTTTCACCTTTTGGAAGCTATACCTTGCATTTATTAGCTGAGGCAGTACCCCACAGAAGCTGAAAACCATACCAGGTCACGTAGTGAACACCCAGGGAATACAAATTCTTGGTCTCTATTTGCTAATAAACAAACAATTATTTATTATTTATTTATTTATTGTTTGTTTGTTTGGTATTTTGAGGCAGGGTCTCACTCTCTAGCCCAGGTTGGCCTTGAGCTTGTGGCAACTCTCCTGCCTTAGTCTCCTGAGTTCTCTTAGACTTTTATGCCAGAATTTCATGTTGGTCATCATGGTTCACACCTGGAATACCAGCACTCAAGAGAACCGCTGTGAGTTCAAGGCCAGCCTGGGACATAGAGTGAGACTGTCTCAACGAACCAGAAGTAGGGCCAGTAAGATGGCTCAGCTGCCAAAGGAGCTTGCTGCCAAGCCTGGCAACGTGAGTTCAATCCCTGGGACTCACTGGAGGGAGGGCTGACTCCTGCAAGTTGCCCTCTGACCTCTCCACATGAGCACAGTGGCGTGTGCGCACCTGTGCAAAATAAGTCAATAAATGGAATAAAAATTTAAAAATGAAGTTGAGTTTCGTGAATTCAGAATTCTCAGAGGAAAACTGTTTTCTGTGTTCCTTAAATAGTTGTTAAATTTTTACAAATGATGTCATCCAAGCTGCAAAGTTGAGGAAATGACACAATCCTGCCATCTGGAGGTTTTTTGATTGTTTTGGGTTTTTGTTTTGTTTTCCCTTTTTTGGCAGGCTCTCACTTTGTGTCCCTGGCTGCCTTGGAACTTTTGTTGTGTACCAGGCTGACACAACTCAAAGATCTGCGGAGTCCATTTTTGATACCCTGAATTTAATCACAGCTAACATTTTTCAGCTTGTTCAAAATCAAAATGGATCGGTTCCCAGAGAGTGAACTCAGAACCCTTTCAAGAGGAACACGACTCCACGGCAGGGTAAGTGTTTACTAACAACAAAAGCAGAGCCAGTGTGGCAGCTCATGGCCATCACTTCTAAACTTGAGAGGCCAAGGCAGGAGGCTTACCAAAAGTCTAGTCTGGCCAACATGGTGATTCTGAGGCCAGTGTGGGATCCAGAATAAGAATCTGTCCTAAAAATTCAACACATACGCATGCACGCATGCACACACACACACACACACACACACACACACACACACACACACAATCACACTTCATTATTCAGGTGCACACTGCACCATTAACTACCTGGATAAGATTAGCCTGCCCCAGGCTGTCACTGGTAGAGCTGGGGTTCAGGCCTAGGCCTATCTGGTGTTACTCAACCATTTACTTGTTCGTTTAGCCAGTGTTTAAGTGCTGAAGGCAGACACTGTGCTAGGCGCTGACTGAGACAGCTGTAATCTGCCCCAAGAGAAGCTGTGAGTGTCAGAGAGGAACATGCAGACTGCTACGGACTTAATTTGGGGTTTGGGAACCGGAGCACAAAGTAAAAGTCTGAATGAACAATCAGAGGACGTCAGGATAGGTGTGAGGGACGTTCTAGACAAGGCTTTTTGAGGAGGAAAGGCCCTTGGGCAAGTTCAGGAACCTGCCAGTGTCGAGAACCCAAAGGGAGGGGGAGGGGCAGGGGCAGGGGCAGGGGCAGGGGCAGGAGGAAGCAGGCAAAGGCAGCTTCTTCAGATCTTCAGAACGACAGGAAAGGGAGGGACTTCTAGAATGGGGAATTTTGTAGAATTGTAACAGATCCTGGAGTAGTCAGGCCTAGTGGCTCATATCTGCAATACCAGCATTCAGAAGGGTTAGGTAGGAATTTCAGCCAGCCTGGATAACAGTTATCCAAACTGTTATCCAGTGAGTTCCAGGCCAGCTGGAGAAAGTCTAAGAAAAAAGAAAAGAAAAGAAAAAAAGGAAAGGAAAAAAAGGAAAGGAAAGAAAACTCACTGTAGCTAGTGAGAAACGAGCAGCGGGTTAGAGGAGCAGAAGCTGGAGCACAGGGCCAAATAGGACAGAAATGGGAGAGTTCACTGGGATCACTTAGCTTGACTCTGTGTGGGGAGAGAAGCTGTGCTGGGAACCACTGAGGACAGAGCCAGCAGCAGGGCAAGTGGCAACCGTCCAGGCTCTGCACCAGATGACTCAAGCCTGAGCAGCTACCCGGAAAACAGTATTTGAAGTCAGGCATGGCAGGGCTCGCCTGTAATCGCAGCTCCCAGGCTGAGGCATGAGCATGGGTGAGTTTTGAGGCAAGCTTGGGCTACAGAGCAAGCGTCAGGACAGAGGGGCTTCATGATGAGACACTGTCTCAAAACAAAACAAACAACAAAACCCCATCAAAACAAGGGGCTCACATCAGGTGGATCACAAATGCCTGAAACTCCAGCTCCAGGGTCCTCTTCTGGTCTCTGTGCATACTCTCATGCTAGTTCGAGCGTACGCACACACAAATCATTAAAAAAAGAAAACCAAACTAACAAAAGAATGTAGTTTTAGAGACTTCGTGGGTCTATGTCATGGCTCTGTCCTTGGAAAGGTTACTTATCCTCCTGAGCCTCTATTTTCTTGGGTGTAAAATGGGAATAATAGGACCAATTTCATCAAGACTATTTATAAAACACCAAGAATGGTATTTGGCTTAAAAGTATAGTGGGTTTCAAAGTAAAACCAATAAGACAAAAGCAGAGTGGGGACTCTGGCAGGAGGAGAGGGAGCTAGGAGAATGGGAGGAAGAGAAGGTAGAGAGGTAAGTGTCATTGGAAAGCATTGGATGAATGCATCATATACAGGAAGTTGTCAACAAATTTTAAAAGACTTAAAACAAGTACTCAGCAATGGCGTTCAGCCTCCTCAAGGCAGTGAGTGACTCCATTCAGGTGGAGGATGCCCAAGGCCTTGCCTTTCCCACTGTGCCACTCTGTAGCAGCAGGCTACAGTCTTATACCCTCTGTTTAGGGAAAGAGAAAGAAAGGACAGAAAGAAATCTTCACTGCTTTCACACGCAGCCTTGATATAGAATTAGAGAAAGGTAGAAACCTTCACAGCCTCTTTTAGGCTGTCCTAAGCTTGAAGAGGACTAGCTGACAGTGAGTCAGACTGGCATCTCAGCTCACAGTCTATTAACTCAATCCCTCTGACCTTTGTTCTTTTAAGAAAGAACACACTAACGACGGCAACCCAACCAACGAACCACCAACCAACACTCACCCCTACTCTCCGGGCTTCGGACTTTTTATACCCTAAGCCGAAAGTTCCCATAAACCCATGCGGCACACAATCCCAAAAACAAGCTACAGGTGCCAGAACGATTGCACCTAACCAAATTATAGCCACCTGCATCGAGCATTCCAAACCCACCTCGTAAACAACCATTCCACAGCTAGGGTGGGAACACAAACCTAATCCAAACTTCTTCCAAGTGTTCCCTTACACCACACTGCCACCCTCTACCATGTGTTTAATTAGAGTCTCCTGAAGGAGAATGCCTCTCATTTGGAGGATGGCGCCAATGTGCTAAGTGAGCTGCAGAACCAAAGAACGTGGGGGCAGAGGGACTGAGAGGCTCTGAGGTGTCTTTGAAGTGATGCTACTGCTCACAGGTGTCCGTCCCCCTCAGCCCCTTAGCGGAGGGACCAAATGCCGGAGGCTACACAACAGACACGTCTATATGCAAGTGTGTGGCAAGCCCCTCTTCACACAGACTAGACAACCCGGACACCAGTGGCCCTGCACGCATCCATCACGTGCCAGCTTAGGACCATGCCTCAGAGGACAGCGGGTAGCATTAAAGAGACACTGCTTTGGCTCCTCGCCATGAATGATCACTGGTACTTGCTTGAATGAACTCAACCCAAGGCATTGAATTGAAATTTTTGACAAGTGAAGGAGAACCTCTTTGGAGTCTTGGCTCTTTCTGTTCTGGAGGAAAAAACAAAACAAAACAAATGAACAGACAGACAAAGAGCAATTCTGGGAGGATGTGCTTCGCTGGCTGCGCTAACCACTTCTTCCCGAGGCTCGGCTGCTGGCCCCACAGGGCTATGAGCTCTACGAAAGGCAGGGTCCCTCAGCTACACACACACACATGCACAAGCTTGTGAGCACACACACGGCCATCTCTAAGCCTGGCGAGAGACAGCACATGTGGGTGGTGCCATACACAGGTAACGATGTGCTTTTGTCTTCTAGAAAACATCCAGAGGCTTACCAGACCTGTCGCCCAGTCCCTTCAACACCCTCGCCCCAGCTCCGGTTCCTCAGGATTCCTGGAATCCAATCTTTATGCGATGGCAATGACATGAAAGAAATGGAGTCTAAGGTGAGGACTGCGGGACCTTGCAGCTCAGACGTACACCCTGGGTGAGCACAAAGCGCCTAGCTTCCGAGCCATGACACTATGGCTTTCAGAAAATGTTCTTCTAAAAACAGTTTTTGCTAGCACTAACCTAAACACGCATGGCCTCAATGGCTACATAGTTTGCATTATTCCTAAACTGGATCCAAAGGGGAGTTCCTGGAGACATTTGTTGGATGGCACCCCTGCCGGAGTATTCCCCTGGCCCAGGCTTCAAGGGTGCCCATCTCAGTCCCCTCCAATGGCCCCTAAGAGCTGTTCTTTTTCTCTGCAGCAGGAACAGCCCAGCACGCTGCTGATCTCACCCTCTGATTCTTGTTCGTCGCTCACGTGTTGATCTTTTCTTGTCTCCCTTCCCTTGACAAATACAATCCACCCCAGACTGGTTTCCTAGGAGACCAACCCTCAAAAACAGAAATAAACTGTGTGGAAACAGAATGCTCCAAAAATTCCATCTTGTAATGTTTAATAATGAGTGAATCCAATTATCAGAGGCATCAGGAAGTTTATGTAACTAAAAATATGTGGACTTTCCTTCTGTAGATTTTAAACTCGGCTTTGGATCATGCCTTAAAGACAGCAACCATACTGAAAAAAACCACTGACCAAATGATTAAATCCATTGCAGAAGACCTTGCCAAAGCACAGCGATGGAGACGTCAACTAAGATACTACTAACTCGCGCCAAGGCAACTGAGGCTTACAGATTTGGGTATTTTTCTCCAAAGTATTTTACTTGTGACATAATGTAGAAAGATGGCTTTCTAGAGAAAGCACTGAAACTGTAAGAAATTACAGGAACTGCTTAAATGAAAAAAAAAAAAAAAAACCAAATACAAAAAAAACCAGCCCTCTGGTATTTACGTGAAAACAAATCGATGTTCCTCTTAATTCATAATAAAATAAAAACAATACAACAATTTTGTCTATTAGGTCTGGAAAATTTCATAAAACTGTCAGCGAGATGGGAAACAGGTCCTGTCAAACACTGCAGCAAGGCACCGTGACACCATTCCTCAGCTCACAGCGGCCCCATCATGATAAACCCACTGTAAATTCAAAGGATTTTAAGTGAAAACTGCTCAGAATACACCCACCTACTGAATGTGATTGCTTAATAACATACACAATGTAAAACCCCCCTGTTTCCCCTTGAGATTGCAAAGCTGCCCAGGATCGTGGCTGCCACCGCCCAGGATGAGGGGAGTGCTGTGCTGTCTAATCATTAGCCTGGGGAAAAGACAGAAATCCGAATCCGAGGGCTGGGGAGATGACTCGGCAGGTAAAGCCACCGGCTGCCAAGCGTGGCAATCTGAGTTTGATCCCTGGGATCCACATGGTGGAAGCAGAGAATCAACTCTTGAAAGTTGTTCTCTGACTGCACATACTATACCCCTTCCCCCCACACACAAAATATAACATTAAAAACTTCAAATTAGATGGCTCTATGGTTAAGAAGCTGCTCTTCAGAGGCCTAGGGTTCAATTCTCAGCAGCTGCATGGCAGCTCACAACTGACCGTAACTCCAGTTCCAGGGGATCCGACACCCTCACATAGACATACATGAAGGTAAAATATCAATGTACATAAAATTAAAAAAATTCAAATTATAAAGTTTCAACTGAATGCATACCAATTTTACAACTGTCATTTAGTTGAAAAAAATTGTAAGTCCAACCATTGCCAAGTTGAGGACTCTCTATCTACCAAATTCTACAAATCCCAAAAGGCACTTAGCCGGCCGGCAATTCCACTGCTAGGAACTTACAGAAAACTCACAGCATGCGACCAAGTACATACAAGGAGGGCCACCGGTCCTCTCAGTGTACTTACTTCAAGGGGACTCATCTCGAGTGTCCTGCACGATGATGACTGGGAGATGTGGGGGTCTTGGGAGAATGACCACAGCATCCAAAGCACTCTGGCAACCCAACAGGTTTCACTTCTGCAGAGAGCTGTGCATCTGCAAGTCATGCAGGCACGCAGTCCTTGCGAGTGCTGGCAGGTCTCTGTTCCTAACGCAAAGGGAGCTCCGAGTGGCCAGAGCACAGCCCTTACGTGCTGATTAACTGAAAAGTGGCTCAGCTGAAAAGCAAAGTGTAAGGCTAGCCTCAAAGAGGTGATTGCTAGGCAAAGGGTAACGTGAGAATAGGAAGCAACCTTGAGTACGTAACGGTGACGTGGAGGGGGTTTGTGACAGATTCCTTTACGAAATCCCTTAAAGATGAAACTTCTTTGCATCATTTAACATAAAACACAGCACGTTTCATTTCCCTTCCCCACAGTGGGGCACGAGGGATATTCTGCAGACGCTGGAGAGAATGCACTGAAGACCTACAAGAGGCAGCTGTGATGGCTGACCTTGTAAACCTGACGGGCTGGAGAAGCACCTGTGTGACTGCACCTGGGCGCGGGAAGGCATTTCTCAGAGAGGTTTAACTGGCTGGGAGGAAGTGGATGGCGCTGGGCTGGGGTCCTGGGTTGAACAATAGGGAAAGGAACTGTAGCACACACAGTCGTCTCTCTGCTTCTCATGGGAATAGTGTGACGGCTGCCTCACACTTCTGCTGTCAGGTGTTTTCCTCCATGATGGGCTGGAATCCTCCTTAAACTACAAGCCAGGACATATATATGGAATTTAGTATAATGGCTTACAGGCTGTGTGGTCCAGCTAGTCTAGCAATGGCTGTCTACCAACCGGAGGCCCAAGATTGTAAAAGTTGTTTAGTTCATGAGGCTGGATGTCTCAGCTGGTCTCCTGTACTGAAATCCCGAAGTAGGGCTCTAACTTGAGTGAAGGAATGGACTTGCCAGTGAGAGCGAGAGCAAGCAGGCAAGGAGGGAGCTTCCTTCTTCCATGCCCTTTATGTAGGCTGCCGGTAGAGGTTTGGCCCGGATTAAAGATGGATCTTTCCACCTCGAAGATCCAGATTAGAAGTGGCTCTTCCCACTTCAAATGATTTAATTAAGAAAAAAAATCCCACACAGGTGTGCCCAGATGCTTGGGTTTTAGTTAATTCTGATGCAGTCAAGCCGACAACCGAGGACAGCCATCATAGGGCTTATGAAAATTTGTAACATTTCCCCGTAGAATTCCAGAAAAGCTTTTGAGTTGCCTTTTAAACATTATATTATTGTTGCTGTTGTGGCTGTTATTACTATTATTGTTGTTATTACTGTTGTGTGCATGTGTGTGTATGGGTGTGTGTGTGTGTGTGCCTATGCTGCTGCACACATGTGACAGTCAAAGGACAACTCTGTAGAGTTGGGTTTCTCCTTCCACCCTTACACATGTTCTGGGAATTGAACTCAGGTCCTCGGGCTTGCAAGTTAAGTGTCTCCACCCTCTGAACCATCTTGCTGGCATCTTTAGAATGACCGAGTGGCAGACTATTGGCCTTTCCCTCTCTCCCTCAGACTCCCAACCCCAATATCCAAACATTCAACTATAGGTTTCCCCCAACCCGCCACCCCCTCACCTCCGGTTTGGGTCAGCAGCTCTGAGAAGGCAGGAATACCTCAGTTGAGGTTTTCATACCAAGCAAGGCAGCTGCTATTTGTCTAGCTCAGAGCAGCCATTTCTAACTTTGGGACTTGGGAACTGGTTCAGGGTACCATGGAATAATGCAGAGGCCAACTTGAAGACAACTCTGTAGTTCAGGTTGAGGCACTGCAAGAGAGCAAAGACCTAAGGCAGTGGCCTAAGAGAGGAAAGGGAGCATAAACTGTATTGCCAGACTTTATGGGAGATAACTGGGTGTGATGGGACACACCTCTAATCACAGCACCCAGGAGGCAGAGGGAGGCGGGCTGCAGCAAGTGTGATCCAGCCTGGCGTACAGAGCTAAGTTTCAGGCTTGTCATAGCTTTATAACAACACTTGTTTAAAAATAAAAGCAGGGTAAGGGCTGGAGAGATGGCTTAGTGGTTAAGAGCACTGGCTGGTCTTCCAGAGGATCTGGATCCAATTCCCAGCACCCACATGGCAGCTCACAACTGTCTGCAAATTCCAGTTCCAGGGAACTCAACACCCTCATACATGCATATATGCAGGTGAAACACCAATGCATATTAAGTTAAAAAAAATAAGTCATTATAAAAATGTTAGCCAGGTGGTGATGACGGTGGTGGCGCATGCCTCTAATCCCAGCACACGGGAGGCAGAAGAAGCAGGCAGATCTCTGCGAGTTTGAGGCCAACCTGGTCTACAGAGTGAGTTCCAGGACATCCAGAGTTACAACAGAGAAACCCTGTGTCGAAAATAAATAGATAGATAGACAGACAGACAGACAGATAGAAGCAGGGGGACGGCAGGGGTCATTTTTCTTTTTTTTTTTTTTTAACCAAGCTCCTATATTAGGCTTCAACAGATCAAAACGAAATGAAATCACTTATCCTAGGTACTAAGTAGTCAAACTGAACTTTAAAACTGGCCAGTTATTAATATTTTAAACCAGGAGATTCACAGTCAGCAGTCAGAAGAGGGCAGCAGTCAACCTGCTCTGGCAGGTCCCTGCTTTACTCTATGCAAGGGACACAACTATGAAAGTACCAACTGGCTTTTTTGTTCCCCGCTTTCTGTCTATAAAGCGCACGTGCTCCACCCAGCTTTTCTATGCTTTAGAGCTACCCAAGTCATGAAAGCACCAAAAGTCAATCAGATCATCAAATTCAATTTACTGATTAAAAAAAAAAAAAACCTGATAATTTGTGTGTGTGTGTGTGTGTGTGTGTGTGTGTGTGTGTGTGTGTGTGTGTTAGTCTTGTAGTACTGTGACCAAAGTGCTTGATAGAAACAACTCAAGGGGTAAAGATTTCCTTTGGCTCCTGATTTCTGAGACTTTCAGAGCATCGCAGCTAGGGAGGTGGAGCAGCTCACGGTGGGAGAGTGTGGCAGAGGCTGCTCACATCATGGTGGCCCAGGCAGCTGACAGCACAGCAGGGACCACAGGCCAAATGTCACCTTCAAAGGCTCAGGACTCTCAGTAGCCTGCTTGTCAGGTTGGTCCAACTCCTTAAGTGTTCCTGGGCTTCCCGAAAAGGCACCAGCACCTGGGGAACAAGCATTGAAAACATGGCCTATGGGAGCATATTGAGACCGTAAACAGGCCGTGTCCTTAAAAAGTTCTGGGAAAGTGCCAGGCCCCGACTTACGAGGGGATTTGTTGACTCTGTAACCTGGGCTGTCTCTCCTCGAAGTATAACTGCATTTAACTATAACTTGACCATCCATTTTGTATGCCGAGTATCATTATCCCATGCTCAAGTTTAAAACTGTACACTTCTGGGCTGCTGGGATGGCTAAGGGCACCTCCTGCCAAGCTTGATCCCTGGAATCCACAAGGTGGAGAGAGCTGACTCCCACAGTGGTAGTCTGACCTTCCCCAACACTAAATAATAAATACCTGAAATGTCAACTGTACACTCTGTGCTGGAGAGATGGCTCAGCAGTTAAGAGCACTGACTGCTCTTCCAGAGGACCTGGGCTCGATTTCCAGCAACCACATGGCAGCTAACAACATTCTATAACTCCAGTTCCAGGGGATCCAACGCCCTCTTCAGGCCTCTGTGGGCATAATGCATGCACATGATGCATAGGCACACATGAACACAAAATACCCATGCAAATTAAATAATAATGAAATAATTAAAACTTATGTTACTAAATTATATTTATAACAAAAAATAATTGTACACTTCCCTGGCTCAGTTTAAACTTTCTTATATAACTCAGTTCTTAATCTGTTTTTCATCCCTCTGAGATCCTGATAAAGTTATCAAGCCTCCTTTCCCTCACACTCTACCTTCCTACAAAAAGAGATATTTGCATTTTGCACTTTGTGTTTTTGAGACAAGGTTTCTCTGTTGTAACTTTGGCTGTCCTGGAGCTCACTCTATAGACCAGGCTGGCCTTGAACTCACAGAGATCTGCCTGCCTCTGCCTCCTGAGTGCTGGGATTAAAGGCGTGTGTCACCGCTGCCCAGCTGCATATTTTTTAAAAAGCATTCATGGATATGGGCTGGAGTTATGGCTCAGCAGTTAAGAGCACTGGCTGCTTTTCCAGAGGGCCCAGGTTTGATTCCTAGGACCCACATGGCAACTCAACAATACTCTGTAATTCCTGTTCCAGAGGGTCTGATGCCCTCTTTTGGCCTCTACAGGTAGTACACTCACACGGTGCAGACATCCATACAGGCAAAACAAGGGAGGAAAAAAGAGGTTCCTTGAAACAAGTCCATGGAACCTTACTTAGATCCTGAAAATGCAATTTTTTAAAAAATTTAAAACATTTCCCACCTTTGTTTTATTAAATCATATTCTAAGTGTAATTTTACACTTCCTCAGTTATTACATCATTATGAACACTAACTGAAACACAGCTAATTCAAGAAATAAAGGAAGGGGGCAATGCCATTGAAGACAGTTAAGGCTACATAGTGAGACCCTGTCTGAAAAACAAAAAATTCTAAGAAAGCACCCACCAAGTTCTGATGGGCAAAGGGACTTGTTCAACCTGCAACCTGTGCTCTCCTGTCTCCTGAGGGATGCCCTTTCTTCTAATTCTGTTCCACTAGCAAACCAGAAAAACCAGCTAGTATGTGACACTGTATCCCTGATACTGTGAGTCTGGGGCTCTTCCCTGCCTGACGGAGGGGGTGCTGCTCACAGCCAGCTCTGCAGTCTCCTCCAGTGCTTCCTCAGAAGGGTGACGCTAGATCATGAAGTTCTTCAGGAAATAAACTCCTCTATGTATCTTTTTCTTTTCTTTTCTTTTAAAAGATTTATTAACTTTATGTTTATGAGTGTTTTGCACCCTTGTATATAATTGCACCATAGGCATGTGGCAGTCACTACACTATGTGGGTACTGGGAATCGAACCCTGGTCCTCAGAAAGAGCAGTACATGCTCTTAACCTCTGAGCCATCTCTCTAGCCACATCCTTTATTTTAAACAAAAAAGGATTTAAGAGAGAATTATCATTACATAGACTGAAGAGGTTATACTTGGGAATATATATGTATATGCTTATACATGTATGTATGCAATAACACTTAGTGAAAAAAAGAGGCCATGAATGTGAAACAGCAGGGAAGGGTAGATGGGAGAATCTGGAAGGAGGAAAAGGAAGGAAAAATGCTGTAATTATCATTTCAAAAACAAAAGAGAATTAGATCCTTTTAAACCACTGAAAAATCCGTAGATACAGAATATAGGAATTAAGCCTCTGTCACATCTATGACCAAGAGGACAGGAAGCGAGTGCTGCCTCATGGGCAGGAAGCAGATAACAAGGCACTAAAACTTCGGTGTAGTTGCTAGACAACTGGCTGCGAAGTGCAGCTGCAGAAAATGACCCCTGACTCCTTCCTTCCAAATTTTGACAAAATAAATGTTGGATTTCCTCACGGTGGCTTCCCTTCCTGTAAAGTAGCTCTGCTGCGGCCAGCAGCACAGCTCCGGGGAAGCCGTATGTAAGAATGTAAGTATGTCGTGGGTCTACCAGTTCATGCCATCCTTGATCAGAGGACCCAGAACCGGCTGGAACGTACAGAATTCCCAGGAGCACACGGCAGAGGGTGTAACTCAGTTTATTGTGGGACAGGGTCACATTTATAGTGAGAGGGAGGGTCTCTGGTATCCAGAGGCATTAGGGGAAACTCATTGGTTAGGACAGCCCCATTTACATGTTGGGGCTCGCAGAAGCCTGGATCTAGGTATTTTCCAGGGGACCAGAGGGAGAGACCTTATATGGTCATATAGGGAGAAATAAGTTACAGCTCTAGATAAACAACCCTCCAGGTCGCACACCTCTGATGATACCTTGCTGTGAAAGCAGGCTGCATAGCTTGTGGTTTGTCAGAGCAGGGGGTAGAGAACAGCCAAATGCCTTGGGCTCTTAGAATGAGAATTCCAGGGTTGCAAGACGTTTATGCTCTACCTCAACTCCAGGATAGCCCCTCAAATAAATGCCTACGAATGACAGACCTCTACTTCAGAGTGTATAAAACTTTAGTTTTTCCTCTCAGTGGTACCGTTTGGGGACATGCCAACTGCTAGGAGACAATATTGAAAACACACATTCATATATTATCATCAGTCCCAGATAGATGAAAGTAACTGCAAAAGTTAAAATGATCTATAAGAAAACTGAGTGAATTTGTCATACAGTGCAATTCTGAAGCCAAAAGAGAAAAGTTATGAATTTGTTTGTGTAACAATTGTGATGGCTCTTCTTGGTTGTCAACTTGACTACATCTGGAATTAACTAAAACCCAGAAACACCTGTGTGGATTTTCTTAATTAAATCATTTGAAGTGGGAGGATCCACTTCTAACCTGGATCTTTGAGGTGGAAAGACACACCTTTAATCCAGGTCATCTGAGCTGGGAAAACCCCCCTCTAATCTGGGCCACACCTTCTGTTGGAAGTCGATATACAGTCATGGGAAAAGGAAGCCTTGCCCTTTGCCTGCTTGCTCTTGCCCTCCTAGCAAGTCCACTCCCTCAGTGACATTAGAGCCTACTGCCTCTCAGGATTCTGGCATGAATCCTGACCAGCTGAGGCATCCAGCTTTGTGGGCTAAACAACTGCTGAATTCTTGGATCTTCTATTCATAGGCAGCCATTATTGGATTAACTGGACCACAGCATGTAAGTCATTCTAATAAATCTGCTTTATACATGCATATATGTATATATATAGATAGATACACATATATACATATACATATATATATGTGCGTGTGTGTATGTGTATCTGTATATATCTATATATCTATATCATCTATATCTATATATATGTAGAGAGAGAGAGAGAGAGAGAGGGAGAAAGGGAGAGCGATCTTGTCTGTAAGCTCTGTTACTCTAGAAAAGCCTGACTAATACAATTGTAAAGCAGTGCTGGGCCCTAACTTGCCTAACAGAGTGAGGCCTGTGTCCAATCCCTACTCTGGAAGAAACAACAACAACAAAGGCACTGCTACCCACTAACAGGAATTTGCATCATGGAAATATTGTGAGCTGGCAGAGGTTTGCAATCAGATAGTGCAGCATTACTTGTAAAAACAGAAGTCTGAACAGGAGCAATTCAAAGAGAGAACACTCCCAGGTCAAGCAGAGATCTGAAATGAAGCTGCTCCTTATGGAACACACACCTGCAGACCTTTCTATATCACAGATTCACACAGACGATACGTTGTTTTGAAGGTCACTAGGTACTGTATTGATAGAATATCATAGGGTCTTTTTCTTCTTTCTGGCTCCAATTTGGAGTCAAAAAAGAAACACTCAGAAATTTTTGATAACTATTTATTTTCTATGTTCATGATAATTTTTGGTTTCTAACTTAAGCAGACATGATCTGAAACATTTAAAACTGTGTTCTTTAGAAGTATCTTGCAGGTAATATACACAGTGAAATCACTGTATTAATAATTGAAATTATTTTATACAAAAATTATGAATTTCAGTTTTAAGAAACTGTACTTATAGGAAATAATTCTATCATACATACATTTACAGTTTTTACTTTTATAATCTCTTCATTCAAGATCATTTTGCCCCCAACACTGTACTTCAGCATAAGCATCCAGTGAAGAATTAGTATAAATACAGGCGGCTATACAAATCACCCATAACTCTAACAGATTCTGCTCCGAAGGTGAAACTTTTTGATTAGAAAGCACTTTCATGTCCTATCTTGTACAAAGCAGCAACAGTATTTAAATTATTAGAAATGTCAAATCCAATAATACATAAAGTCCCTTAAGAAGTATACTTGAAAAGCACATTACTCCATAAAATATTTACAGTGTTTAAATTATGAAAGCAACATCTTCTGTTTTAGCTGAACATATTAACAAAAGCCTCTACATGACAATAAAAAAGCTACTCATCCTTAAGAAAGGAAACTTTATCCTTTGATTTATTCAGCATTTTTATATCATCCAACAGCTTTCTGGGTGTTAAAATATGTGTAGAACCTGGTGGAAGAAATAATACATTTTCAGAATTAAAACTTTTTGACTTAAAATCTTGTCCTTCACATACACAAATGTTTGGCGCATTTGAACAATACTTCTGCAGCATTTTATAAACCATCAACCCTTCTCATTGGCATGCTCTAACTCTTCAGAACCACTGCCCATCACTAGTGTTCTGTCTGATTTGTACTATATATTGGCATCTAGTAGAGAGAAAAACAGGGTTTTCCCTATCCTCACAACAGAACTGCAGCAGTTATCCTTTGCAAACAGAATCTCTCGGCAGTGCTATGAATCAAAGCCTGTCATAACACTTCTGCAACTCTTGGGTTAGGAGACTTTACCCATCAGTGGCTCACTGAAAAAAACTCTAATTTACTTTACTATTAGTGTGTGTGCACCTGCACTTGCACGTGTGGCACATGCATGCTGTGGCCCAAGTGTGGAGGACAATTCTTAGGAGTCGGCTCTCTGCTGCCACTGTGGGCGCTGGGACTGAAGGTTGTTAAGACTTGCTCAGCAAGCGTTTTCACCCACTGAGCCATCTGCTGGCCCAGGCTGGCAAAACTCAGCTCCACATAGGCATCATCAATGTCAGATCCATATCCACAAAAACAAATACTTCTGAAGTAAAAATGTATTAATATGTCACAAAAGCATTTAATAATCAGAGCAAATAAGGTCAGAAGACATAGTTTTAAGGGGGGAAAAAAACCCAGCCAATTTTACAAAGCACGTTTTGTGATTAATTTTTTCCACATACAATAATATAGCCTTAAATTTTCCCATGTATAATTTTGCCCTAAGCATTTAAAAACAGAAAAGATGAAAGTCTTACCAATAATAACCTCACAGGATTTATGTGCCTGAGAAACTTCATACGCACAGCGCATCTCAGAGTATGTAATTCCTCCAATTACAAAAATAATCAGCCTTGACCCATTTTTCCGGTCCAGCTCTAGATAGTTAGTTCTGGGTTTCTGGCGAGCACTAGCAAGCACAGATAAAGCAAAATGTTATAAACATTTCCAAAGCTATACTGTACGTAGACTCAGTCAAACTCACCTTTGATAGCAACTGTCTTGATCTTAATGAAGTGATCTAGCCACGGTACAATATCACCACAGTATGGCAAAGGCAGCTCAGCCCCATTTGAAATTTCAATTTGAATAAATCACTTGCAGTTTTATTTGGGAAGCTGAGACAGCAAGACAAAGAGTTCAAGGCTAGCCTAGAATATGTATGTGTGTGTGTGTGTGTGTATGTGTACATACAGTTATATGTGTATATATGTATATATAATAATATATATAATATTTAGTATATAAACTATATAGTATATATATACTTATTTCCAAAAACTAAAATAAAAACCACTCAGCCTAGCTCAGTATTTTTATTTATAAAGCTAACATTATTTCATATTTTAATGTTTAAAATATTTAAAAATTTTTATAATGTGTGTATGGGTTTTTTGCCTACATGTAAGTCTTGTACCATGTATGTGTAGTGCCTGTGGAGACCAGAGGACGGTGCTGGAGACTCTGGAACTGGAGCTACAGACAGTTGTGAGTGGCCATGTGGGTGGGAATTGAAGTTGGGTCCTCTGCAAGATCAGCCAGTGCTCTTAACCTCTGAGCCATCCTTCAGCCCCGTTAGCCTTGTAAGAGTGAACTCTGAAGACAGGAAGGGGAGGAGGACAGGGGCTGACTAGGACCTAGCATGGTATTGGGACAGCCACTGCTGGGACTCCACAACAGGATGGCGACCTGAGACTGTCTGGACCCGAGTAAGAACACCTGCACTGTGCCATCCCATCTGTCCCAAACCGAACAGGAAGTCCAGGAAGTGAGGAATCCAAAAGAACAAGAATATGCTGTAGGCTTTGCTGGCTAACTGCAGAGGCAAGAGAAAGGCCTGCAGAGTTGGCTCTGTTGGAGTACATTCCTGAATCCTCAGTGTGACCAGTGGAGGACGGAAGTGACACACCTGAAGTACAAGACCATGTCTGTCTAGACAACTAGCCCATTGCTAAAGTATACAGACAAAAAAAACCAAAAAATAAAAAACCACCACCACCACAAAAAGAGCCAAGCTGCAAAATGGAAAAACCCAAAAAAAGTGGCTATACATAGCAAGAAAGTCTACACAAGCACTACCACAAGGGCTGAGAGATGGCTCAGAGAGTGAGTACTGTTCTTGCAGAGGACTCCAGTTCACAACTGCCTATGACTCCAGCCCCAGGGGATCTGACATCTCTAGGCTCTGAGGACACCTACACACACACACATACACACACACACACACATAGTTAAAAATAAATGTTTAGAAACTCACCACAGAGAGCAACTCAGACCTGTTCTACTACATTATTTAAAAGCTCCATTTTCAATAAAAGGTAGTAGATATGCAAAGAACATGTGGTTAATACTTTGGTTGAAACTGAGTTTAGTAAAAGTAGAGGTTGTATTGAGAAAAGACTTCATGCAGAGCAGATTGTATCTGCATCTGCACATCTACCTCATATTTACATCTATCTGAATGTAAGGTTTTAAAAACGTTGAGGTAACCAATGCAGTCTCAGCAGAAATGACAGAGAGCTGAAGGTAACTCAGTGGTAAAGCGCTTGCCCAGCCCTATATGTCACACTCAACACCACAAACTAACAAAACCAAAGCCAGATATAGAAACTAAAAAGAACCAACGGCAAACGTAGACATGCCGCACAATGAACTGATAAAGTCAGAGCTCAAGAGTAGCCTTGACATCCAAAGGAACTAAAGATAAACAGGCATTCTGCAGCTGAAGAAGAAAAAGGGGGAAGTGGAATTCCAGTGACTCCAGAACAATGCCAAATCTCCAGAACTCAGGAGAGAGAGGGACCAGGAAACAACAAACACCTTGAAAATGCAATACCTCAAAACCCCAAATTTGATGAAGATGCTAGAAACACAATAAAGCCCCAGGCAGAATAAGCAAGAGAACTGCATGTTGACATGGCAGTTAAACTGATAGAAGCCAAACATCAAAAGGAAACCCTACATGGGTCATGAGCGTCTCCTTAGGTAAAGGTGCTTGCTAGCTGCCAAGCCTGACAGGACCCACGTGGTAGAAAGAGAAAACCTTCTCCTATAAGTTGTCTTCTGGCCTCTGTACATGTGCGGTGTCATTTGAGTATCCACATATAGAATTAAAAAAACAAAAAACAAAAAAACTCCCCAAACCCTACAAAGCACAACCAATACATTACATAGGGTAGAAATATAGTTAGAAAAAGTGTAAATACACAGTTAATGATTCAATTGAGACAGAGAGGAAAAAAATGGAGAATAAAATCAGAGCATGAAACACAGTAAGCTCAAATTATATTTCAAATTATAGCACTGAGTGCAAGAGCATGCATGAGAAGAGCGTGCATGGGAAAAACATGTGTAGTTTTATGGAAGTATTCTGTATCATAATGCATGCTTCCCTGAATATATATAGCTACTATATGCTTCAAAGAGAACACCTGTGGGCATATTCAGTTCTTGGTCTGTAGTATCCTAGCACAAACATCTCAGTGACTCGTTTACAGGTTTACCTTACAGCTCCAGAGCCATTCCACACTGCTGGGCATCGGGAACAATATGGCCATTCTTTGGAATCTAATCTATTATCAATGGCATCCTAGGGAAAAAAAGCATTAACACCATCAAGAAAATGTAATTTCAGAAGTGTGTTTTGTACACAGCTCTAATGAACATTAAAGATGCAGTTAGTAAGGATAGCCTTTCTCTACACTATAAATCTTCTCTATACCTATTTCTCTATACCTATGCAGTATAGATCATCATACTAGGGCTGGAGAGATGGCTCAGTGGTTAAGAGCACTTACTGCTCTTCTGACCAAAATTCAGTTCCAGCACACACATCAGGCAGCCTAACTGCCTGTAACTCTAGCTCCAGGGGATCCAATGTCTCTGGCTTCCATGGGCACCTGCACTCATGTGCACATACCCAGTCACATATACACATGTTTGTTAAAATAACAAAAATAAATTTTAAAAAACTGTACTAATAACTAACATATTCAACTGACACACTTCAGGTCTGCCTTTCTGTATTGGAAGGTTCTGCAATGGTAGAAGGACCTTTCTGCTCTAGGGATACTGGAGGTTTCTAAATGGCACCCCAGGCCACTGTCCTTCATAGCAGTGCCTCTGAAACAGATGCACAACACCTGACCCTGAGACACTGAAGACAACGCAATGACCGTGGAAGGTTTGCCTGTTCACTGTATTCTTAAAAACCCTTTTCTCGGTGCTACATGTTATGGTATACTTATGTATATGTTTATACTGTATAAACAGATTGTGAATGCTTTATTAATATAGCAATATATATTTGGCCAATCAACAGGGTCATGCTCCTACTTTAGTATTTATTATGGTTACAATCTTTATAATTAGATAGAACAACCTGCTTTCTAGATGACAGCACAAAAGTACTGAAGAGTGGACACAAGAAGGATGAAACACTTGAGGATTTTAATAACACAGAGAGGAAGAAATAAATCATATTTTAAGTTAGGAGAAATCCTAAAAGCAAAAGGCAAACACAGATCCAAACGTGCAGTTTCTGGACTTAGCATGCAAACCCTAGTCAAAGAGTTTGAATACGCTGATTTTAATTTTAAAAACAACCAGTTAAGAGAAACTACTTCTGCATAATCATTATGGGGTGGGAGGCAACTTACACTGCAGAAGACAAAGTCTAAGTTAAGTTTTTCTAGATCATTATCAAATGATGTAAAATTGATTTTGTAAAATAGAAAAATAGTAAAAACATTAGCACCCAAAGGTAAGTAGAAATTGGAGTCAAAAGAAAAGCTGGGAATAAAGGTTTCTTATTGAGTCTCTAAGGCCATTTTAATTAGTTCCGTTTATAATTCCTATAAATTAATATTATCTTTTAAGAGCAAACAGTGCTAAAAGAGTATTCACCTGATGACTCTAACAACACACTCTAGTGGGGTAAACAGACATTTTCTAGCTAACTTTTTCGTAGACATATATTTATGAATGAATGTCATTGTGTTCAACTGCCATTCAAGTTAATTTATGCTATATAGTTATTTAAAAGAATAGCAATGTTTTTCATGAAGCATGTGTGTGCTCATTTTTACTTATTTATAGAGTAGTCAATTTTTCTGAGGTCCTTAAGACTTCAAAAAGCTTTGCCTATAAAAACCTATTAGATACAGCTTTCTCTTGTGAACCCTCCAATCACCCGGAAACTCTGGCACTTGAGCTAAATCTACAGTGACAGGAAACAAAGAGGAAAGAACAGCCTGCGGGAGGCACCCGGGTGTCAGGAGAAAGGCTGGGACTTTTACCTCCATGATATCTTTGATAAAAGGTGTCCATCGAGAAAGCTGAAAAGTCTCTTCTGCAGACCGATCTTTTCTCAGTGGTTTGGCTTGTTGGGACTAATGTAATTAAAGGAAGAAATAATTTCATTCAGTAGTATAATTTATATTTCCTAACAAAGATTTAACTACCAGCAAATCTGTATTATATTTAGCGGTGCCTTAACAGTGAAAATGCCTACTTTAAAAAGAAAAGAAAAAAATCACACTAGGCTGGTGCATGCTGGGTCACTGAACAGTAGTTTCTGCCTTTGCAATAAATTTATAAGAGTGTCAGAAGGTGTTAATTTACACAAAAGTACTATAAAACTTGATGGGAAAGACCGGGGTTCTAAACAGAGTTCTTTCAAATGTGACTCTTAGCCTTATTTTTTATTTGTTTATTTATTCATTATTTATTTATGTGTAGTACTGGGGACTGAACCAAGGACCTCAAACATTCTAGGTGACATCTCTACCACCAAGTTATATACCCAACCTGACTATAAATTATTCTCAGAGAATGTAATTCTTTTCTGTGCTGTATAAAAAGTTGGATATACTGTGTGTTGGTGGCGCACGCCTTTTATCCCAGCACTTGGGAGGCAGAGGAAGGTGAATCTCTGTAAGTTCTAGGCCAGCCTGGTCTACAGAGTGAGTTCCAGGCCAGCCAGAGTTACCTTGAAAAACCAAAAAAAAAAAAAAAAAGGTATAAAAAGTTGGATGTGACCACTGGTACAAATGAATCATAAAGAGAAACAGTGTAGGTAGCAAATTATAACAGAAGCCACTAGAAATTATTCAGATTGCATATGATAACAAAACCTTAGGGCTGGGTACATAGCTCAGTTGGTAAGAGTGTTTGCCTAGTAATTCCCAGCAATGCATACCCTGGGTGTGGTGCCACACAACTGCCAATCACTTAGAAGGTAGACACAGGGGTTCAAGGTTATCCTTGGTTACACAGTAAGTGTGAGGCCAGCCTGGACTACATGAGACCTCCTCTCAGAAAATGAAAGCAAAAACAAAACAAAAAACCCTAATTGCTTAATAATCAAATTCTATAACATGAAGTCAGATTGTCTATAAGATTCCCATATACAAAAGTAGTTCATGCAAGAACCTCAGGGTGCAATGGCAGCGTGTCTGACTCCAACAGTAGTCAACACGTATATCCATAGAGCACACACACACACACTCTCTCTCTCTCTACAAACACACACACACCTCTCTTTGTCTCTCTCTCTCCCTTACTGGGGGAACGATGGGAACACACACACACACACACACACACACACTCTCTCTCCCTCTCTCCCCCCACTTACTGGGGGAACGATGGGAACACACACACACACACACACACATACACACACACACTCTCTCCCTCTCTCCCCCCCCTTACTGGGGGAACGATGGGAACACACACACACACACACACACACACACACACACACACACACACTCTCTCTCTCCCTCTCTCCCCCCCCTTACTCGGGGAGCGATGGGAACACACACACACACACACATACTCTCTCTCTCTCTACATACACACTCTCTCTCTACACACACACACACTCTCTCTCTCTCTACACACACACTCCCCCCCCTTACTGGGGGAGCGATGGGAACACACACACACACACACACACACACACTCTCTCTCTCTCTCTCTCTCTCCACACACACTCTCTTCCCCCCTGCCCCCTTACTGGGGGAGCGATGGGAACGCCAAGGTGACTCCAGTTACGAATCATGTCACTGTCGTCTTCTATCTTCACATTGTGGATCAGTCTGTCCAGATTTTCCTCAGTTGTTCCTTAGAGAAGTGAAAGCAGGAGCGCACAGTCAGATGATGGCTACTGTAACTAATTCTAGGTTTGAAGTACTCAATGCAAGGACTAAAGCTTAAAAAGAAAAAACCAAACTTACACCCGCCTCTAGTCTTCTCTCAGTTTCCTATTTTCTTTGTATTTACCTTAACTAGCTAGCATTTACTCTTGAGTTTTCCAAGACTCCCTTACAGTGAGTAACAAGCTATTTATTAAAATTCGACTTGGGGGCTAAGGAGATGGCCCAGGGGGTAAAGGTGGTTTCTACCAAGACCAACAACCTGGTTTTGATCCCTGGAACCCACGTGGTAGGAGAAAACAGAATTCTAAAACATAACCCAAATGGCAAGATCACAGAGTAGATCCCATGTGGGTACTGGTCAGTGTTGGTGGGTGCTATAATTTGGATATAAAATGACCTCCAGTCACAGGCTGTGACATGTACCACCCCCACCACACATAAGTAATATGTAGTAACTAAATGTAAAAAGAATCTAAGTGGTGTTATAGCACCTGAATACACTCACAGGCCAGCAGGCTCTCGCTTACCATTGATACCGAAGATGTAGAGCAGGACTGCTCTTATTTTGTCGCAGTTGTCGTGGTTTTTGTTGAGCAGCACTGGGAGGAGCACCAGCATGGAGTCCTTCACCCGCTGCCCTTCCGCATCCGTTCCAAGTGCCAGGTCCTTAACGACAGTAAAATGTAGACAGTGCTCTACAATCCAAATTTACTTTTCTGTTAAAGGTATCTATTATTCGTCAATTTTTGGTGGAATACTGATATTTCATAGAAAACATGAATGTTAGGTGCAAACTATTCATTGCACAAAATACAAAAAGTTCATAAAGCATTCGGAGGGAAAGAAAATCATGTAAACCTGAGCTAGCCACTGTGGTAGCCACTACGAATGAGGGTATGCACATTTCTGATGTGCTCAATCTGAGTCAGGATGTGCTCTGGGTGAAATGAATGGGTGAAAAACAAAAAACTTCTGAATACTTGTGAAAGAACAGAAAATATCTTATTAATAGTTTTTATATTAACCACATGTCGAAATAATAGTGTGAACATATTAGGTTAGGTCAGGTTTTATTACCAAAATTAACGGCATTTCTTTTTACCTTTGTAATGTGGCTACCAGAATAGTTAATACTGCATGCAGCTTGCATTCAATTTCTGTTAATGTGATACTCTAAACAGCTTAGGAATTATAAAAAAATAA